>BCJK01000013.1:66860-173787 GCA_039545395.1 Filobasidium uniguttulatum | reverse complement strand
TATTGAATGGTAGCAATAAGAGTCGTTCCCTCGCCTGACGAAATCACGTGACAAGACCCTAACGGTCACTCTGCTGGTTTCAACTCGACTTCTGTACCACTCTGACCTTCTCGTAAACAATCATTCGAAAAAGCAGAAACGTCCACTTGGATCTATTCAGCGACTCGTCATGCCAGGTTATTCTGTCACCTTTGCCAGTGGATACGCTGAAGTCGTCTTCCCGGATGAAGACGAGCCCAGTCTCTCTGTGAGCTCGAACAATGTCTCCACTGCAGAGTGGACAAGGTCAGTGCTGTACAACTCTTGCAGCGCCATAGTTCAAGCACAAAGCTGATCAGGTTGACCTTTGCGCTGTTTTGACTTGTAGGCAAGGTGGGGAAATGTCTTCGTTGCGATAGGTGACCGAAATGACGCTGACATTGCATACGGATCACATATCTGAAACAGAAAATTTCCGAGAGGACTTGAAAAAAATGATATTTGGCAATATTTCGCTGACCGATAGCGCTTCGACTAGAGTCACCGATCAGTGAGGATGCCCAAACGAAGCTGAGCTTGGCTCAAACCAATTCTGACAACATCTTTTGACAGTCTCGCTATCGACTGTGAAATGGTCGGAGTTGGACCGCGCGGTGCCCAGTCCGAATTAGTCAAGGTCTGCGTGGTCAATCAGCACGGCTTCACCCTCTACGAAAAATTCGTGCGCCCTCGACAAAGGGTTACTGACTGGAGACATCGTATCCATGGCATTGGGCCAGAGTGCTTGAATCAAGCGATCTCTTTCAAAGAGGCACAATATCAAGTGGACCACCTGATTGGGAATAATTCGGTCATCGGGCATGCCGTCATACACGACCTCGACGTAGGGCTCAGTTGACCTCGCTGCAATGTCTATATCATCAAACTGACCATTCAATTGTCATGACATCCTTCTTGAAACAGGCTCTCGAAATCCGATTGGATCCGGCGCAAATCAAGGACACCCAATGCATTGCAGCATACCAAAGGTTGTCGGGTATAAAGAGACCTGCCTTGAGAAGACTGGTCAAGTTGGCCTTTGATGTGGATATTCAGCAAGGGTTTCACGATCCGGTGAGTGCCGCATGGAAACATACGCCAAAGTCAAAAAATGGTCAGATGGTCTCATTGGCTTCTTGATGACATTTTGGGTCTGTTCAGGCCGTTGATGCTCGCGCAGCCTTGGCCCTCTATCTGTTGCATGAACGCTACCCCGATGCTCTCTCTGCAAACCCGCCAGCTCCCCCACCTCAACCCGTCATGACGACCACTGCGGAGTTGTCTACCATTGGATCAGGTCATGGCTCCAACACAAATGGCAAAAGGTTGATGTCAGAATTGTCCACAAGGTGTGTCGCCAAGTCTGCGCTGTGTGCATACTTTGTAGTCGCATGTCCTGACAAGAGTACCCACAGGGCCGAGTTGCGCAACAAAATGAAGAAAATGGTGTGGGGAGATGTACTCAGAGAAGCCGATCAATTCACTTTCGAATCTATGTGAGTCATTCCCTCAGCAATGTCACTGCTGACTTGACACTGAAGCCATGTCATTAGCCTTGCCATTGACTGTGATCTAGTCCAATTGGTACCCCACCACGACCGCGGCGCCATCATCAGATTTGCCATTGTCGACACACAGGGAGTTTGCTGTCTTGATATCTTGACTTGGAATTATGACTGCGAACCCGAAAGGTGCGACACTCAAGTCGCCAAGTTTGGCGTGTTGAGCCATGAAGAGGGATTGGCACGTGTCATAGAAACGATTCAGGACTCGAAACTTGTCGGGCACGGGTTGAGCGACTTGATGATGGTGAGCTAGCGAAGACAAATGACTTGCGTTGCACTCAAGCTGATGCCTTTCTCTGTTCCTTGTCCTCAGACGTTTGATTTAAATCATCGAGATGACCACACGCTAAACATCGAAGCACTGCCACAGCTACGCCAATTCGCTCAGACATATGAACCCACCCTTGAAGACCTCGACGAAAAGAATTGCAGATATGACATGCACGACGGCATGACCCAACTGAATTTGGACGAGTTTGTCAGGCCGATGCTAGGTCTTCACTTTGACAAGGATACACCTACCGTTCGTTTCTCTGTTTCGTTTAAACGACTTTTACGGTGGGCATGCCTACTGGTATACTAATTCGATACAAGATGCGCTTCTCTTTTCAGATCACAAAGGCTCGTGCAGTCATGGCGCTGTACAGACTGTACAACACGGATTCCGACTTTTGAACCGCACGACACCTCAACAACTTTGCCCTTCCCGGCAACTCTTGTGTGTTTGAAATGATTTGAAGCGACGCTCCCAAGCGTATATTTGTCCGTTTCGTTCGCCCTCATTGCGACGACCAAAGAAGACCTCCCTAGGTCATGCCTCCCATAGGCAGCACGCTTTCGTGTGAGTAAAAGAGACCCAGAGTCTGGCTTGATGCAAAGCCGAAATCTTTGCACCCCCTCTCCTTATCCACGGGATTTACAACGCCTACGTTGTTTCCTGAAAATATCCCGTGTGACTGCGCCTCGAGCGAAAAATGCCGAGAGCCCCATTGATGTCTCTTTGAGGATGAACCACCCATTGATTTGCGCCCATCGCAAGACCGCTCTCGGTCCCATGGTCTGCTGTTCTCGCTGGTGTCGTACCGACAAGGTGCTTTAGCAGTGATCATTTGTAGTCTATACATGTTCCCAAGCGATATATGCTATCATATATTGCTAAATTGAGGTTGGGCAAAAACCAGACCAGGCTCTCGTTCAACCATACTGATGAGATCGAAAGACAAGTTGGAGTACTCGAGTACTCAGACATGTCAGAGCGATAAGATAAGATAACTCTGAGTACACGGCACGATAATCACGTGACATTTCGAGGACAATAGAGAGAATGCTGGTCAGCTTGCAAGTCCTGAATGTAGTAGGAGCAATGAGTCTTGACCACAACCTGCTCATGCCACTTACGATTCAACCTCAAACGGTGGCTCGAGTTAAAGCATGTCTGGACCATCTGTGAGCTCAAACGGTGGTGCTCGCCGAGCCCAGTGAGTGACATGTGGCCCAATGAGACTATCATGTCAAGATGGCATATGCTGACCGCTCCGTGTTGTGTTGACATGTAGACAGGGTACGTGTATATGACCACAAAGCATCAAATCAGCAAATGATCCTGATGTTTCTGGTCATCTTTGTTTGTCACGTCCGCCCACAGAAAAATTTCGAAATGACATGAAGAAGATCGTTCGTGGCGACGTCAAGCGTGGCATCCCTAAAATCACCGACTAGTGAGGACGCTGCTTTGGTGTTGGTTCGAGTCTCAAGATGACGCTGACGATGCAACGACTGGCGATAGCTTGGCTATCGACTGTGAAATGGTTGGGGTCGGACCGCGAGGCTCACAGTCTCAATTGGCTAGGGTATCCATCGTCAATTATCACGGTCAAATCATCTATGAGACCTTTGTGCACCCGCGGGCAAGGGTGACTGACTGGAGAAGTCGAATCCATGGCATCCGACCTGGCAACATGTACGATGCGGAGGATTTTGACGAGGTATCAGACGAGGTGTACTACATGACCCTAGGCAAGTTCATCGTTGGACATGCTGTCAAACACGACCTCGAGGTAAGTGCAAAAGACATTGCGACCTAGTCAAGGGGACATTTGATTCTATAACTAGCCTTGATCTCGCAACAATCTCGCAAACAGGCGCTTGAATTCGCCCACCTCTTCCCCCCTCACAAAATCAGGGACACTCAACTCATTCCAGCATTTCAAAAGTTGGCAGGCGTGGACAGACCTTCCTTGAAGACTTTGGTCAAGTTAGTCTTTGGGTTGAGTATTCAGGATGGGATCCACGATTCTGTGAGTCTCTGCGTCCATGTGAAAAGTATAATCAACGGATCACGCTTGTCTCATTTTTGCAAAACACCTGTTGACGCTTGATAGATTGTTGATGCTCGCGCCGCCATGGCGCTCTATCGATTTCACGAACGGTTTCCTGAAGCATGCGTCCCAGACCCACCGGCGCCGGTACCACGTCCCCCTGTGACCGCGGCTGCGCCAAAGCTACTTGAATCCATCCTTCGGCCGGATCTTGGCCCTGATGTCAAGAGTACCAGCGAGTCGTTTACAAGAGCGGAGCTGGCCGCGTTGGTACGCAAACGGTGAGTTTTCGTTTTTTTTTAAAAAACTACTCGTCAAGGGTATGACCTGACCCCTGATGTGGTCAAACCAGGAATGCTGTGCGAGAACTCGTCATTGGGATGGTTTGGGGGGATGTGCGTCTAGGAGCCGATCATGACTCCCAGGCAACCATGTGAGTCAAGCTGCTCTGCGCTGGGTCCATGTGGTCTAGTACTGAAAACAAAACCCCGATGATCACCTCTAGTCTTGGCTTTAGTTGGGACGTGATTGATGCGGGAGACGGCCTCAAAAGACTGTTTAGACTCGTCTTGGTCAATAGCAACGGGGGACGTCACTTGGATATTCTGATTCGAGACTCGTTATGTAGAGTGGCATTCAGGAACGGTGTCGAAACGCTGAGTCAAGACGAGGGATTCAAAAAGTTCAGGGCAGCAAGTCACAACATGATCCTGGTCGGACACAGGCTGAGCCATTGGTTGAACGTGAGTTTGCCTAGCTGAGAGTGGTGTTGGCGCATTCGACACTGACGCGCCAAATCTCCACATTTTCGTCTTGACTTGCCAGGCGTTTGGTCTGGACCATCCACAAAACAAGAGAGTAGAAGTTCACAGGATGCGAGCGATTCGCCCACTCGCTGAAGCACTCGAACCCAAGCACTTGAATTGCGGATGCGCGGCTCTTTCCCAAGGGGAGACACATCTGAAATTAACAGACATTGTCAAGCCCATCTTGGGCCTCGAGTTTGACGCCAACACACCTGCGGTTCGTTGCTCTTGCGTCTGTCATGACTCGACCGGTGTAAAGAGGCTTACCGATTCGATCCACATGCTGCGTTTTGCTTTTTGCCAACGACAGATTACAAAGGCTCGTGCGGTCATTGCCTTGTGGAAGTTGTGCAGAGCCGACGTGGACGTGTAAAGTCTGCCATAGATTGGTACTCGCGCCTGGTAAACGAACATGATATCCATGAAATAACCAGAAACGATAACCCAAGATACACCTGGCGTCTTGCTCTTTGGTAGCTATGATGTATGATATGCTGCTGCCAGTCATACGCACCAAGCAAGGGCTCCGTAGCTCCGTATCCGCATTCCGCATCACTGCATCACCGTGTCCCCGTTTGAATCCCCACCAATCGCAGCAGCTCCAGAGATGGCCGCACACACACTGATCATTCCACCGCTCACACTACGTACCGACCATTTCAGGCAGTCCAGACGGCTTTGTACAGGTGTTTCAGGACAATAGACGTGTTGCGGTGGATGCAGTGCTCCTGTCAATAGTGTTCACGGGCAGCCTGACCATGACATGGACATTGGCTATCAGATATCAGATAGCGGCCATCCCCGCTGCAAGGTGATCATCAGCAAGATCTCACGAGATAAAGCTCCCGTTATCTTACCGCGCTAAACGGAGCTCCGCGATTCGAAATGTGATACACAACGACATTCAACTCTTGGGAGCAAATGACTGCGATGACTTGCTTGACCCGGTGCCAGTGCTGCTACTGCCTCTCCTATGACAAGCAAGGGGAATCCCAAATTCCAGCTGCTGGCGGACTAGACTGCGTTTCACCCAACACAAGGGGGGCATGTGCACTGGGCTCTCCCAGTCATCCCACGGGTCACGTCAGCTCATGTACACCAGCTACTGAATTAGCAAACGTGTCAGATGGTGGCAAAAACGGGAAAACGGGAGCCCGTGGGCTGGACTCGTTGTACCATTCCGTTCCTGCGGTCCCCTCCTTCCCCCTAGGGGTGACTGGCCTGCCCACTTGCCGCACATGACCAGATGAATGCTTTGTGTTTTGTATATATATCCTGCACAAAGAGCTGTCACTTGCAAGGATGTTTGCCATAGACCAACCATATCATTCATCCGCAAAAAAGATCTCTCGCGCAAGGTAAACCAACATGGACTCTTTCAAATCTTCCATTGCTTCCACTCGTTTGGCTCCTCTTGAGCGCAAGCTCGACAGCAAGATGGACAAGGACTTTCCCAAGCCTGCCGTAGTCAACGTTCAGGTCAACTCGGTGACCTCTTCTGATGACGGAAACGAGGCCGAGGTCGCTGTTTCTGGACCCAAGGAGGATTGGCAAGGAGCCTACAAGTTTGCGCCCATCAAGGTGAGAGAGAGAGAATGGATTCGTTTTCGCGCTCCACGTTACTGATACACAGTCATGATCAGGAGCACCATGTCGCTCGTGCCATGACCAAGCGTTATGGTGATGACCTTTACCGTACTGCCATCTCCGATGTCGTGATTGTTGGTTGCGGATCTGCCGGACTGAGCTGTGCTTACCAGATCGCCAAGGAGAGGCCTGATTTAAAGGTGACCATTTTGGAAGCTGGTGTTGCCCCCGGAGGTGAGGACGATTTTACGAATATCATGTCACGTTGCCCGAGTTGATGATGAATCTTGGATCCCTAGGTGGTGCTTGGTTGGGCGGACAGCTCATGTCTGCCATGGTCGTTCGAAAGCCCGCCGACAACTTTTTGACCGAGCTCGGTGTTCCTTTTGAAGATGAGGGCGACTATGTAAGCATCATCAATTGCCGGGTACGGAGGCTACGAGTAGTGCTCATTAGAAGCGTCTGCTTTTGTTATACACAGGTCGTGGTCAAGCACGCCGCCTTGTTCACTTCCACCATCCTGAGCAAGGTTTTGCAGGTGAGAAACCATTTGAGATTTCAGATAAGATATCGGAAGCTGATAGACTCGCTTCGACCGGTAACCTCGCTTGCATGAATCATCGTTATCTTATCGCTCCTTGACCTTCCTTGGACCACGCCTTTGACCACTACTCTTGACTTGTGTGCACTTGCAGTTTCCCAATGTCAAGCGTGAGTTGAGTTATGCGGTTGACTCCGTCAAGTTGTAACCCGCTGAATGCCTCATTACTTGGTCGTCTAGTCTACAACGCCACCGCCGTCGAGGATTTGATCACCGTCAAGGACCCTCTTGCCAAGGAGGGGCTCCGTGTAGCTGGTGTCGTCAGCAACTGGTCAGTGTCATGAACTTGTCCACATCTTTCAACTTTTTGCGCCAATGGGGCTCGACTGACTGGTGCACTCACTGGATACCTATAGGACTCTTGTCACACTTGCTCACGGACTTCAGAGCTGTATGGACCCTCAGACTATTACTGCTCCTATCGTCGCTTCTTTCGCAGGTCACGAGTGAGTCATTTATTGACGTATGCTGTTTTACAAGGTCATGTTGAATTCAATCCTCTTTGCTTTTTCGCAGTGGTCCCTTTGGTGCCTTTTCTGTCAAGCGACTCGCGGCTATGGGTATGGTCAAGGAACTCGGTGATATGCGTGGCGTAAGTCCCAAGCGGTGTTCATCTTCAAACCCAAATGGCGTAGTCTCAAACAGCTGTTGTCATTTCCAGTTGAACATGAGGTGCGCCGAGGACTTTATTGTGTAGGTTTATTTGTTTCCGTGACCTTTTTCTCATCGATGGGCGTGGCGAAAACTAAATGTGACTGTTTTTCCCAATGCAGCAACAACACCCGTGAGATCGTCCCTGGTTTGATCACTGGAGGAATGGAGCTTTCTGGTATGTCACTTTGGAGCGAAGACCTTGACGAATCGTGTCGGCTGATGGCTTGCGTCTGATGTTTGCTCCTCCAGAACTCGACGGTGCCAACCGAATGGGAGCGACCTTTGGAGGAATGTTGGCCAGTGGCGTCAAGGTGAGTGTATGCTCGACTCGCACTACACATTGTGCCTATCCTCGGTCGAGCACACTGACACGCCCCATTTCGTGGGGGAATGAACAGGCTGCCAAGGAAGCTATCAAGCTCTACGACTCTTATCACATTGAAGAGGGCGAGGTCGTGGGTCTCAAGTCCCAACAAAAGTAAACCAAAAGGTATAGCCCGGAACTACCGAAAAGGTTCGGGCGGGTTGGGAAATCACGTTGCATCAGCAACCTGTCTGTACGAGTACACAGTGGCAAAATCGTGTGTGTGTGTAACAAGTATCCATTTTTATGAGCAAGCTTGTGGTTTGTGACCTTGTTGTCTACTCTAAACTTTCTATTTGATCCCTCGGCCGGAGTGAGCGAATCGCCTCCAAAAGTCTGATCACGGCACGATCCGGGGGTCCAAGTGTTTGAGATGGCGTAAAAAGCGAGTTTACACAACTCGCTTGGAGGCAAGGGTTGGCCTATTCAAACATCGATGTCCACGCAAGAGGGGTGCAGATTTGTCGTACATTGACACGGTGTATTCTTTGCATGTGCGCATGTGCATGTGTGCTCGTATGCTCATATCGCTCATCTGATATCTGATATATCTGATATCGTGATATGATGATATGCGTGATATCTGATATTTGATATATGTTGCAAGTGAATCGTTGACGACCATCTCAACGCACATGCGATGCCGCATAGTCGGGCACACGCATCGACTATTGGCATCAGCAAGCAGGTGCATGAGAAAACCATCTATATCTCCACAAGGTCCGGAATCCCCACAAAGACTCTCCACACCTTGATGACCGTTTTCGTGGACCTTGACAAGCGGTTGTTGCGGCCACATGTCATAGTGGACTGTAAAACAGCCGTCCGGTTGGTTCATGTGCATCCAAACGTTTAAACCTGCACGCCTGCACGCATATAGTAGGCTTCAAGTGCGTGCTCCAGCGAGTAGTGGGTTCCTGACACATCTTCCGAGTTACCTGTATGCAACATGCAGTAAATGTGCGAGCTATCAGAAAATGTCAGATATCAGATGCCCAGTTGAATATGAGAAAGGTACGGGTCGACGGCCGAGATTGAGAGAGAGAGAGAAACGCAACGATCCCATGACCTCGGGTACAAACTGCGCACCAAATCATCACGAGCTTATAGGCTGGATTGCTCAGCAGCAGGCACCGACCCGTAGTGACCCACTTTTGGGAGATCAGGCTTGGATTGCTTGTTGACTGAGTGACTACCAGCCAGACAGCAACCCTGGCCTGTCTTCAAGTATCATTACTCTTGTGTTGTACTCTGACAACTCTTGACACTCGCTCTCGCCTTGTCTCTTGTCGTGAGTCACCCTCGTCAACCAGCACTCAAGATCCCCGAGCTCGTGATCCCCGAGCCTCCTCCGCCTCGCTTCATCTCTCTCGCGTTTCACCCACGTCCACACCCATAACACCAGAACCAGACGGTCTAGGCTGGAAGAGAGAATTCAACCAGCTTGTAGAGTGAGTAGCTCGTCAAGAGATGCGCAGTATGGTGAAAGAGAGAGTTTCAAAAAAATGACAACTACACACTCGCGTCTCTTTGTGGACAGATGAGCAGAGACCGAATCGACCCCGAGCGGTACTTTATCTCGTCCACATCCAACTCTGTACGCCCAACACTTCGGTCTTTTGACACAGCCATGTCCAAAGCCAGCGCTTCGAGCTTTTCTTCAGGCCAGAGAGCCTTGAGTTCTTCATCGGCTTCGGCTCCTCCAAGTGGTGGTCTTGGGAAAGCCGCAGATGGCGCCAAGGGATTGTTCAGGAGCCCGTTCATGGTGACCGCGCTACCGTTTATCAATGGTGGACTTAGTGGAATGATTGCGACGGCTGTCATCCAACCTATTGATATGGTCAAGGTCAGTCACCTGTGGTATAATTCTTGATGATTTCTCCCCCCCGCTGAGTCTTGTTGTCTTTCAACCACCCACACCGCCCACGCCCACTCTTTCTGTGATCCAGGTCAGAATCCAACTTGCCTCTTCATCAGGACAACCTACCAGCCCCATCGCCATTGCCCGTTCGATGAAGTTTACCGATCTATATACAGGTCTCTCAGCTGGCTTGTTGAGACAAGCCGTTTATACTACGGCCAGGATTGGATTCTTTGACACGTTCATGTCGCTCTTGAAGAAACGAGCTGAATCTCAAGGCAGAGCTCCCGGTTTCTCTGAACGAGCGGTTGCCGGATTATCCGCTGGGGCTGTAGGTGCGTTTGTCAATATGACTTTTCAATGCAAAGGCTAGAGTTGGCAATTCAGAAATTGACATGCGGTCTTTTCAACATTTTTTCTCATGCATCAGGCGCTATTCTGGGTAACCCTTGCGACCTTGCTCTCATTCGAATGCAATCCGATGGTATGAAACCCGCCAACATGCGGGCAAACTATTCCAACGTCTTTCACGCCCTCCGAGACATCACCGCCAAAGAGGGCGTGCTCTCCCTCTGGATCGGCTGTACCCCGACCGTCGCCCGCGCCATGGCGCTCAACTTTGGTCAACTCGCCTTTTTCTCAGAGACCAAATCCCAATTAGCCAAGTGGGAACACCAAGGCCTTCATTCCATGAACTCTCGGACTCAAGTGCTCACAGCTTCAGCCGTCGCAGGGTTCTTTGCGAGTTTCTTTAGTCTACCGTTTGATTTCATCAAGACGAGGATGCAAAAGGGCGGAAACGTCGTGGATGGGAAAAAAGTTGGGATGGTCGGGACTGCACTCAAGGTGGCCCGAGAAGAAGGCGTGGGCAGGTTTTACCGAGGGTTTGGAACTTATTATATCCGGATCGCTCCCCATGCGTGAGTACGAGACGTGTGTATTTGTGTGTCAGCTTGATCGAGGTGACTGATCTTGGTTTTGGCCCCGACTGTAGAATGATTGTCGTGCTTGTCGCCGATTACTTGGGCTGGCTGACAAGGTAAAAAAATGGTCCCAGTCTGGAGAGGAAAGGAAAAGTTGAGTCGTGTATTCCTGGTGGTTTTCCCCTGTTTTTGAGTCTTTAAGTATCATGTAGCCTGTCTTGCCTGTCGTAATCCAAATCTGCAATACTTGCATGTGTAAATGAACCATTCCAATGCCATGCCATATGGGGGGGTGTCAATAGCTTGTTACAAAGACCACGTCCGACGCAAACACGACTAGGCCCACCTGGCCATTGCCCATCCCAAGGGACCATCGTCTTCTTGAAACAACATGTCACCACGTTTTTGGGTCTCGTCTACTTGCTTGCCCTGGACAGCTCCAGCAGCCACGACGAGCGGCAAGAGGTGTTCCGGGGTAGGATGAGCCCGTTGGTAAGACGGATGTTGAAACAAGTTTTTCGCTTGCGCTCCGAGATCGCCTGGGGACGCTGCAATGACTTGGGCGACGGCGGAGAGGAAAGGTGTACCGTACGCAGTCTTGCCTGGCCCTCCGAATCCACGTGCGTAGCCGATATCCCGGAGGTTGTGAACGGCTTGGCCAGTGGCTACAATGGCGTACCCTTGGTCTCGAAGCGCATTCAAAGACTGTCCCAATCTCTCTGCCGACGTTTCAGAGGAATCCCCCGGGAGCGAGACTTGGATGATTCGAGGCGTGCTTTGAATAGCTTGGGGAGAAGGGGCAGGTGGGTGCATGGATTCGACGGGTTCTTGTTGGAAAGCGACTTTAAAGGGGACCCAGAGACCGTGATCGAGACCTCGATTGGTTTCATCGACTTGCCAGCCTCCCGCTTGTAATGCATCCCTTACGTCTTGCACTTGTTCCGGGGCGAACGATGAGTTGAAGGTTTGGGCATAGAAATGTCTCGGGAAGCCGTAAAAGTCGTAGATGAGAGGGTTCTTGGTGTTGGTGTTGACTGTACAGATGCACGCGAGGTGTCAGTCAATGGTTTGAACACAAACAGCAAACAAAAGAGGAACCTTGTACGCACGCTGGACGACCTTTCCACTTGACTGATCTGCTTCCCAGTGTGCACTGACGGCTACAATGCCCTTGTTGGCAGCAATGACACCGTCCCGAACATCATTCCTGATCCTCTCACCGAGCTTCTTCCAGGCCAAATAGGGAGCACTCTTTTGGTCAAACATGGTGGGTGGTCCTCCATGTGAGATAAAGTAGACAGGGCCTCTGGAGCTATAGTTGGTACTTGTGGGGCTCATGGTCGTGGTCGTCGTAGTTGCAGTGCTCAAGCGTCGAGCAAAGATGGGTAGTTGAGCAAGTCGAGGTATGGTGACTGAGATCAAGAGCGCGATCAAGGTTATACTAATGGCGAGCTTGAACATCAAGATTTGGTGGATTATGCGGAAGACAAAGAGCGAGGTCACATCGACCGCTGGATAGATGACACCCTTTTGTACTTTCTCCAGGCAGGTCTTGGCTGGCCTGATTGTTCATGACAACTTTTGAAGTCGGTGCTTGCTCATACGTTCTCGTCCAAAATGTCCAACCGAGCGCGGCCGGTCTCTGCCGATGGGAACCGCCAGGCACCGCGCTAGCTTGACAAATAGCGAATGACTAGTGAATTACGTAATTCATAGAGTTGCTTCCCAGGAGGATGGTATGAGCAACTACTAGAAGCCAAAAATGTCATCCAACGAGTCACCTTTGCGCTTTTTCTTGCTTGAGGGCTTTTGCTTGTCTTGCGGTTTCGCTTTGGGCGTTTCAGTGGGCATGCTAGGTCGAACCGACGACGACGATGATGGCGGTGGAGATGCAATGGCAGAGGTCTTGTGTCTTGTCGGGGGATTGACTCGAACCTTGTCGTGGGTGGCCAATGAATCGAACAGAGCATCCATCTTGGGCCTTTTCACTTTGGCAGGGCGTGCATGTGTTGATGTAAAAGTCTTTGCTGCAGACTCGAGTGAGGATGGTAGAGGTACAGGATCGTCACGGCTCGGGTTGTGTCGCTTGGCTGCAACAGGTGCCAGAGCTCGATGGGGATAGTCGGTGATGGGTGTTGACCTCCCGCTACCTGGTTGAGAAAACGACATGGGCGGTGGAGAAGCAGCAAGTAATGGACGATCGGCCCCAGTGGTCTTTTGCACTTTGGTGAAAGAATCTATCGAATCGGCCCTACTGATCACAGGTGAAGCTGTGGCTGATGTGGTGGGGGTTGGGTCTTGAGAGCCTCGAGCTCTTGCAATCACAGTCCCAAAGTCCATGTCTACATTTAGACCAGAATCGTCGAGTGCTGGGATCTGATTGACTAGTCGCACAGCGTTCAGTTGCTGATCGGTTTGATGCTCTTGTACTACACCACGAGTCCTATCCCTGAGCTCGCTCCGAGCCACTTTTTGCCATCCTTTCTCGGTCATGGCCATACCAATCGCTTCTTTCGCACTCAACCGCGCATTTTGAGTCTTCTTGGTATCTCCCAAAGCCTGCTCTTCGCCGTGATGAATGTGTGCGGAAATGTCTGCCGAGATGACCCAGAGACGTGCATATACAGCCAACAAGAGGGTCGTAAGAGGAAGAAAATGCAAGTGGGCAATCATTTGTTTCGTGGAGCTGATCAATGAGTTATGGTTAGTTGGAATATTCGTCAAAGCGTTTGATCGAGTCTACTCACTACGAAGCTTTGGCCAGGGCGGGGAACATCTGCAGGTCAAACATGACATGAAAACTCGGCACCTCAGGGAGCTCAGGATGATCCGGAAAGACGACGCACCTTGTTCAATAGCTGATCCAATCTCGAAACGTGCCATTGCCTGTCATGATGATTTTGTCCTTTTTTACGGCCTCGGGTCTGTTGCTTTTGATCACTATCTGGGGTGATGGGCTTTTCCTTGTCTCCGCCAGAGGATTTGGACAACCATGCCAGCTCGGTGTAGATCCCCTTGCCCAGTCGAGAGATCTCATGCACACGTCTGAAAAACAGGCCCGATCGATGTTGTGCAGCATTCTTCTTGCAGAGTCGTTGAAGCACAAGCAGGTCAATTTGCAGGAGCGGTGCTAGTGTTGATGGGATGAATGCTAGAATGTCCTGAGGCATGTTGGTGCCTAGACCACGTATCAAGTGATGTCTCTGTTGGTTCACTGGAGAAGCTCAAAATATTTTTTCAACCATTTCAAGAATTCTTATCAATGGGCGTCAGTGCGGAACAAGATTAAAGCGACTCACCGACAAGATAGACGTTATGATAGACTGAACAACAACTCACGACATCATACTGCTTGTTCATCAATTGTTCAACATGAGTCAAGAAACGGATCATGCCCTCGAGAAGATTCTAAAAGATTTGGAGATCCCACAAGTATCCTCGTCCGGTGTCAGTGCTCCTTCGTTGACCTCGACCGAGCTCGAGCTCGTTGCAACGTCTCTCGTGGACCATTCGCCAGGTACTAAGCAGGACCCGTCCGCCTCGGGAAATCAGCAGAGGACCCGATCCCTGGCATTCCTAGTCTTGGCCAAAGTGCTCAATACAAATGACTCGTCATCGCTGAATATCACAGGCGTCACCACGTATATCCGGACTTTGCTCGGAGAATCGGACCACGAACCATTGATCAAAGCGCTCTCACTGCTTTCCGCCATTTTTCAAGTCGAAGCCTCGGTGGGGTTCAAGGTGATACAGCAAGATGGAATAGTGGATGCTGTCGGCGATGTGATGGACCTCAGTCAGATCTCGACAGCCAAGCAAGGCTCATCTCAAGCAAGGCTGACACTAGCCCTTGCAGAACTATTTTCACAATCCCTTAATTCAGTAGCATGTCGACCCGTCACACGTACGTTGGCTCTGGATTGGCTCAAGAAAAACTCTGTCAAGGGCGCCACATCGGATGATGCCGAGGATGTCACAGTTTTGAAACAGCGAACAAGACTGGTGTGCTGCGTGACTTTGACAAAGCTCATGAAAGCCAGCTTGGTGGACCCCGCCGCCATGGACCAAAGAGGGTCAGAGGCTGCCGGTCAGGATAATCAACTTGAAGCGCAGCAAGATATCAATCAGCTGTCAGACATGTTTAGCAAGGTCCTCATTGGCACGGTCTCTACACCCCAACAACCGTTTGACGCCGACAGCCTCAGTTCGACCTTGGAAGGGCTCGCCTACACCTCATCACAATCTTCCATCAAGCTCGAACTGTCTCGGAATACAGACTTTATGAAAAGCCTGTTTGACATTACTCGACATTTGGCGGAAGGATTCTCTACCACCGCCAAAGACCAGGCAGGGAGAAAATCCGGCTTGTCCGCTTCTTACGAGTTGAATGTCGACAAGTTGTCAGCAGTCAGCGCAATCGGTGGGCCTTCAACTGATTATAACTCGCTTGCGTTTGGTATTGCGACGATTCTCTGCAATCTCTATTCGAGAAAACCGATTATGACGGCCGAGCAACAGCAAGTCGAGAGGCTCAAGAACATGGCCAATGCTGGCCAAAAGGGCAAAAAGATGGGCGAGACGGAAACGAATTCTACGAATGAAGAAGCAGATTCCAATCAAGCAGTGGAATCGCGTATCAAATTGGCCCTCGAACAAGGCCTCGTTTCGGCACTGATTGCTCTAGCCAAAACGCCCAGTCCGGCCGTCAAGTCTCTTGTCGGTAAAATCTACCTCGAAGTTGTCACGGACCAAACTAATCGTCTTAACATGGTCCGTGATGGCGGGTTCAAGAGTATTCTCAGTCTGATTGGGTCATTCAAGGGCAAGGATGTTCCGCAAGAGAATCTCCCGACTCTCCAGGCCCTGGCCAAGATGATGATTACACTTGCCCCACCAGTCTTGTTTGGAGTCGATCCCGCCTCGAATTGTTTGGATACTATCCGCCCTCTTTTGTGCCTGTTGACACACCCCGAATCTACACTGCTACAAAAGTTTGAATCCATGATGGCCATGACCAATCTAGCCTCCATTGACGCCCGGGTCGCCACAAGGCTGACAACCATAGATGGTGGTCAAATCATGAAACAAGCTGAACATTTGATGCTCGAAGACCATCAGCTTGTCCAAAGAGCGGCTGTCGAACTAGTGTGCAACTTGTTGGCTTCGGACCAAGCGTTTTGTCGGTACTCTGGTGATGCTCTCGAATCACATGATGGCAGCCACACTACTGCGACCAACGCACCATCTTCTAGCAACACATCGATAGTCTACTCGAGGCTCCATATACTGCTGGCCATGACCAATGTCTACGACCGACCGACCCGGTTAGCGGCCGCTGGCGCCCTCGCGACCCTCACACAATCTCCATCAACGTGTGGCATCTTGCTCGAGACGAAAGAACGGCGCGAAAAGGTTCTGAGCATGGTCGACGATATGTTGGCCCCTCCTTTGGTTCATGATAACGACGGCGACGACGACGATGGCAAAGGAGAAGATGACGTGGAGGAAATCTCAACACTGGATCCAGACCCCGACTTGGTCCACCGTGCCATCGTCATGCTAGTCAGCCTACTCACGTACATGTCCACAAAACTGGATCCAGTGGCTACGAGGGATGAAGCGTTTGGGACCGCTGGTAAGGTAGGCATACCCCAGCGTCTGCTCTTGCTCTTGGCGACATGGACGTCCCCCGAATGTACGATCAGGCCGGATAAAGAGGTAGTAGATGCAACGATAGAGTGTTTGAGGATTTTCAAGAGTGTGGGTGTCAAGTTGGTCGTAGAGTGAATGGCATGCAAATGATTGTACATTGAAATGACATGACGTATCTTCATGATGACGCTGTGGTCTACCACTTGCCTCTCGTCTGCTCCTCCCCAATCAGCCTCCAGGCTTTCCCAAAGCTTTGCTCCTCTTCCTCTCCGCGACTGTCCTCGGTGTCGTGAGCCATGGTCTTGATCCCGAAAAAGGGCGCAATGACCAGATCGACAACGCCCTTGAACATGTCACCGAGCTCTGCTTTTAACCGATCACCGGATTGAAAGAAATCGGGGGATGCGTTGAATTCCAACAACGTCACGGTGGGTATGGGGAGGGTTGGAGTCGTAGCATTTGTGGACGAAGATGTCGTAGGGGGATATGAGAGCAACAGGTCGACCCCAAAGATCTAGAGACATAAATGTTGACATGCATCAGCGCTGAAAGACGGTCACACTTTTATGCGGTGGGCTGCGCATACCTCGAAAGCATTGGGCAACAACTGCAAGCCAAAGCTACCGCATTGAACAGCCGCCGTCACAGTCTCGGCGACAACCTTGCCCACTTGGTCAAATGTCTGTTCTAGCCACTCGGAGGTGATGGTCCCTTGCGCCACTGGGTCGTCCTGGGCCAAGGCTGTCTGACCGGCGAGGTCCCAAAAGAGTGATACGAGATGGTCGGGCGGGCCGGCTTCACCCAGTGCTTCCGACTGGGGACAGGGTGGCAGAATGAATGAGCGTGGAAGGAAAAACGAGCACGGAACAGGACAAGATGAATTTACCTGAAGGCATGTGTTGGTCAAGTGTGCGGATAGATCCAATTCACCCGGCTGATCCGATTTCTCTGCCCCTTCACAAGGGGTGTATGAGAAAGCCTTGTCAGAGAATAAAGCCAGCATGGTGCGGGCGAGATAAAGCTTGTAAGTTCCACTCATGAGAACGTAGGCGCGGAGATGAAACTGTTGCCCTCAAAATTTCAGTGAGTCGCCGCCACGCTATCAAAACATTGAAAACATACCTTGTGACCGGAAAGGCTGTCCTTGAATTTGCCACTTGATTCGAGGGGATCGATAAGGACCGGTCTTGGCACATAGTCCTATATCGACGCACGAAATGGCAACGAGTTAGACCATGCGAAGCGGAGGGTAAGAGAGCAAATCTTACTTGAATGACAAAGTGTCGTAATTGTGAGGTCTGAACTCCTGTATCTAGCCCACCTCCATCCTGTTGAGGCGACCCCGTCCGCGGCGGCGGAGCCTCATAAGGTTCATCGTCTGGGAAATCTTGAATAGCGAGATTCTCTAAGCGCTCTCGTTCGATCCTTGATAATGGTCCATTCTCCTCATCAGATTCTTGGTCGTCGTCCTCTTCATCATCGCTTTCTGGTTCAAACTCTTGAAAGATGGATACACTTGAACATTGCAAGCGTAGCGACATAATCAGATGATTGGAAGTGGGCGTGTCGAGGCGAGGTCATCTTTGAACTTACAGATCTTCTTCTGTTGAAAATATCCTGATTCCTTGAGCTTTGTCTGACATGCCCGGTTTCAGAATGAACCATCTGTCATTTGTTGGAACAACGATGTCAGACAGTTGACCTTGGCCGAGTGGTATCATTAGACCTACTTGCGCTGACCAGGGTCTTCTATCGACAAGTTGGCATCCATGTCATCTTTGAGGTCATACAAATCGTCCATCAAAAGTTCATCCAACTCATCGGCAAATTGAACATCAATCACCCAACCTCTCGGAATGCTCGTTTCTAGTACGCTTGATCCTCCTCTGTGCCGGGTCTTTGCAATGTATTCTTGAATGCAACTATGAAGCATGTGCTTGCGAATAAGCGTCTTTCGGTAGACGTAGCTAGAGATCAAACGATCATGGGGTCGTGTGAGGATATCATCGAGATACAGCAGATCATAATCGGCCCATTGTAGTTGAGGACAATCCTCTGCCGAGCTTGGTGGTTGGGTGGTAAGAGATAGCGATGACAAGGTGGAGGTCAGAGCAGACAGGAGCAGGCCCTGGGTGTATTCCGATGGAAAGTTGACAAAAGCAGACAGTTTTGCCGCCACTTCATCGGGACCTAGTTTTCCTGACATTCTGCTCCTGTGTCGTGGCTTTGCTATCGTGACTGTGATTTTTGTTCTGTGGACATTCAGACATGCTGCAGAGACTGACAATCATATCAAAGATAAACCGAAATGACACAATCTAAATCCAACGTAACAACTCAAATCTGATTTAGAGGAAGTTGTTTATCTTTTGCACAATCTGTCTTTACTCGAGTACAGGGAAATTCTTGTCACATCCTTGTCAATTCTTGACCACTTCAGCACCCCTCAACACTACCACCTCGCCATGCTCTTTTGTCCCTACTGCTCCAACTTTTTGACAATAGAAAACTATGAGGCTGTCAATAGATGGTCAGTCCCGACCGTGTGTGGTCATGCAGTCTGGCATAGGAAACTGAACGAATGAATTCCCAGGCGCTGCAACAGTTGTCCCTATATCTTTGGTATCAAGACGCAGGTGAGAGATGAACGTTGGTTGGGCCTGTATCGCTCAAACATCTGCTCACTAGCGTTCTCCCTACTTTTCTTGAATTTCGCATGGCGGCAGATGACATCACGCACGCATTTCAAGAGAAAAGAAGTGGCTGATATCCTCGGTGGAGAAGCTGGCTGGGCCAACGTAGACCAAGGCGAAGGTGGGCAACGTCTCTGGACGTGGTTCCTTCCAAAAAAGAAACAATTAAGCTAATGCCTTTGATAATGTGCCGTAGCGCAATGTGCCAAGTGTGATTCCACAAGAGCATATTTCCGACAGTTACAGATCCGAAGGTGAGCCGCTGTTACCGTCTGCCTCGAGTGCCCGGCATCTAACTGCAAGTTGCATGTGACAATGACAGTGCGGATGAACCCATGACAACATTCTAGTGAGCTTTTTCGTTTCTCTTGTACCCACATAGGAGTGGCCCGCTGACTATTATCTCGCACTTGATCAAATGTCTAGTCGATGTGTCAAGTGCCATCACCAGTGGAGAGAAGTGAGTACTATTGACACAACCTCTTCATGCCGAGCATTGCAGTGCCGTGGGCCTTGGCTGACTTGTACCCTCCCATGTGCGGCACAGAATTAATGATGCTATGGCCTCTCGATTTCAGCCGAGTTCTGTCCTGGTGCTCTACTGCTGCGATTCACCAACACTGGTGATGTTCATTTATTAACGTTGTACAGAGTTCTACATGCTCCAATTGACATGTTTATAATGCAATGAGACGCCGTAGACGGTACACATCATTGTACTTGACCGTAAAGGGAGCGCAAACTCGCGAGCGCCATCCTAGTCGTCTTCATCGCGGCCGAAGTGGCTAGACGATGTGCCCACCTTGAACAGCGCTGGAGATCGAGTGTCGAATAGAATAGGTCAGCGTGGCTTGAACAATGACGAGTCGAGCAAAGCAAAGAGAATACTTGCACATGAGATCGTTGATGTCGAGCTTCATATTTCTGGTGGTTTCCCCTGATAACGCTGCCTTGGCCATTTCTCGTTTGGAATCTTGAAGCTGTGCAGGGAACGCATGTCAGACAAGGTTATGGAACGAGGGATGTGACAGCTGTCAGGATACGTTCAAGAGCACGCGGGCAAGAGAAGATCCTCACCATCAAAATGCGGTCCTCGACCGATCTCTCAATGGTCAATTTGTAAATGTTGCAATCCAGCTTCTGCCCTAGTCGATGTGCTCGATCGTACGCCTGATCCTCTAGGGCGGGGTTCCTGATTGACCAAGCCAGCAGGCTCAGCGCCGTTAGCACCTGTGAGGGGCGAAGGCACAGGAACAACCCCAGCAAGCGTTCACTCACCACCACAAGTCAAGCAAAATCACATTGTTACAGCATGTCAAGTTGAGGCCTGTGCTTCCCGCTTTGAATGAGATGAGAATGACCTTGACTGTGGGATCATTCCGGATGGCTTCGAGCGAAGCTTCCCGTTTTTCCCTTCTCATACTTCCGTCATCTGTACCAAGGCACTCCGTAGAGCGGTTCAACAAAACGCACCGAGTGAAAGCAAGCAATCATGCAAAAAACTCACAGCGCACAAACTTGATCTGAGCCTGCTTCAAGAATGGTTCCACAATATTCAAGAACGACGTGAATTGAGAAAACACAATCGTCTTTTGTTGACCCCCCGACCGCCTTTCGATATCCGTCAACAGCTCGACCGCTTTCCGAATCTTGGAACTACTGGGGGGAAGTGAGGATGCCGAATCGGAACCTCCGTGGTCAGCTATTCGCGCGATAGATTTACAATCATCGCATGCCGTTGCAGTTGAGTTGCCGAGTCTGAACAGTGTTATAAATGGGTGGGATGGGCTTGTATTTAGGCAATCGGTATTGCAACACAGAAAACAAATCAAGACTTACGGTCCCAAGCAAACCTCGCATTTCTTGCCTCCGTCAATACCCACTCCCTGGAGCAAATTGGCGAGGTCGTCGCCGTCATCATTTAAATCATTGCTCTCTGCGGCTTTACTTTCGATAGCTGACGCATCCGTTGCCACAGGGACTGTGACGAGTGAGGGATGGCAGCATGCTGTACAGCAGTGGCAAGGTCGAGTTGTCAAAGGGAGATTCAAGTTTATCAATAGATGCAGCTTTGCGATGAACACGCATGTATATAGCGTACCTTGTCGCATTCGTAACAGCAATGTCAAAACGCTCGTATAGTTTGTCATAGCCGTTCCTGATTTGATAAACTGTGGCCAGCACACCAAATGTCGACATTCGCGATTCTTGTGTTGTTTTTGCACCATGAAAGCTTACCTTGTTAAACGTAAGCGTCTGCTTTTTCTCTAGTGCATCATAGAAGTCTCGTTCTGATTTGTCAAAGTCGCAAGAGACGACGTTGATTGTCCGAGCGGGGAGGTTGAGGATGGGTTTGCCATCTAAAGAGAAACAAGAGACAGTAAGTTTTGGTCGCCTGGGTCTTGAGAGGACATTGTTGTTGGGACTGACCAATGGTGGCATCCTTTGTTCGTCGAAGCATAATGGCCTTTAAAACGACCTGCACAGCATTCCACGAGTCAATTTTCATCAAAATTGCACTCGACTCGAAGCATGCAAACGAGGGTATACGCACATGTAACCGCCGCATAGCCAACTTTGTCCGACCGGCCTTGACAGGCTGGGCGATTCGTTCTTTGAAGAGTGTCCAATCATCCAAGGGTCGGGCGCGGAGGAAATGGAAAAGCGAGTACAGCTCCTCGACATTGTTCTGATCGATTCGACGTCAATGGAAGAGGTGAGTCAAAGTCCTTCTATGTAGGACAATCTCGATTCACCTGTATTGGAGTTCTGTGTTGTGCAACCGAACGTGTTGATTGTGAGCTGTGAGTTACGACAATCTGGAAGTCAAGACTCACCCTGTAAGACACCACCTCAGTTTAGACTGCAGAGCGACCGCTGCTTTGGCAGCTTTGGTGTTCCGATTCTTGATCTGCTGTGCTTCATCTGGTGGCCTCGGAGCAATCATTCCCTCTGAGTCGCCTGTCATTTGATAACGAGTTTACCAAGGCAGACTCACCACACACGACTCTGAGCCATTTTGTTTCAAACAGAGGTTTGGTCATGGCCCTGGCAGACTTCTTCCTTGTGGTTCCGAAACGTTCGCCATCGGAATCGGGTTCACCCTCGGACTCGTCGGAGAAATTGGTGGCAACAGTGGCGGATTTAGCAGCAGCCGATGATCCATGCTCTGATGACAATGTATTATACGTCGTCACCTACGCTCAGAAAATGAGCAATCAACGTCAAAAAACAATGTTTAACAGCTAAAAGTATCGAAAGAAACTTACTACAACGTCGTAAGTGTGCAAGAGATTTGCAAGCTTTCCCTTTTGAGGGCCGTGATAACTACAGACCGATAGACGGCCTGGAAGAGTCTTGGCCTTGACTTCCTTGACCCATTGGTCCATGACAGACAATGGGGTTACGATTCTGTCACGGGATATGTCATTAAAATCAACAATGCGTGGACACGGCATACAAACAGGGGGTTGGACTTGCAAGGTTGCTTTACAGTATCCCGCCTTCTTTTCAGTCTTGGAGAGAGGACGTTTGAGAATGGTGGCAATAGTCTGAACTGTTTTTCCTAGACCCATGTCCTAGACGCGAGCAGAATTGTGAGCTTTTCGAAGCAATGGGAGATTATCCACTCCCGCATGCCTCGACTCACATCAGCAAGAATCCCGCCATTCTTTTTCCCGCTTTCTCTCCCCGTCATCCACTTGACGCCTCGTACTTGATGGGGCATCAACGACATTCCACTCGCAAAGCCTTCCACATGTTTATCATCTTCCTCATTCCCATCGACATCATCTTCTCCGTCTCCGATGGCACCAGATAGCAACTCTCTCATTTCTGTATCTGCTTTTTCGGCTGCCACCTTGTCATAGTCCGAAGCCTCCATGCGCAAGTTGTTGAGCGCCGATGTAAAATTTTCCCCAGCATCCTCGTCCTTGACCAATGTAGTGCTCTTGGGGATATAAATTGTCTCTCGTGGATCCCTGACGTTTTGTCGCTGCAGTGCATTATGAGATTGGACTTGTGACATCATCCAGTGATTACCAGGGATACTTGGCTTGGTAGGGGGTGGCTGATAAAAGGGACTAGCTTTAGGAACATGTAGTCCAGATTGAGTAGCCACCGCCGGTTGCGAGGACGGGAACCGCGTCGATGACTTGTGGAAAGCGTCGTAGACTGAGCTCGATGGCTTGGACGGTGGTCGTTGCATCGAAGGAACAGAAGAGTGAGTGGACGATGTCATTGAAGTTTTGGAATGTGCAACGTTGGCCGCTTGCTGAGCCTCACGGCCGCTTGCTGAGGTGGACTGCGATGACCGGGGTGCATTTCGATTGACAGGCTCACGGAATGTCGTCGAGGGCTTGTTGAATGAAGTGTAATCGTGTTCCAATGTCGGCAAACGCGGTCCTTGTGCGGTAGACGTTGACTGATTGGTTTGGCTTGGTCTATCTACTTGTGGCGTTGCCAAATCGTTCGGTTCGTCTTCACTATCCGACAGATCCGACAGCACAATAGGATGACTCTTGTCTCGTCGGAGTGGAGGTGCAGCAGCTTGACGGCTACAACGAGTAGACACATGGAGCATTAGTGAACTCCTTGTCACCGCATATTAATCTTGTGCAGCTTTAGACACCTACAGAGCTTCCATTTTGGACATGGTCTTGTCCTCTTGCTTGGCTGGCAAGTCAATCCATGCTCCCAGAGCACCAGGGGAAACCACAGTGCCTTGTTTTGTTTGTTTTCAAAGTGTACTCGTACGTACACGGTTATCTTAAACCTGGTTTAAAGACTGATTTAACTTAAAGTCAGATTTAATTTTGTTCATGATCCCCGGGCAGATGCACTGACCGAAGTCGCATTCACCCCCAGACAAATGACCAGACAATTGTAGCAGATCAAGAGACAACGGTATCTGCCATTGTTTATTGACACCATGGGTTACTCTATAGCGTGAGTCGTTTGAACTCGATGAGAAGACGTTAGCCCTCTGAAATAGACGTGTTTTCACACAGCATGGTGTCGGACTTCTTCCTGCCGGTGGTGGGAGGTGTCGAGATGCACATTCACAGCTTGGCTGCTAGTCTGATTGAACGAGGTCACAAGGTTGGTTTGACCCAATCCTGAAAAACAATACCGTTTCGTCGTTAGGCTCTTCAAACTGATCTCCTCCCCCCCCGCTATTCGCCTGTCAGGTCATTGTCATCACCCACTCTCGAGCAGCACCTGGCAAAACGGGCCCGACAGCACCCCGAGTGGGTGTCCGATGGCTAAACGGTCACGTCAAAGTCTATTACCTCCCCATCGTCCCCATCGCCTCTGACGCCACGCTGCCCCAGTACCTCGTCAACGTCCCCTACATTCGCAACATTTTGATTCGAGAACGGATTGAAATTCTTCACGGCCATGCCGCCTTGTCTAGCATGGCCCTTGAGTCTCTCATGATCGCGCCGTTTATCCACCATCACGACCGCGCCCACCAATCAACAAATGGACAATGGTCTTCTCAACCGCCGCCTCGAGCGATCCGAACCGTCTTCACCGATCACTCATTGTTTGGGTTCGACGACGCCGCCGGGATCCTCACCAACAAGCTCTTGGCAGGTGCAATGAGAAACATTGATGCGGTGATTTGTGTCAGTCATGCGGGGAGGGAGAACACGACTCTCCGGGCCCAGCTCGATCCCCGTCTCGTGTCTGTCCTCCCCAACGCCATTGTCCCCGAAGCGTTTTGTCCACACCCTGAACAAGTTGATCCAGATTACATCACCATCGTCGTCATGACCCGACTGGTGTACCGAAAGGGTATCGACCTCCTCGTCTCTGCAGCTCCCAAAATCTGCGAAAAATATCCTCAAGTCCGGTTCATTGTCGGTGGAGACGGTCCGAAAATGGTGGAACTCGAACAGATGCGTGAACAGCACTTGCTTCAGGATCGTGTCATTCTGCTCGGGTCCATCACCCCGGGCAACGTCCCCTCGGTGCTTTCCCGTGGTCAAATCTACTTGTCGACCTCGCTCACTGAAGCCTTTGGAATCAGTATTATCGAAGCCGCTTGTGCCGGCTTGTTCATTGTGAGCACAAACGTCGGCGGGGTACCTGAAGTCTTGCCGCAAGACATGATTGAATTTGCTTCGCCCAATGCGAGGGACGTCGTCCGGGCCTTGTCGATTGCCGTCGAGACGGTCGTTTCGGGTACACACGATCCGTGGCTGGCGCACCAACGGCTGAGTCAAATGTATTCGTGGAAGGATGTGACAGGGCGGACTGAGCGGGTTTATACGAAAGCAATGATGCGACCCGAACGGGATCTCTATGAACGATTGTCGAGGTAAGTTTTTTTGCCATGTCTGCTCTGTTTTGAGATGGCCCGCGGACCCTCTGACAATCACATGGTTTATCCCTCAGATATCTCGATTTGGGCCTGGTATTTGGACCGATTCTGTGCATCATTACAGCCGTTCAAGCCATATTTCTGTCTCTGCTAGACTGGTTTTGCCCTCTTCAAGAGATAGACCTTGTACCGCACGAGCTGTTCAAAGAAGAGGAGCATCGTTCATCTGCGCAAAACCCAAGGAATGGCTCTACGAATATCATGATACACTAGACGATCACTGGCTACACTGAGAATTCGTGGCATTATGCATGATACACGAGTGTCATATTGGACAAGACCACACTCCCCGTGTCTCACAGACAGACCTGCACCAAAACCGCCTCATCCCTTCATCAACTTGGGCCCTACTGGCGACGTCGGCTTGGTCGAATGCATATACATGGATTGGGTCAGCTGTCTCGATGGTGAAACTGGCAATGGGCTCGTCATGTGTGCCGCTCTCGTTCTCTTGATGCGTGAAGGGGTCGAGATGGGTAATGGCGGTTCTTTGCGAACCCTGGGGATCCCTGTCGTGGCAGAATTTACATCGTGGCCTGGAGGGATCGACTCTGTCGTGTACCTGCAACTGTCTGCCCCTGGTGTCTTGCGTGCTACGAGACATCCATCAAGTGATTATCAACATCATTGTACGCTCGATTCGGTGCTGGAACAAGCTCACGTTGGGCTGGCGTGGCTCTTAGCCCAGCTCTGGCGACACCTCGTCGGGGCGGAGTTGCTGGCACCACGCTCATGGGAGTCAAGGCCTCTCGTCTGGGAGCTGACTCTAGGTTTTCATACTCATCCAATGCCGCCTGTGTGCAACAACAAGATCGCTGGTCAGCGGCACACGCCAGTGTGGTTGGGGACCGGACCCGATTCGAGACACCGACCCAGCGCAAAAATGTCGAAAAATTCTCAACCAGATAACCCTGTTGTGGTCCCACCACCATGCCTGGCCGGATGAGTCTCATAAAGGCAATCGCTTCATTGGCGGCAAATCCATACTTGTATGTGAGGTATGCTGCTCAACACAAGCCATATGACCCTCAGCCGCACTGTCATCATGGCATCGTCATCCTCACACAAATCATACCTCCAATCCTGTCGTGGCAGTCAGTTCTGGTCAGTCCAACAACATTCTAGACGTGCAAATCCAAACTCACAGACAGCCTGTCCGTCCAAGCCCAGCTCGGCAATGGACTGCCACTTTGCCACCTTTGCCAATGATCCGATCTGCGTGATTGATAAATTTTCGGACCATGTTCAACGGTGGATTGCTGCCGTCAGGAAATTCCTACAACAAGTGCGAATGGGGATCAATCTAACATGACGGTCATCATGTGTCACATGGTACCCACCATTTCCAAATGAGATATGTTTCTTGAAGTGAATATCTCAGAGTCGTACAGGGCCTCGTTGAGGCGGACAACAGTCTTGACATTGTTGGTCGCAAAGTAATCCAGTACCAGTTGTGTGGACTTTTGGACCGGTTTTGACTGGCCTTCGGGCTCCTTTGGCGACGCAAAGGCAACAAATGGTCCGACTGGGCCGGAAAAGGGGAGCTCAGTGTTTTGCATCTCATTCAATACCAGAACAGTGCTCACCCGTGTTTAGATCCCCGTTGCTCGGTTGTTCGAATCGCTGTCTCTTGTCCATTAGTATGCGTTTTCACAATCTTTGCAGGTTTCACCCACCTCATAGCTTTCCACATCAAAGTGGTTCAACGAGATCAAACCAGCCTTTAGCCCCTTGTATGCACCCCAAATCATATCCTAAAATGCACACTGATTAATCCCATTTGTTTGTTGCCGAGTGTCCCGCCGGGCTTACTTGAATACTGAGGCCCCACTCGGGCAGCCCGGCGCCTGCGTCTCGAAAAGACATGAACTCAAAGTCTGATAGAGGAGAGTAGGCGCGATACGGTTCCACTCGGTCCAGAAATACCTGCCGTTGCTTCTGGTCAGCACCTAATGCTGCGCTTGCAAGGAGCAACTACCTCACTTTTGAGAGCGCAGCCAGACAAGCAGCGTTTGATTTTGCCTGGGGTGCGGTTGCCGAATACAAACATAGGGTGCTTTTCGCCAAGGTTTCGCTCTAGAAAGCAACCGTCGAGTCAAATCATATCCGAGCCCTACCACACCAAACTCACAGCAAGCATCTGTTTGAGCAGTTGACCTGAAGTATTATAGACCCAATAAGTGTCTCATCCACTGGCCGCCGAGACTCAACTTTGCACTCACAAAACAGATACACAACACTGATGTTAAACGGCCCATGATCATGGGCAAACGAGAGGTACCGAAAGACATGATCAATGGAGAAGATGACAATGTTACGATCAGGCAGCTCAGGGAGTGTATAGGGGCACTTGAGAGCCTTGATCTCCGTGTCTCGCCCTTGAACCCGGATAGAAAAGGTGGTGACTGCGGCTGCTTGAGGTGAGAGAGTGACTTGCTCGGGGTCTAGTGTGGTAAAGATGAAGCGTGTTCCAAAGATGGCTACTTTGTTGGGGAACCGTTTTGGTGTGGTCATGTTGTGTGTCTGACTGTCTTGTCGTTGGAGACCATCTCTCTATCCATCCAACCAAGCAAACCATGTCTACCCCTATTAGTATATCAATTGGATGCATGTTCACCTGATTGGCCGCCAATCACTTCACTTGGCTGATCAAGTAGATGTTCAACCAACATCTTGCCCATTTTATTCCTAATTCATCATGCATCTGTTATACTCTCAACTCCGTAATGTTCAAGGAAAGAGACTCGAGATGAATTCCAGTCAAAAGACAAACGTATCGTACAATGGTCCAAAATGATGTCGACTACATGAGGACAGTGGGTCAAAACCACGACGTTTGACATGATTTAGCGCGCTATACAAGTGAAACACAAACACACACATACAATCTTCTCAAATGGTGGAATCGCTCATATACATGTACAACTCAAACTCACACAGACTAATGGAAAAACTCACCCGGCAGAGCATCGCTATCTGGGTGTATACTCGCTTCAAACGCAGACTCTCGGTTGTACTCTAATAGTTGTCCGGTATGCCCATACGCAGCGTAGGGTGAAGTCGCGCCATACGACGCTTGTTCGTGACGAGTGGTGGCGGTGGTGGCCGATTCAAGACAGGCAACACTGTTGGAGGAATGCAGAGCGGCCGAATCTCGAGAATTCAAGTACGATTGCACGCTCTCGTAGAGTGACATCTGAGGCGGTATCCACATCGAGTGTCAACCAGACTCGCAGGGTGACGTTTGCTGGTAAAATGTGTCAAACTCACGAGCAAACGTGGCATGATGATGGGAGCAAACGCCTCTTGAATCTCTACGAGGGTTGCCTCGAGCAGCTTATTGGTCGGCCATGAAGCGTTGATCAAAGCGATACAGTAACTGTTGATCCCGCAATCTCTTGCAAGTTGATCAATCAACTATCAAAACCCCGCCATGTAAGTCACCATTTCCTCACAGGCAAACATGATCATTGAGACTCACCGGATCCACATCCCAAGAGAGATACTCTCTGTCCTTGAAAATACCGGCCGCAATGTCTTTGCCCAATGTATGACCATACCACTCTTGATCCCGCTGGGCACAAATTCGAACCAGACGACCCGTCATTTCGGCATCACGACTGGAAACAAACTCAAACTGCGTATCCATGGCCTCTGCCAACTCAGACGTTGCCACCATGACCGCATGGGAGCGTCGTGTGGCTTGTCGCAACTTGTTCCATGCCTCGATAACACTCGGCGACCAAGGGTTGGCTGCTACCGTAGCCTCGAGCATGGTGGTTCTTCGTCCGGGATACATGATCAGAATGACGACGACACGTTGGTAATACCGGGATAGACCGCCGAGGTAGGAAGACAGTTGAGGGCCATCCGAGGGTAAAGCACCTAGCTGTTGAAACACAATGGCCGTCCTGGGACTAATCACCAAGTCGGCTTCTAGATCCTGCCGTTCAGCCAAATGAACATTTGCTCGGGTCAAGCCGAAACATAGCGTCCGGTCTGCAAAGGCGGAGACCACAGTCAGGCAGTGGAGGGGCGGAAGTCCGTCACCACTGTTCTCAATGTTTTTCAGCGCAGTCTCCCAAAAGGCATCGTTTTGGGGTTGTTCAATGGGAAGAGACGTAGGTTTTGCTTGGCACTTCTGGACTCCCGGTTGCTCCAGCACTTGTCCCCTCTTTTCATTGAGAATGTGCATGTCGGTATCAACGTTCCAGCAAGCTGATTCACGGCTCGTTTGGTCGTCCACGCCCGGTCTAAACTGCAAGGCCATCTTGTCCAATTCTTGTCCAGAGGCTTTATCGAGTTCTTGTGTCTTTGCACGCTTGGCTTGAGGGCCGGTGGGCTGAATGCTGGTCGTATCTGGATACAACCGTTGTCCCATCTCTGAATGGTCCTCGTTGGGATTTAAAGCTTGAACCTGCCGTTTCAAAAGTGGCAACTCCATCCCAGAGCATGCATCAGCCATCGGGGGCTCCAGGCAGAGCTTGCTAGTGCATGACGCCTGGTCACTTGATAACTCTGTTGACCAGTTCGACAAGTCATTGAAAGGAATTTTAGCAAAGGTATCTGAGTCTTTTTTTGGAAGCAGTGCTTCTTGTAAGGGCCTAAAGAGAGGTCTTTTTAGGGGCTAGTGATCAAACATGGACACCTCGATCGATTCTCACCTCCAACCAAGCTGAGCATGCAAGGAATGCCATTGTATGATCCAACATGAGCATTTCATTCGGAACAAATGTAATCAGAGCCAGTGGTCAATTCTCTCACCGAAAAGCCCAGGTCACGTAGACCAGATGCTCTATCAAACGTCTTTGAGAGCTCTTGATGCCTATGTGCAATCGGACGGTCGGCAAAGAAATATTTTCAAATGGACAAGTACGCTCACCTCGCAACCAATGCCTCTAGTGAACGGCATTGCATTTGTCGTTTGCCATGCAAGGCCAAAGCCCCCTCGTCTTTGAGCTTTGGAACTGCTCGATACAAAAAAGGAGCAGTGAACATTTCGTTTGCTAGAGAATTGTTGGCGGAAATTTTACCTTCAAGTCGCCGGCCATCGGCAAGTCGTTTCGGTTTCGATACCGTCGGTCGAGTCTTGTACAATGTGCCTTGCTCTGGCAGTACCTTTTTGACCAACCTGAAGAGATCGTTTCGCTTGGACGGCCGTGATGAAGGTGCGATACTCCATTCGGACAATGCGCCGTCTGAGAGTTGCTCTTCTTGGTCGTGAAATGCGTCGGAAATACCGACTGTAAAGTCGGACGAGATGGAAAGAGGTGAAGGAAGAGTGAGGCCCCATCCCATCTCCACCGGCAGGGTATGCTTCATGAACGGCACACCTGTATGGATCATCAGTGAGAATTGTGCATGTGATAGGGTCATTCATATATTCATACTTACTCTGATATTCAGGAGAAGATGATCGTTCATGTAGCATCTTGGCTGGGGCGGACAAGACCCCACAAGCCACCTGCTCAAGGTCGTTGGGCCGTGGTTCGCTGGTGAAATCACTCCATAGCGTGGAAGACTCCGAGAATGGATTGTCCATTCCGCCGGATGGAGGCAAAGGCTCAATTCCAGGGGAGCCTAGACAAAACGTGTCTGACAAATCGTAAAAAGGTGAGACAGACCAGCCAGAATAACAGAGCGCTGACAATGGACCAACCCAGTGCTTGGATATTCTTTGACTGATAAGGATCCGTCAAGTCCAAGCCAGACTCGCTCACAGGGAGCTTGGTTGCTTGAGAGTCGAACAAGTCAAACATGGTCGCATGGTCGGTTGTCAAGGATAGGGAATCGTCTCGGAAAAGGAATGGTACGGGGACACGTAAGGATTCAACGGCTTCAATATCCGGAATGGTAATGAAGAGTGTTGGGTGCATGGGAATCCCATTGATCGTTTGATTTTTCTTGGATTGCTTCATGATGGCGCCCAGATCACCCACAGCCTGCTGGAGATCCAAAGCCTGCGTCCGTGAGAGCTTCAATTTGCCCCCACTGTGATGAACAATGTCAGTAATTTGGCATCGTCACAGCGGTATGAACTCCCTCTCTTACCAAGCAGCGTCCACATCGAGTACCGGATCCTGAATCTCAGGGACTGGAACATTGGTATCTCCTGCCAAAGTTTTTAGTTGATGATTTAATGGTCCGGATCCGACTCTCGAAATGCGCTGACCACATTTGGCAGGCGTCGTTTTGAAAGGCGTAGCATGTATGGCTTCCCGGGAAAGCAAAGGTGGCGGTAGATGGCTCACGTAACTTGCTGCTCAAGTTCAACATGAGTGTGGACAATATCGAAAAGGTATCAACATGGCGACTAACCATCGAGTGAGCACTTGAGTGGTCCATGCCATGGATCCAAACGTGTTGCTCTCTTAGTTTCAGTAACTAATTGACCCAACACTGCTTTCACCTTTTCAGCGGCGAGCCTAGTAAGTCGAAGCTGGTTACCACGCTGTGCGACTTGTTCGGCCCAGCGAATCGTCGATCCTAGGCGTATTCGAGGGTTTCGGGGGTCCACCGACACGAATACCTCTTCGCCTCCATCGTGAGGCACACCTGTGAGTCGAATTGCGAGTCTTCTCTGGAGCTCTAGACACTTGTTGAGCACATGTTGATCGGTGATCCCAAACGTGTCTGGGTGCGATTGCAAGTCGATATCCTCGTGCTCGGAGAGAAGCTGTTGTGGGAAGACAAGAGGCTGCCATGAGTGTTTTGAAAGGAAGAATAGTTGATCCCATGTGAAATACTGACCTGGAAAGCTGCTTCTTCTGTGGTGGCAATGTAGTCTTGACCGCCTGCACAGTGTTGCAACAGAAAAGGTAGCAACTTGCGATGAACATAGCTATGCAATTCGGGGGATGGCTCCATGACCATGTCACGTCCCAGTTGACAATGCTATCGTAGAGCGTTGCTTTTCTTGTCACCAGTGTTTTCTTCATTATGGTTGACCATGTCAATGACAGTCTATATCATTCAGATACTTGTGAAACTCGATCGGTCGTCTGCAAGAGCGAATGGCCCCAACGTGAAACGCAGAGTGCATGCTATATCATCACGCATGCGCTGCTTAAACAACTAATACTGGCCACTTATGCTCGTCAAGTACGCAGGCAAGCCATAAAAGAGATGTACTAGACTATTGGACTACTAGTAACAAAGGTACGACGTGTTCATTGGCTAATGGGGAATGGCGGTGCACATGGTAGCTTCATGTGTCAGTGCTACATACAATAATGTGCAATACTATCGCACACGGGGTACACATGACTCGACTTGTCCCTACTCGACATTGGCCGCCCGCTTCTTCTTCTTCTTCTTGGCAACCACTTGAACTTCCACCGGGTTGATGGCTTTCGCATCGTCCAACCGGGTGCCATTGCCCTGACCACCACCATTAGTTTCCTGAGCGGGTTCGTAATCCTGGTATATTGCTCGTGGGGGAGGAGGGAGGGGTGAAGACGTCCGTGTACTCGAAACCGAATAGTCCATGGCCTCGAGCCCACCACCACCACCACCACCGAACCGACGTGGCTTTTTGGATTTCACCAGCGTTTCAGACTGGGCGATGGACGAACCGTGGGGCATTTCACCTTGCCGGTCGATCTCGGGTTCGGACAATGGGGGTGGTCTTGTCGGTGATGGTTGTGCGTCGCCCGGATGGTGGTGCTTTTGAGAAGAGAGTAAGCCCGGGACTGGTGAGGGTTCAAGTGATTCGGGCTTGTCGTGGTCCATATTCAGACCTGCTAGAGGTACAGAATCGACGTGACCGGCACCCGCTGCCCGGCTCGCCTTTTTCGCCGCTCGACGCTGTCAACGGGAGAAGCAAGGAATGGCCAGTCAGTTGAGTTGAACTCTGACAGTTACGACAAAGGCAACCAAATGCGACTTACTGCAGCCCGCTCCTCTCTAGTCTCAAATGTCCCATCCGGCTTCATACCCTTGCTCGTCTTCTTCTTCTTCTTGTTCTTGTTTTGCTCATCTTTTTTGATAGCATCCCGAAGCGCTTCCATGTGCTCGCTTCCCCCCATTCCCATATCGTGGTCAGACTCGGATGCTTCGTCACTCAAACCAAGCTCGAGCAGCGGTGGAGGGACCAGTAGGTGGGGAGATACGCAGGGCTTGTCAAGATCGAGCCCCTCGGGTAAGCTCACTCGTTCTTGAGCCTTGTATCCGATGGAATTCAACTCGTAGGCTGTAAAGAGGGGCTGAAGGAGAAAGAGACTCTTGGGGTAGTCTGGTTCTTTTGATGGGGTGTCGTCATGGTCACTGTTGGGTCCGGAATCCTCGGCAAATGCATTGGGCATCTCAATCACATTGGATGGCGACGAGGTGGGACGAGGTGGGTTTTTGTGAATGTCGACCTTGATCATTTCAAAAAGCTGGACGAATTGGCATGCCTGTTGCGCGACACCACAGTGAGCTCTCATGAAAATCACACGCCGAACCAACACTTCACTCACTCGTTCATGTACGATGACATTGGACGTTGTCTTCACAAGATCATCAAGCGTCTTTGAAATGTCATTGACCAGGCGTGTGCATTGGTCAAACGTCTCGACGTTCCAATCCGAAGAAACGTATGCTGCCCACCGGCCAAAGACTTTGGCGATAGCCGTGATCAAGACGGCCACCGTGGGGGCACTCAATTTGTCACGGTCTTGACCAAGTAAATCATCAATAATTTGTGGTGCCGAATGTACCCTGATGTGAGAGCCATGTCAACTTGGCGTTCCGTCTCGATGGGGAGCTTGGTCCTATCACAGATAACACTCACTCGCTGTATTCCCCACATATCCAGGCTGCTGCATAAATGACATGACTGGCATCCCCTTCCACGACCGGACTGTCAGTGAAATGGACGTCCGCAATGACCCGTCTACACAGTCTGACGGCAAACGACCGCAAGCTCCTGACGCGAGAGACGACATCCAACATGCGCCGGGACAGTTGTTCGCCGACAGGGGCATTGGAGACGTAAGCCACATCGATCAAGACTGAAAAGTACCATTCGAAATCCATAATGTTGGCGTACGTGTCGACGGATGTCATGTGGAGAATTCGTCGGACGATTTCCAATCGGTACGCTGGGGCTTGGAAAGCCGTTCCCTTGGACGTCGGCTCGTGGTTGGCATTCCTTGCTAGTAATGTCGCAGCGTCGTAGACCGGGGTAGAGTTCGTCTCTTGGGGCACTAGATGCGCAAGCAATCGGGTAACAATGTCTCGAACATTGGATCGGTTGGCCATGCTGGTCGTCAAGTCTAGTGCTCTCATCCTGATACTGACATCCTCGTCATCTAGGCTTTGAAGAATCTCTTCCTGATAATCGGCGATCAAGTGTGGATGTGTAGGCACAATCTTGACCATGGCGAGCAGGGCAATGTACTTGACTGTTTCGGTTGCAGAGCTCATCAGACTTGTAATCATTGCGTCTAGAACCATGTTCACGAGGCACTCACGATTCTGGTCTTCATCGCATAAGAATGCGCTGAGCTTTTCAACGCACACTTTGGCCAAAGCGTCACCGGCCTCTGTCCGGCCATCGAGCATCCCCCCGGTGATGCACGTCCGCACGCACTCGTACAATAGCGAGATCGCAGGCGTTGTTGAAATCAGGTTGGTGATCGGAGGCAGTAGCTTACGAACAAGTCGATGTTCTATGGGGGTCAATAATGCAAACTGTCGAGACCAAAGATAAGTTTTGTGACTGCGTTTTCAGATCCACCGAATAAGCTTACCAGCTTGACAATCTTGATCAACATCCAATTATTGGTACTTGTTGTGAGCAGGCCAAAGAGCTGGGGTGAGAGGGGCAATAGGTTCTGCGGGTTCGATCTTCGAGCCAACTCCATGACGACGTTGACCGTGGCAGAAACAACGCCTGATCAGGTCAAAATGATGGAATGAGATCACTCAGGTCCGAAAGCTGCGCTGTTCCCATTCTTCTCACCAGGATCATCATCTTCAAGCCTATCTCGCAATCGAGCAACACCCGTCTTGACCGCTTCGGGATATCGTTCAAAGATCTTAAACAGGGCCAGGACGGCTCGTTTCCGTACCTGTGAGGGGTGCACAAATATCAGACATTGGACGAGGCAGACTATCATGCTGGAGCGGTACGTACGTGAGCTTTGCTATGGGTGGTCAGGCTTGCTACATCTGCGTAGACGTCTTGAGCGAGGGCTGGGGTGACAATGTCCGAAAGACCCATCAGGGCGAGTGGTGGTAGGTGAGGTGTAGCAGCCAACAGATCCTGGAAGATGTCAGATCAGGTATGAGATAGGCTCCAGTGTCATGCCAGACTCGATCTTTAAAGTCACCTTTCTGATTCCATTCACGGTGAGTACGACTTCTTCTGTATCTGACGAAAACGCCATCGGTGCTGCCACATAACCCAGCTCTGCGGCATGGCAAAAATCCATCAGCCCGATGAATTCTCTGTTGTGCGATTGACCCCGACCTACGCTTCAAATGGTATTTGGAACTGCTCATGACTTCAACAACACTGAATGCAAAGTTTGGAGGTGGACTCAATGGGTAAAGCATCATGAGCTGGTGAACGCTGTCAGTCATCGTTTCATAGAGCAAAGCATGCGTTGTGGGCCTGGACTCACGTAGCACATCTTGACGACTCCTGCAGCTTTAAGATCCATATCCTTGCCTTTTAATTCAATCCTGATTTCGGCCAGTGCTTCCTTGAGAAACTCGTCGAGCTCGGCCTGGGAAGAGTTTTTGTGCGACCGAAGCCCACGGATCAAGTCTTGTAGAGATCGTTCCCACATGTTGCCAGAATTGTGTTATTGTCCAAGTGGTTTGGGATGAGAAGAGAGGACGTTTAGATCGGCTCGCTACCACATATAAGAAGGGACGAGACGTCAAGACTTTTGATAGGAAACCGGTATTGATTGTGCAGCTCGTGTGCTCGTCTCGTGCAAAGGTCGTTTGCGATGTGCAACAGGCAAGTGAGATGTCTCTTGTGCGTTCGTCGTGGAGTCGTCACCTTCCCTTGGACCCGAACCGAGTCGTCCTGATATAGTATGTGTCGCTGTATTACTGTATCCGACGATGATCCAAGTGTCTATGGGAAGAATGCTTCTTGAGTCTTGTTGACAAACTTGACATGCTCGACATGCTTGACATGCGCCGATGCACGTCATCACGATATATGAGAAGCTATGAGAAGCAAGCGAAGCAAGCAGGTAGGTGGGCAGACGGACCGCCAGACGCATAAACATGCTTGAACGAGCCACAATGTGCATTCATCCAATCAATGAACCATGACAACAAGTTCTATTCTATCTTGCAAACAAAATGTCGCTATCACTTGTGATTCTGTACATCAGGCGGCGCGGCTTGCGAACAAGCCACGGCGTTCGAAAGAACCAAAGAGGATACCGGGCTAAGCTTCGTCTCCAGAGTGCATGCCTGACAAACGGCCAACGTCGTTGATCGAGGACGTTGGCAAAATTAAGACTGTAGCTCTGTTGGTTGTAAATTAGATGGAGAGAAGGGGAATTCAGAAAGAAGAGTAGAACGCAAGACTGCAAAGCGTTGATGTTGCAAAAGTAAGAGCCTTGACAGATTCTTATCAAGAAAATATCAATGGGAGCAGCACACTTCCCATAGTGACGTGTCTTGACCTGGCAAGCTTCGTCATATCTCTCAGCGATTCCAACGTTGTGGATGTAGCTCATGGCAACTGGTCTGAAAGCGAAACTCTCTGTAAACAAGCAAACGAGTGGCAACAGCCACATCCGAGCATCTGCAGGCTGTCATCATGTCCGGGGAAACCACTCGCGACGTTGGGTTTGATCTAGATGCCTATGCTGCTGAATATACAGGTCAGTGCCGTTGCTTCCACAATTGCCTGACCAATACAACTGATAATGATGGTATATACAGGCCACACGGCCGTCAATAGGCTCGTCGCAGCTCACAACTCAGACCTACTTCCCCCTAACCTCCGTTCAAGGGCGATATTCATCGCCATTTCGATCGTAAAGAACGAGACCCGAGACGTTGAGCTGTATGCTCAGCTTCTCAGCAGTATAACTGTCCCAGTGGACGCTCAAGCATATGACGGAGTCTCGGGCATTACGACCGAACAAGATGGCACATCTGACGGCGCATGGGTCGAAGAAACAGAAGAGGCGGTACAGAAAGAGGAGACCAAGTTACACGCCGAGATGAGAAATTATTCGACCAATCTCATCAAAGAGAGCATCAGAGTGAGCGAATACTCAGTGCTCATTAAAGGCATTTCGGTCATGCTTTCTAAATCACAACGCAAACACAGCTTACCCTTCACACGCAAGCCGCGCATCTAAGACTTTGCGGTCAGTGGGATGCCGCCATTCTTTGCTACACCAAAACAAGAGACTACAACTCTAGCCCTCAAAATGAAATTGACAGCTGTCTCGGGATTCTTGAAGTGTCCATTATCGCTGGGAAGTGGGGCAACATCATGTCAGCTGTCGTCAAGGCCGAGTACGCAGTCAACCGATTAATGTCGAGTGCGTCTGCCGCCAATGGCTCTGGAAGTCGTGGGGGGCAAGGGCATGGACCAAGCGGTGGAGAATCTATTCGAATCATGACGGCGGCCGAAGCCAGGGAAAGAGGCCGTCAAGCGGTTGAACTTGATGAATTGGCGGCCAAGATTGGAGCCAAACTCGCCATTGCCAGAGGTCTCACTCTGATGAATCAAGGCAAGGCGTCTTGGGCTCAAGCTGCTCGTGAATTTGCCAAGGTTCCTTCCACTGCCAAGGATGGTTTGTTTGATTGGGAAGGCAAGGTGAGATCTCGGAGCAATCGCGTCTGAAACACTCGCGACAACTAACACCAGTACAACAGATTTTATCATCGTCCGATGTGGTCATTTACGCCACGCTCACAGGACTTGCCGCCCTCGACCGTGGTGCCATCATTTCATTGCTCGTGGAGGATTCTGCCATGAGGTCGTTGATTGACCGGGGGGGCGCGACGTATACCAGAGATCTGGTAGATAGCTACCGCCATGCGAGGTACAAGCGACTGTTTGAGCTTTTGGTCGAGCATCGAGTAAGGTCTTTGAAGAATGGATGAGATGCAACGAGTGTCACTGACGTCCGACTGAATCAAAATAGTTGCGACACCAGGTGGACCCAAGCCTTCGACGAACGATCTCAGCATTTGAAGAGTGCATATGGGAAAACACACTCGTCCAGTACTTTCAACCATTCAGTTCAGCCGACTTTGCGCGCATGATGGAAGCGTTTGGTCCGGATCTGGGCAAAACCCTGGCCACGAGCGTCGAAAAAGTTGCTTGGCTGATTGAAGAGGGCCGACTCGAGGCCCGATTGGATCTCGTGGATATGGCTGTCCAAGCCGTCCGACATGATCCAAGACGAGAAGTGTACAAGGATGCGTTGACAAATGGACAAAAAGTGGAAGCCGCTACCCACAGATCGCTGCTCCGTATGCAAATGTAAGCTGGGAAATCCACTAACTTCGCTGTTCGTGAATGACTGACATTTTTGTCTGCATGATTTAGGATTGAGCACGGACTGACGCTCGAGGCAAATACAAAGGGCGGGGATGGGCCGGGTAAACGAACCCAGCCCAGACGGAGACCTCAGGGAGCAGGTTGATGAGAGCAGTCATCAACGGAACGAGTTGAACGAGTAGGGGGTCGGGGACGTGATGCATGTAATACCCAATGTTGTACAAAACAATACACACCGACATCTACGAGTTCTACACAAACACTGCCAAACATTGTTCCCAGTTGATGATACAAGGCAGACTCGATCGTCCCATGCAAGTTGCACCAGGTGCTGTTCCGCTCCCTATTCGAACCGCTTCCACCCGTGCTTTTCGTATTCTCGAATCTTGAGCGTGTTTCGCTTGGGCCTGTCAAGGTGCGAAAAATGAATTTGAGCATGTGACAAGAAAACACAAGCACACCAAAAGAAGAAGAAAAAAGAACGCACAGTTGACGGACACGAGGCTCGACCAAGGATCGACTTTGCATCGATCTAAATCTCTCCCTAAACAAGTTGCCTTCGGGTTTGATCTCCCTCACGTTTTCACTCAAATCTTCACCCAACTGAACATCAATCGAGTCCTCGAGAACCCGGTGTTTCCCCACCTTTTCCCCGCCCTGGTAGCCTGTCAAGCGTTCAGCTTGCTTGGCCGCCCGTCGAGCGGCTTGAAGACGTGCACGGTCCTGAGCGGAAGCTTCGACAGATGATTTGAGCTTGGAAAGTATCTCCATGGATTTCCGTTGCTGCTTGATCGTGGCAGCTTGTTTGGCCAGTCGGGCTTGCTCGATTCGTCGCTTGGCCTTATTCTTTTCGGCTTGAGTCTTTCGTCTCGTCGGCTTAGCAAATGCATTGCCCATTTCGTTTGAGTCACTGCCTTCGCCGATATCTTCAACCTCTAGTCCAATTTCCTCTGCCAACGCCTCGGGGTCTCCAGCAGCGACCATCATCCCGTTGATCAAATCGGCGTCATCTTCTTGAGCCACTTGTCGACGGTTTTGAATCACTTGTTTGTACCGTTCGAGTTTCTTTTCAGCATCAGTCTCCTTTTTCAAGAGGGCAATCTCCTGGGCGATGGCCGCATCAAGCAACGTCTGGTGGGATTCGAGCTTGGGGTTGTACGATTGTCCGTCTCGAGGGACAGGTACTGACTTTGTTTGAGCCGTATATGCATGGATTTGTCGTTGTTGTTCGATTGTCAACGGTGCTTTGGGGGCAGGTTGAGGTTCGACGACCTCCTCCCATTTTCCTTTAACATTTGCGAGCCGTTGAGCCTCTGTTTCCCGCTCGGTCCAAACGTCACGAAGAGGTTCGGTCTTGCGAACCGAGATCACGGCAGATCCCAACCCCTGTCCATCTGAACCAACTTGGGTCTTACGTGCTATCCGTCGCAGGCGTTCCTTGTCGGCATGACTGACCTTGGCCTTGTTGGTTTTGGGTGCGGGAGGGGCGGTGGCTTTCGAGGATAGGGCTGGAACGGCGGAACGTTGGGAGAGAATCTCGAGAGATCGGAGCGTTCGAGGTTTCTTAACTCGTTTGGCCACTGAGTGAAATAAGGAGCGAGGTTTAGATTAGAGACAGGCTAGTTTCACTGTCAACTGTGAAAAGGGTGGTCACCTACCCATCTCATCTCCCGTCGTATCGATGCTAAACATTTGGTTCTCCGACATCATCGCCGCATGTCCTCTGTCAAAGTAACCAGTCATATTCGTAATCCACACCCGTGATGCGAAAAAGAGTCATGGACTCACCCTGTCAACCGTTCCTCGGCTCTAGCATCTTCCAATGCCTGCTCCTCGGGCTGAACATCGATATTCTTTCTCCATGCTTTTTTGCCCTTTCGGTTAGCTTGTTTAAACTGAGAGGGAGCGCCAATGGCGGATGCCTTGGACTTGGAAGTTGATGGCCTGGAAGACTTTTTCGATGACATGATGATTGTGTGGGTGGTGGACTTGGAGGGTAGGGCAATTGATTTGAGTGAAATCATACATAAAGCATGAAGGGCACTCGTTTCGCCCAAATTGTGTGGGTCACGTGAACGAGGTGGTGATATCGCGCGGATGCAGACTCTCGGATGGGTTGTTTACATTGACCAGCAGGCGACCAGACGACCAGATTTGGCATATCAGGCAGAGAGCGGATGGTGCATTTACTGTACATCGAGAGGGTCTTGTTTGATTGCCATAGGTGATTATAGTGAAAAGGATTGGAGGTGACTGAGCCAATTTTTTATCTACCGCTGATAGACCCAAACTTCTGATCACTCGAATTCGTCAACCCTCGAGGATGCATGAAACCTTGTACCATATACCATAGAGTATACCATATCATATCAGTCACACATTATACAACACTGCCACCAATTCCAATCTTGGCAGCCAGAGCCCGATACTGGACTGCTGCCAGTTTATTGGCTCTCAGCATGAGGACGAACATGGATACAATCAAAAACAATGTATTCGTCGTCTGGTGAAATTCAATGAGTAGCATGGAATCAGACTCATCGAGGGCATGATGGATAGCGTAACAAGACAAACTCACCACAAATTGACCATAGTTCGCTCTTTCCAGAGCGACTACTTTACCACAACTCTCCCATGCCGGAATTTCTCCCTTGCCTTGCCCCGCTCCTCCTTTGACCTGTTCGAAGATGCCCACGACATGGGGAGCATTTTCGCCCACATAGTTGGGGTCATCGAGGTCCGCGGCCGTGACATTGGTGGATGTATAGCGATTGTATTCTGAATAGTCAATGTTGGGTGACTCGGCAGAGACTTCGCTGGCGTCTGCATAAGGTTCGGACAGAAAGGTATGAGGGACGCAATGTACCAGTCGACGGTTTCCATAGGGATGACAATAAGGGCGGTGTAGCTGTATGGAAAAGTTTCGTCATTAGTCTGTGTCGGTCTAAGCTGTTGCAGCAACTACCACTCACCTCATCTTCAGGACAGGGCTCGCAGGTTCCAAAAGGCCTACAAGACAGTTCGCCCAATTCCGCACGACGAGCAAAGACCAGCTTGTGTGTTTCATTCTGTGACTGAACGGAATCGAGTGCTGCCGTCGCTATCGCAAGCCATGTTGTGGCGACCAAAAGGTATAGACTGCACGAGCGTATCCACTGGTTCAGCATGTGGTGCATTACAGAAGCCGCCACATGAGCTTACCTCGAAAGCCGTGGTAGGTACATTGACCGGTCACCTTTGTCGGAGATCTCCAAGATTCGCCCAGAGTAACAGTGCTCGAGTATTCCGACTATAGTACTCGAGTACACTTGATTACAGAGGTTACACTACAATACTCATTACTTGCTTCAACAGCCAAGGTGCCTCCACTTGGGAATACTGCCACGACGCTTACGTAATGACACGTAACCCAGTTCCGAGCGGGCCAACTGACCTTCGGAGGCACATCACCCAGCCACCTGGCACAGAGAACAAGCAGCAACCCAGCAGCGTCGAGGCAGCAAGATCAAGCAGTGTCTAGACTGGATAACTGGATCTCAAGGCGGCAATGACAGCCAAGATCCTGAATCGAACAGCGACATTTGCGTGGGGCACGGGTCCCGACGCACAACCGTTGATCGCGACCGGTACGGTATCAGGTGCTCTCGATGAGACGTTCAGCAACGCAGGCAGTTTGGAGATTTGGCAGCCCGAGTTCTTCTCACAGGATGGTAAACCAGATGTAGAAGGTGTTTATCTGGGAGGTGAGGGACAGCCGGGGCCCAAGGGGAGCGTTAGCTTGAATGCCAGGTGAGCGTGGTCTTTTGGTTCGAGACAGTCGCGTGCAGACGATGATGGCATGGTCAACGTTCATTTCGCTGACGCCTTGTGATGCCCCTTGTTTTCCCAAACTCCACCAGATTCAACCGATTGGTGTGGTCAAACCCTTCAAGCAAGCATTCGCGAGGTCTTTTGGCGTCGGGTATGGAGACGGGTGAAGTGTCGGTATGGGATGCTTCCAAGATTCTGAGCGGTGTCGAGTGAGTCTGCCCTGGAGTGACGCCCCCCGATTAGTGCTGACATGGTGAATGAACTCTTTCCAGCTCTTCTGAAGCTGTCGTCTTCAAGAACGAGGTCCATACCGGACCTGTGCGAGGTCTCGATTTCAACCCTATTCAGCAGAACCTACTTGCAAGTGGAGCTATCAATGGCGAGCTGCAAGTATTCGACCTACATAATCCCGACAAGACTCATTCGACTGGACCGCGATCCACCAAACTCGATGAAATCACGGCAGTACAATGGAACCCGTCGGTCGCCCATATTCTCGCAGCTTCGTCATCTTCCGGATATACTTCTGTTTGGGATCTCAGGCAAAAGAGAGAGATGCTTAGCTTGACTTATGGCGGCGGTGCTGCCACCGCCGCCCAAGGAAATCCCATGAACAGGGGTGGGTTCGGCAGCATGGTGGGCGGAGGCAAGTCTGGCATGAGTTCAGTCGTTTGGCATCCCAACAACCCTACCCGTTTGATCACTGCATCCGAAGACGACAATTCTCCTGTCGTCATGGTATGGGACCTTCGAAATTCTCTGGCCCCCGAAAAGATCCTCAGTGGCCACGACAAGGGTGTCCTTTCACTCTCATGGTGTAATCAAGACAGCGACTTGCTCTTGTCATGTGGCAAGGACAACCGAACCATTTGTTGGAATCCTCAGAGTTGCGAGATCGTTGCCGAGTTGCCCAGCAGCGACAATTGGTCATTCCAAACGGCATGGTGCCCTCGCAACCCCGACCTTGTCGCTACGGCTTCATTCGATGGCAAGATTGGTATCCATTCCTTGCAAAACACTCAAGTTGCCAGCAACACCAAGCCCCAGCCCCAGCAGCAGAACGCATCGGTGGACGACATTTTCGGATCCCAAATTCAAAACAACCTGCAAGACAGTTCCAATGCGACCCCTCTTTCGCTCACACAACCCCCCAAATGGTTGCGCCCACCTGTCAGTGTGTCATTTGGCTTTGGTGGTCAGTTGACGACGATCAAGCCTGCACCTTCTGTCCCTGGCCAACCTGCTCGCAGCGTTCTTCAGCTCCAAACCGTCGTGACCGAGCCTGACGTTGTCGATCGTGCCAAGCGTTTGGCCGATGCTATTGGATCTCAACAGCAACTGGGAGACTTTTGCGAAGAAATGGCCAAAGCCGAAGGAGGTGATGCTTCTGCCATTGCCGGCTGGAAAGCCCTCCGGAGCCTGTTTACCACTAACTCTCGCGACGAACTGGTGACCTTGCTTGGGTTCTCCAAGGATGAAATAGCCACTCAAGTCAGCGAAGCCATCAAAAAGTACAAGAGCAAGATTGAGCCCCAAGACAAGCCAGGGTCGGATTCTGACAGGACGCCCAAGGACTCTGCGGTCTCGTTCGCTTCCGAAACAGCAATCAAGGATGAGCCATCCGGTGCTACGACCCCAAAGGCAGAATCTGTTGATGACAAGACCGGCGCTGCAACTCCTTCGGAAGTCAGCGTGACGACCGATGTCACCAAAAAGACAGAAGTCGAATCCGAAACGACCGAGCAAAGCTTGTTTGATGACGATCAAGGTGGAATCGGCACACCTCACATTGATACCGGATCTGGCGCCCACTTTTTCAGTTCGATTGGCGGAATGAGAAATGCTCTACCGGAACACATGCAAGTGCCGTACCATGCATATGCCAAGGACTCGTCCGTTGCAGCTACGATTGGCTCAAGAGCCTCTTCAGTGGCATCTGACACGATGAAGTCTAACACGTTCAAGATCTACCCTACTAACGAGTCCGAGGTCGATCGACTTGTTACTCGAGCCCTCGTGGTGGGAGATTTCGAGTCTGCTGTTACGCTCTGCTTGTCTGTCGAACGGTTCGCGGATGCGCTCGTTCTCGCCGTACGTGGAGGCCCCGAATTGCTCGCCAGGACGCAAAAGGCCTACTTTGAACGCCAAACTACGACGTTGCCATACCTTCGGCTTTTCCAGTCCATTGTTTCGGAAGATCTGTCCGATGTCGTTCAGAATGCCGATTTGACCGAGTGGCAAGAGGTCTTTGTTGTGCTTTGCACGTTTGCCAAGGTTGACGAGTTCAACAATCTCACAGAACAGCTCGGACAGAGGATTGAATTCAAGTCTCGAACGGTTCAAGGCGGTTCTGCTACTGCCAACACGTCTGACAGAGCCAAGGAACTGCGAAAGAATGCTCTCTTGTGTTACCTCGCCGCCGGCAGATTGGAAAAAGCTGTCAACATCTGGATTGACGAGATGCAAGAAGAGGAAGATGCAGCCGTCAAGGGTGAAGTTCCAAGTATGACCGAAAAGACTTCGAGGTACACTGCCCACGTCCGGGCTCTCCAAACTTTCATGGAGAAGGTGGCCGTCTTCAAGAGCGCGACCAATTACACTGATAGGGACCTCGCTCAGCCTACACAATCGGCCAGTGCAGCGGAAAGTGGGGCGCGGACGTATCAGCTCAGTGCCTTGTACGATAGGTACTATGAGTATGCTGACCTCTTGGCAACTCAAGGACAAACCGGCTTGGCAGTTCATTACATCAAGCAAACGCCTGCTGATTACAAGAGTGGCAAGATTCAAGATAGCGGTATCAACGGCGCAAGGGCTCGATACATGATGGGTGCCAACGGGTCATTGCCTCAGCAGCAACCCACCGCGTCCACCTCGAACTTGGGCGCTGCTGGTGCCTCAAGTCGGCAAGGTCAGGCCACAGCTTCGGCGTTTACGCCTTACCAGCCGTTCACACCACCTGTACCCCAGCACATTAGTCCTGCTTCGACGGCTCAGGGTGTCTCGACGCCATATAACCCTTACCAAGCTGCTCCTGCCTCTCAACCTGTCGCGCAACAACAGGGGTCGTATGTTCCTGCTAGCATGTCTCAAGGTACTTCGACGTCTGGACCCTATGGCGCAGGCTCTTCTTTCAGCCAACCGAGCAACAACACATATGGTGCCTATGGCGCTCCTCCGGCGGCACCACAAGCCAACTCGTTGCCACCTCCACCAATGGGCCGAGCTCGAGGTGGGGACGCTACGCCGCCCATCCCAGCAGCTCAGCGTCGAGATATCCCGGGTTGGAATGACGCACCTTCACTGCAGTCTCAAGCGCCCAAGAGGACGGGTAGTGCGGCTGGAAAGCCTCAACCGATCATGTCGCCATTCCCTGAGGGTCAAGGTTCGATTTCACCCGCACAAACACCTGGTGGGATGCAGCAGCAAGGTGGTGCACCCTTTGCACCCCCACCCCCGCGCGGTCAGGGACTCGGGATCGCTCCCCCTCCCCGTGGAGCCATTCCCCCACGACCTGCTTCAACCCAACAACAGCCACCACCACCACCCCAGCATGCTCAACCTCGCGTCATGAGCCCACCAATGCCACAAGGTCCGCCTCCTGGTGCCATTGCAGGTCCCCCACCAGCCCGTGCCATGTCCCCTCTGGTGCCTGCTGGACAGCGAGTCATGTCCCCTCCGCAATCATCCAACGCACCTTCCCTGAATGCAGGTCCTTATGCACCTCCCCCTGGTGCTCGTGCTGGACCTCCTCCAGGGACCCAGGGCCTTCCCCAAGGCCAAGGCTCCGTCTCTAACTCGAGGCCGCCCTCGGCTGCTCCTCCTGCCCCTGCCGGTCCCAGATATCGTGAGTGTCAATGTACGACGAGTGTCGAATGATTGCTGACGTTTGCCTTTGTCAATCTAGCTCCCGGTGACCGATCTCATATTCCTGCCATCTCCCAGCCCATTTTCCAGACTTTCTCTGACGAGCTTGCAAGGTTACAAACCGTTGTGCCAGTGAGTCCCCAAGACGTGCAGTCTGATGATGTTCCCGTTGACTAACGGCGTCGACTGTGTCCACCCTGTCTCCTCTATACAGCCTCAACAACGAAAGTTTTTGGAAGACACTCAGCGACGTCTCAACGTCTTGTTCGACGGTCTCAACTGCGAGACAATCCCCGAACCAGTCGTTGCTCAGCTCGGAGAAATGGTCAAGGGTGAGTCGGCCGCCCCGGTAGCTGTGTTGTAGAGATGTGGATACTGACTTTTCTTTTGCGATTCAGCGATTGCCGCTCGAGATGCACAAGCTGCCTTGGCCATGCATGTCGACATGTTGACACGAGGTCCTAGGACAGATGATATGACTGTTTGGATGGTAGGTTGTCGGGTCTAGTGTCATGTTGTGAACCGTTGCTGATTGTGATTTTGTTTTGCCAATGACAGACGGGAATCAAGCAGCTTATACGACTTGGAATGTGATTTGATCATATAGACGTATCATATAGCCCGCCCCTGAATCAAAGAATCTGTATTGTACTCGGCGAGAAGTGACAAATGTACGAAGTCTGATCAAGACAAGTACATGGATATGATTGAAATGTGACTACGAAGATTTTACCTTGGTGCATACAGTGACTCCTAGGAAAAAACATCACCTGACCAGAGCAGTCAGACGGGCCTCCAACTCAGCAGCACTGGATCTCGAATCTGCGTGACATTTGCTTGAAGATGAGCCCATTGCTTCACAACGAAATCGTACAAAACTCCGACGCCGACTCACACTTTTCTACATGTTTTGGATGCTTGGCAGCATAACTCTGAAACGCTGCCACGACGAGATTCTTGACATCAGCCTGCAATCGTTCCCTCAATTGAGGATCTTTGCGTGAAAGCGTATGCTGTCGTGAAACCGCATCCAATTCGTCCAATCGGGTGAAAAAGTTGGCCAAACTGTCTTTGACCGTTTGTTTATCCCCACCGCCGCCCACGTTTTGAACAACGTTGCCGAACCGACCGCCACTCGAGCTCGAGGTGTCTGCGAGCAAACCGACGAGATCGCGCCACGAATCGAGGTAATGTGCTTTGGCATCCCGGTACGCTGCGTTGAGAAGGTCTTGAGCGGTCGTGCCCAGGATGTCGCTCGCCGAGGATTGACTTGAGAGGATCAGGTTGTTTCGCATGTAACTCAAATTATTGAGCATGAATATCGAGGACACAATGGGTTTACGTGATGCTGATGATGCTGCAGAGGCCGGCGACCGGGATGAGGTGTCGAGGGATGTGACAAGGGCGGATAAGAGGTCGGTAATGTAATGTTGTAGAATCCCATCGCCGTCGGATTCTTGGGCTGAGAGTTTGGTACTGGGTTGAGCTCCCATGAGCCAGTTGCGGTCGCCGAGATGATTAAGCAAACTGATCACCGTGTCTTCGTATGTCGGCAATGTTTCAAGGTACGATACCACCTGTGATACAAAAGATGACAATGTCAATGGAAGGACGTGGGGTGTATGCGTGTCCTACACTTACCGAGTAGGTAATGTCGGCAACAGATGATAAACTCGAGTCTTTGGCTCGTGTCGACGTTCGTACATCCACCAAGAGCTCGGGGAAGCTCCTCAAACAAGCTTGTCGGAGCGCTGCCGTGCCTTCCACGACAATCTTGCCCATATCCTCATCAGCTGCAAAAAATTGATTGATCGTGTCTTGCCACCTCGGCTGCAGATGATGCAAAACTCTGTATAGATCGAGGGCATAAAAGGCATTACTTTCGAGCGATTTCTTGATGACATTGATTTGAGACGTGAGAAGTTCCTGGAGGATTCGTGTCGGGGTCGAAAAGATGGAAGCTAGAGCTGGGGGTGAGGCTGGAGGGAAAAGTTGATCGAGCATGTCTCCCTCGGTCTCTACGGTGACCATGAGCGCCTGAACAAGTTTACTGATCCACTGGGCTTTTTCCCGGCGAGCTGCGTCTTCTCGCCCAGGCGAATCGGTCAGTGTTTGAATAGTCTTCACAACGGGTTTGACACCTCGGTCGACGACAAAATCGCGACGGGAAGCGATAAATGTTTCTCGAGCGGATTGGAATGCGGACTGCACCGAGCTCGAACACGGATGTTCGGGATAATGAGGAAGCGATTGGATGAAAGCGGCAATTTCAGCGATACTTTGGAACGTCGAAAGAGACTCTTGAGGATTGACAGGACCGGATTGTATGACACGGTCGAGTTCCATTTCAGACCATTGACCGGATTTGCACAGGCTTTGAAACAAGATCAACAAGTTTTGAATGCCCGTGTCGACGACTCTTGTCTGTTTGGATGATATCTCATGAATCGCTGACCCTGAGGAAATATATATCGAACCGCAGCAGGACTCACTAAGTCACGGATTTGAGCCTCGGAGCTTCGCAGATCGGCTTTTGCCAGTCGTTCAATGTCCTTGACGACTCGATTGATGGCTTCAGCATGACTTTGCCAATCAGCGCTATCCGGCCTGGAATGTCCAGACGTGTAGCGTTCAATACATACAGCAAGACGAAGTACCGCCTTGGATCTTACTCACATACGAGACAATGTTTGGTGCTCGTTCTTGGTTACAGACGGATCAGCCTTGAGGATCTCCGTGGTCACCTTGGTTCCATCTAAAAGAGCCAAGGCAGCGTCGAGGTCTGGAAAGGACCGCGCGGTCAGCTCGACCACCCGTTTCTGTTCCAACGACTGTTCACTCACTTGATGCTTCTCGGGTCAAGTTTTGTATGCCAAACGGAGCAATGGTCTTGTCGAGCCGAGAAAGTCTAGAATCAAGTTGCGAGAGGAGGCCTGGCCAAGTGTCATTGACTAATCGATAAGCTCATTCCTGGTCGTTGTGTTGCAAGTCACGGCTCGACGAACCTGCCATCCGACCCGCGAGCTGATTAGTTTGCTGCAGCCTTTGCTCCAACAACTGGAGCTCTGCCTGCTCCTCCATGGTGTTGCCAACAGATCCTTCACTGGGGTGATAGTGGTAGTAGAGTATGGTATTCTGTGCCACCGAGAATCTCGCCGAATCAACCTTGACAACATTCAAAACAGCGGATGCAAAACCCATACAACGAGGTTGAGGAGGTTTATTCAGGGTCATTTATCAGATATCAGGCAAACGATGTACTGGAAAACTGGACGAGTCAATCAGGCAACATGTTCATCTTGACACGGATACAAGTGAGTGCTTGAATTGAAACGGACAACGGCCTGAAAGCAGCCTGGTTGACCGGGTTTTACTGGGTTATCTAGGACTCTATTTCCATCCACCCAAATGCATTCGGACTCGAGCCAGAAGTCGCCGTCAAAGATTCCATCAATGACAAGTGGGTCTCTCGTCTTCAATCGTTGGCGATGATCGATTTCGCTGACGTAAAACTTTGCTCAAGATACGCAAACAAGCTGATTCCCGGCGTGGGTCTGGCGTTGTCTGTCTATGACGTCTTGACATGCACTGAAGGAACCGTACGATATGGTGACGGGCTGATATGGTACAAGAGTGAGACCCACTGCTATTCGGGGAAAAATCCAACACACCGCGATTCGATGCTCATACTTGGCGAAACGTGCGTATGTGTGTGTGCTTTTTCCTTCCAGCAATATTCCGGGCAGTTGTCTTTTCGCCTACCATTGGTGAAATTATGGTGGGCAAGGTGTTATCATCTTCGCCCAATCATATCAGATGTGAGTGCGAGCTCGATAACGCTCGTCTGGTGGTGATTGACCCTATCATTCTGTTGCTCCAGTGTCTGTCGAATTCTTCAATGACATTTATGTCCCCAAAGCCTATCTTCCCAGTGTATCAACATAGTGAGTCGAGCGTCCATTGAGCATCACCACTTTTCAAAGCCTGGTATGGACTCAGACCTCTCGTTCCATCAGTGACCCGCAAAGAAAGGCGCATTTTTATCAGCCGTTGGAAGAACCAGAAGACGGCCAAGAGCCCGAGGAAACCGATCCTTTTGATCAACCAGCCGAAGGTTCGTTCGAAGAGTGATAAAATTGTACGCGAGCCACACTGACAATTCACGCTCTTTTGTCTGCTCAGAACGATCCTATTTTGACGCCGACGATGTCGTACGGTTCCGAATTGAGTCATTACAGTGGCAAGAACTCGAGCCCGAACCGCCAAGCGTCAAGAATCGACCGCCCCCCATTGATCCCAAGACTGGCCTTCGGATAGAACCGAGCGAAGAGGAACAAGAGTTGAAACGACTGCAACGTGAACGAGATGCGCCATTCAAAGTGATTGTAAGCATTGGCCTATCGATTTTTAAGGGTTCCACTCGATTCTCTATGACTGTGCGGGCTGCTCATTGTGCTCATTTTGGCGGCTCAACAGGCTGAGATGAACGATCAAGGTTTAGGACCTATTTCTTGGTGGGCAGCCTCTGCAGAAGAGGAGGGCGAAGCGGGCGAGGATGCAGATGTGGATATGGAGTAGCTGATTCCACCGTTGTACAAGTCGTAAGCATGAGTTTCATAGAGGATAGCATTGTATAATATAGCGAACCCAGGGTATATGCATCTCTCGTGGCAAAGACGTGTAGGCATACAAGCCAGTGACTGATCTAACACTCGATGCTTTCGAGAGACAAGAGACGACCTACCATCTCTCCTCCCTCCCATCCATACGCCCAACACCCACACATCGACCTTGCCTGCCCAAACTATGACTTTCTCCCTACTTTATTCTCGTCAACTTCATCAGCTTGACGCCTTGCCGCTCGTACGTCTCCCTCGCGCCAGGTTTATCATCCATGACCGTACTCGAACTGAAATGCTTGTGAAGCATCTTGAAGAACCGAGCGTCAGCTTTTCTTCGCTTTTTCCAACAAAAGAGGATCTCCTGGCGTTCGTCGGGTAGCGGCGTCGTTTTGAGCTCCTCGGTGTCGTTGTTCATAACTTGCGATGGATTTGAGGGTAATGGGCAGAGCTCGCATAGTGTGGAAACAAGGAGAGGAAAAGCAGGCTCAAAGTAGACGCAATCTGCGGCAAGCACCATGTTCGGCCGACGAGGCATTGGAGCGGAGGTTGTCGTGCTACTTGTCACATCTGACCCATTTGATTGAGTGGTTGTGTCGAGAGTGACGCCCCAGTCGAGCTCGCACACAACCACCGGGGGCTGCTCCTGATCTGGGAAGTTGAGAGCAACGTTTTGTCGCATCAGAGGAAGTAAAGGACTGCGACATGAGAGTCTGCACCGTCAGTCTGCTGCTCGTGCAATTTTGTTTTTTCGGGTAGCCTTGGCTGTCCAACGTACACTTGATCGGTAATCCATATCCGAGCTTCAGGTTCAAGCAGCCCAGCGACCAGGCCAACAAGACCTGTACCACTTCCCAACTCGACAATCGTCTTGTTTTTGATATAATCTGGATCTTGGCTGTATCGATAGGCCAGATAATTGGAGAGGACCTGCCACACACCAAAACACACGCACACGACAAAGGGGGTCACACGGTCAACTGCCACAACCAGATCCGTCATCGAAAACGGATGAAACGTGGGAAACAGAATTGAGTGTCGAGCTTACCTCTCCCGCTGGCCAAGCGATCCCACCACATCCAGGGGCGGCATCTACCGCGAGCCTGACACCACCATCGAGACCGTCCACAGGTATCGTGACTTCGGGCTCGGGCGCAGTGGGTGTCCGAATCGGGACCGTATCGGCAAAACTGGCCAAAATGTCGAGTGAATTGGTAGAAGAAGAGGGCGAGATGGTCATTTGGGGTGGTGATGTGGCGTGGCCGGAATGTAGAAGAGAGACAAGGTGTCTACATGAAGTTCAACTTTTTTTTGCGCAACCAAATTGCTTCGGAGAGATTTTCGGTAGATTCTTCGCTGCCATAAAAACACTTTACAATTGCTTGTAGTTTGCACTCTTGTTTCGTCACAAATGTGTGTACAATTGCACTCTCACCATCTCACCCCACAACATCCATTTCATCGGCATCCACATCATCTGCCTCATCCGTTCCCCCTGCCAACTTTGCCCGAACCTTGACCATTCTCGGATCCTCGACCCGAACGCCTCTCATGTAATCCACTCGACACAGTCCGCTGCCTGTCCCCGAAGCCAAGAGCCCGGCCCGTCCGATCCCACATGCATTGTTCCAGTTGATCCTCGTAATAGAAATTTCTGGGGGCCAGCTTCCGGCGACTCTACGCGGTCCCTCGGGTCGACCCTGCGATTTGGACCGCTCAGAAGGGGTGGCGTTGCTCGATAGCTTCGTCGTCACCGCAAACGTCTGGCAAGCAGAGAGGTGGGTCGAGCAAAGGGATTTAGTAGGGACTCAGTAGTGGTGAAATAAGTCGCTGAATAAAATCTGAACTGACCTTGGGCATAAAGCAATCCGTCATTCTATACTTTCCCGTGCCCTGACTGTAATCCAACTGGTAGATATCGCCGGTCGTGACGTGCTGCAATAGACCTTGTCAGCTGGAGTTCATTGTGCAGCTGCTCACTTGGAAAAAAACCCCAAGAGACTCACCTGCCCCTTTAGCCGGACGGCGTTGCGTAGCGAGTTTGTCCAAGAAACGACTCCGTCAGTGCCTCCGGTCGCCAACATTGGGTGATAGTCTGAAGTTGCCAGCGACTTTGTGTTGGCAAGTGCCAGACAAGTCAGCCACCGTCCATCCGTATTCAAAACACGTGCCAACTCACGAGTATAGGTCCAGCATGGGCTGTGATTCGATGAGTCGCGAATTGACCTCCTTTCCGAAATTTGAGTCCGACTGCAAAGTACTCCGGGTCACTCCAGATGATGCTATCGAGGAACCGGTGCCACCCAAGCGTTGTGTGGACTACAAGTGTATCCAGTGTGAGTGGTGTTTTTTTTTTCTTTTGCAAAGAGCAGACCCTACGTACATCTCGACTGCCCTTCGACATCACAGGCCGGATGTGGATCCCGCAGATCCAGCAGGTTCAAGCTACCCTCCCACCCACAGGTCAATAAATACGGCGTGGGGAGGTCCAGTCGGACCTGATTTCGAGCGTCAGCCACGGGGATCCGAGCCCATTGGATGGACTTGACGGCTGCCGTGTGGCTGTAAACAAGGTCATCCGGGGGGGCTAAAGGTTTGACACCAAAAAGTTTTGTCAGAGGAGGGCGGGTCGAGAGATGTCACAGTGGGGCTGAGATTGTACTCACGATCCTTTTCTTTCCGGATCAAGAGATCGACACAGTTGTTCCAGATTCCCACCGAGCCTTATCAAGTGAGTAGCAATTTGTCAGACAAATGCAGAGCTGCAGACAATGATACGACCACACACCATCACTAAAGCCTACGGCCACACGGCCAGCACTCGCCCAGTCCAAGCACGTCGCTGCTGCATTTTCAATCCCCAGTGACAAGAGCGATGGTACTTTGACTGGAAAAGTATCAACGAGCTTAGTGGCGACTTGACGAGATTCTACGAGATCTCAAAATATGACCCACCAAAGACTGGCTCCGAGCTGGTCGACTCGAGCTGTTTCATACCATGTGGGTCAGGGATGGAGAAGAACTGGACCGATCCATTGGTCATGACGGCCGAGATAATGCCTAGTTTGGAGGTCATCTCGCTGCTCGTATCCTGTGCAAATAGCCATTATTTTCAAGACGTCTGAAATGGGAATCTCATGAATCAAAACAAAGACTCACATTGTCTTTGCACCCAATCGGCATCCATTTCAAATCGATAACAGGTCCCCCGGATACACATACCACCAGCTCACACTTCATTTTGCCCCCGAGACACGTCGATTCTGGCGCCTTATCCTTGGTGGGCTCTTTCTTTTGTGGGGTCATTGACCAGATCTGTATGTTGCCCTTGAGGTCAGGCTCGAGGCCGCCTAGTCTGTTGGGTTGAGTGGTAGGATCGAGAGTGGAAACGGCGAGGTACTGTTTGTATTGCCTTGACGAAGCACTTTGTTCAGAGAGAGGGCACCATTCCAACCCAGAGACATGTCCACCGGCGTCAAACAAAAAGGAACCCGGTTTCGTAGGGCCACCAAGGCTCTTGGCGTCAAAAGCGTGCCATTGGGTCGGCTGGGGTCCAGAAGTGTTGTCATTGGGTGAGGGCTCCAAGTGTAGAGTCAGTGTTTGATCGCCTAGTCTTTTCGGCAGAAATGTTCTTCCGCTTTGACTGTCGAGTACTTCGAGTTGCTCTCGCGTGCATCTTCCGACAGAATGTAAGCCGACATCCACATTTTTCCTGTCCGTCCATGTTGGCTTGTCTGGAGTGTCGTACGTCCAACACTCGGGCCACCATCCTTCGCCTCTCCAAAGATCCCAAGGAATCTCGAGAGGAGCTGTGAGGGCTGTCTCGTTTGAATTGAGCAACATGTCATGTTCGTTCAGCTCATACGCCTGTGGATTGCTCTCGACCTGACTCGGTGATGCGAGGTCCGGTTCGCTTGTCAGTCTCGTCAAACCAATGGGGTGTAATGGTATTTGATGGCGATGCGTCTCAAAGTTTTTCGTTCTGGCATTTTCCCGCTTTTGCGTGTACTTGTATCCATACACGAACCCATTGTCGTAAATGGCGTTGAAATCGAATATTGCTCGATCATCGGGAAAATCTGCATTATCCATAGACGAGACGTCTTGGTCTTGCCAAATCCCTGCCGTTTTAGACCCTGGCTTTTGTTTCTTCTTCTTTGCTTTCATATTGCCATCCGTGTCCATCAAGTCTTGCTCATCCAGCTCGGCAATGGGTGTACCCGGCTCGCTATCTTGATGTTCGATACCATCATCGGCGACAAATTCGTCATCGTCATCTTCATCTTCATTGGCCATTTGAAAATCACTGCCTTCACTGCTCGCTGATTCGTGGTGTTTACCAGCTTTAAGTTTGCGACCTTGGCTTGATTTCCGTTTGGATGTGCCTCGAATCGACTTGATAGGCGATGGACTTGAGCCAGAGGACGAAGCCCGGGGCTCGTCTTCCTCGAGTCCTTCTATCTCGGGCACCACATCATACCGGACACGAGCGACTCTTCTTCCACTACGGCGAGATGGGCCTGCTTCATCCATTGTTGAGTGTGGCGTACTTGAGTGTGGTGGGAGGAAGGGTCATGGTAGCACGAGTAGTAGTGTGCAGTACCTCGTTTGTTGACAGTCTTGTACAGGAAAGCACCTCGAGTATGACAAACAAAACAATCAACTTTAAGACATTTAACCCAAGTTGGCCTCTTAAACTTGTTAAATCGGCTCATCTATCTTTTCCCGACATGAACGTCAGATTAGCAGTCTTGGATAGGTTTTTGTCGAGAATACTCGCTATCAAACTACACACATATACAGAAACTTTTGGAACATTCGCACAACATGTCTATCGCAGGAATCAACCCCAATGATTTGGGAAACATGGGAGAGATTGAGCAGCAATTTGCGGTCAAGACGGTCGAATATCTCGAGGTGAGTCTTTGGAATCGAATGCATCTACTTGCTATCATGACTGACATGCCCCCGTCAATCCCACTGGGTGGCCAGATCCATGAAAAGATTCTCGTCAGCATTGCTCCCTCCAAGCTGAGACTTACCAAGTTGGTGTCGAGTCGGTTGCAAGGATGACAAGATTCGGTGCTGATTGATGATCATCCATCTCAGGTTGGATGACGACATTTACGAGGATTTCAAGCAAACGTTTCCCGAACTCAACAGCTTGGAGGCGATCAGCAAGTTGGACGAAAACGAAATGAAGAGTGCCAAGGGCAAAGAACGATGGAGGAACTTTATCATGAAGGTGGGTATTTTCCCCCATCTGCTCCACTTGGCTGCAACAGCTCCTGGCTCGTGTCTACGAATAACCTGATCGTGTCTTTTTCACAACACCCCAGTACGAGAAGCTCATCCCAGATTACAACTTTGGAACCATGGTGCGAGGGGATGCTAAGCGACAATACGGCGAGGACAACTCGATCCTCGTCACTCGAACTCAATTCTACACCATCGAAATTGCTAGAAACAGGTTGGGTGCAAATGACGAATGTGAGTTTTTTCTTTTTTTCGTAGTACAGATGTGGGGATGCGTTTCAACCGCTGATTCAACCGCATTCATCTCGCGATTATGGTTGTATGCGTCAGTGTACAACAAGGCTCAGGCAGAAAAGTAGATTCGACACTTGTCACCAGATTATTCCCATGCATATTCTCTCCATAATGGCCCTGCAGGCATTCTTTACGACATCCCCTGTTGCCAACCCAGTTTTCACTGATCTCGACATTTCAAAATCAAGCGTCCTGTCCGTAAAAGTAATCCATCATGGGTCTGACGCGTAACAAGAGGGCATTGAAGACTGGACTCGTAGTGTTCTGCGGCGGCAAAATTTCTCGAATGAATCAATTTGATCCAACACTTTTCGAGCAAACAAGCAAAAAAGAGACTCACCACTCGGTTGGCATCTCCTCCTACCACAGACAACTCGGCTTCATCTTCGGTCCACGCCCTCGCGTGAGCCCAAACGGTTCTTCGTCGTCGTTGAACTTGTTCCTCAGACTCTTTACCCGCTGTTCGATCCAGAATGAAACGAGGCACCGGTGACAATGTCCACGACTCGGACTCGAGTTTCTTGACGGTGCAAGGACGGTGACGGACATAATGTTGTGCGGCTGAAAGACCAGAGAGATTATTGGCGGTATGGTACAAGTCTGGGTTTCTGATCAAGATGAACAAGTGTTGCAATGGTGTCGATTGTGCGTTTTTCGAGTCAGACTATGTGACGAACTTGGTGTCAAAGAGCATTGTCCAATCATAGACTCACTTTCCTGGCTTGTCTCGGAGTCCACCCGACTCGTTTTGAGCCACAGACAAGATGTACTCTTGCAAAGCTGTTCGATTAAACAATGTGTCCTTTTGCTTGAGATCCTCCCATCCTTCATCGCCATCTTGGGGTCTGCTTTCCTCTACTGATTCTTCCTCGTCCTTGTCCCTTGATTGCTCTTCACCTTCTTCTTCGCTCAACAAGAGACTTTCCAGTACGGAAAACAGTCCCCCAACCCACCATCCGTAACATCCATCAACGAGTTTATTCGTCCTGCCCCTAAAACCACCTCCCTCGATGGCGTAGCTCTGTTGCAAAGCTGCCCAACGAAGTGCCGCATGTACGTCGATCTCGGCTTCCTTGTGGCCTCCCTCTTCTTCAAGTTGCAGCAGGGGACGAAGGAGGAACCAGGAAAAGATGCCACATGCAGTGTAACCGCCATGCGCTTCTGCTGAAGCCGGGCATACGGAGGGGTCCGATGTGGGGAACGAAGCAGAGGCGAAACCACCCTCGTAGGTTTGGCAGCTGATTCGGCATTAGAGGGGTACGGGTGAGTCTTGTAAATAAGGACAACGTGCGAAACACAGCTACGTGAAACCTACTTTTTCAGAAAAGTAGACGTTCCCTCGACCAATTCCGGGGTGAGAATGTCCAACAGGGTGGCACAGACCAAGAGGCAATAGATACCTCTGCGAAAAACGAAAAAAAAATCAATCGTTTAGTATCTCAAAAACTGACCGAAACTCAACAACTAGAAAAGGACTTGCCGGACGTCAACCTCCCCGCCTTGACACACTACAAACCCTCCATCAGGCTGCTTGCACCTCATGAAAAACTCGTACAATCCCTGCCTATCGACCCTCTTCCAAGCTTGCTTGCCCATTTCACTGACCCCACCTCCCTTTTTAGAATGATCGCCGCACAAGATGGCCAACGTCATGATGCTCGCATAGGTCGGTAAGAGATGAGCGACATGTCCAGGCGGAGGTCCTCCACAAAAGCCTCCATCGGGATGCTGGAACGCGAGGACGGTTTCGATCCCCCGGCGTTTCATTTCATCGTCTAGACCGACACCCAAGAGGTCAAACGAGTGGAGGGTCCAGTAGGTGAGCCAGGGCCTTGACGCATCGAGCGAGACGTATTTCCCGGGGAGACTGAGGAGGCTTGTACCAAGAAACGAAGCGTGAGCTGACCGGTTGAGGGTTGGGGTTGGAGAGGATTTTGCCTGAGCTTGTTGAATCACTTGCTCTGTCTCGGCCTGTAGTGTATCTCATTCGAATGCAGTCGAAAAGAAAAAGTTGAGAAAACAGCGAGGGCATTGGGTCACGGCTACCGTTCAAACACTTGCCTGGCTCTCTGACGTTTCGGTCGCGACTCCATCGGTGGGATACGGTTGCATAGGTTGACTCCAAATCGACGTGGACATGTTGCTTACCAAGAATGTCGTCTGGAGGTGTCACTCGAGAACAATTGGGGAGGTGTTCACTGCTACCTCTTTTTTATCGGTGGGCATACCACGAACCCACTTGAATAGAGTTTGTGCACAATAGGAATCGTCGCTTTGCACAAAAGCAACAAACCCTTGCGCGGGGCGGATCTAAACGGAGAATGACGAAGCAGAGTTAAAGATCTAAATTGACGACAGAGAGTTTAAGAGTGTTAAATCTGCTTTGGTCAATGCGACTTGTTTCCAACATCTAGATTGCACGCACACAGGGTTCGGCAGCTCCCCCAGACGTCGCTCAGGGTTCATCACAACATGGCCAAAGCTAAATCTAGGTGAGTTTTCTTTTTTTTCGCTTGCCACGTTTGTCATCCTGTCACATGTCTGATCGAGTTGGGCTATGCGCTCAGGACCATCCTGGTGCGTCTGATTTCCACGGCCCTCACAGGGTTCTTTTACACGACCAAGCGGGTGAGGACAGGGCCCAAGTTGGCGATGATGAAGTACGACCCTCGAGGTGAGTAGCCTTTTTTTTCTTTAGTGTCTCGGTGTGTGCAATGTGGCGTGATTGGCGAGGGGTCGACTGACTTGGATTGTGTGGTCGCTGCTGCAGTCAACAGGCATGTCTTGTTCACCGAGCACAAGATCAATAAATAAGGGCAACATTGATCGATTCTCACCCATGCAATGTACCCTATTGGAATCAGCATCTTTTATGGCATATCCCAAGTTTTCCTCTAACCTATATTGTTCAAGGTTGAAACAAATGGGTCCAAAGACGGTTTTGACAGCAACTGCGGTCGTCTTGACAATACAAGATTGTGTAAAGACTGCATTGGCCATTTCGGGGGTGTCGATTCGCATGACGAGATGGGAGCCTCCTTGTGCGTCCTGTGTTGCCACCACCTTTACCGACGGTCCTAGGTTCCCACGAGCACACTGGCGATTGGCACTGCGAATCAAGGACGAGGTTCCCAAGTGGTTTGTTCTTTTTCTTCATCGACCATTTAAATCGTCTGAATGAGAGAGTACTTGCATCATGTTATCATGCTAGGGCCCGATGCTCGAGACGATGATACTTAAGTTGAAGACTCTGAGAATGTCGGTTTCGAGTAGCGACAAGGTGGATGCTCGGGACTCTTGGCTGCCCAATGTACATAAATATGACAAGTCAGGTAAAGAGGCAAGAATGTGGGCAGAGGACAGATTTACGGCAGATCCTAGTGCGTCCTTGCCCGCCTTTTGCTGCGTGTATTTCAACATGTTTTCGAACCGCTTTTTCTGGTCCGTCATGATCCGTGTCGGGGTGAGTTTACTCTCGATCCATCAAAGACAAGCAGCATGCTCTAAGATCATGGTCCGGCTGTCATTCTTATTCTTGTGACGAGGCTGGTTCCAAACATCCCAAACATTTGTATATTCTCAGCAACCGAGTGGGATATGGGATACGGTGTTTTGCGTATTTGCGATTTGAACAGCTGCTGGTTTCAAGATGGAATCCATGTGCGACCAGTGTATCTGTGTATGTAGTACGGGAATCTGCAAGCAACTTGACCACTGCATTGCGTATGGCGTACCAAGCGGTACTGGACTCGCGTACAAAGACGTTACCAGCCCTACATCAAATCATCAGACAAGCTACAGCGACGCTGTTCCCTGCAACCTTTTGCTATGGACTTGACTAGACACCTTTTGCCTCTATGCTTTTCAGGATGACAGAGCATGTCATGGTGACCCACTGATCCGCCTCGACTTTTACCTTGTGGGAGAGTGCCCAGTGTCCAACAAAAGCTTGCACCACCCCGCGCCCATGCTGCCTTGGTTGGATTAGCTTCCGATGTTCCCCGTTGAAGAGCGAGCTGACGAATCCAAGATGGTAGTGGCTGCTTCCATGAGTAAAGTAGTTTTCGATGCGTTTCATGTTGGCCAGCAGCGGATTGACTTGCCGCCGCTGTTTGAAGAAGAAGAAGCCCACAAGAAAGAATGGAAGCAACAAGTTGGACCCCTGGCTATGCTGCCTATGCATCATCAAGTCACAAAGCATGGTGATGACCATTCATGACAGCATGATATTCGTTCCCTTGCCTGCTCTGTTTGTGCCGTCAGTGATCCTCTGCTCGACGTCAAGGATCCCCCACAAGACACTGTCGCCGCCATCAAGAAAAGAGAGCGTGTGAACGACTTGTGCATGTCACATAGTGCGGGCTGCTGCGATAGGATATCAAACGGCAGCGATATCAGCAGGCGGCTCAAGACAAGTCAGACTCGAACAAGTCTCCCCGTATTTCCTACAATATCACTGTTTTTCAAACAGATCAGCTCACACATACACTACTGGCAGCTTTCCAACCCCATGGATCCTAGCGCTTGACTTCAAGTTCAGCCCATCAACATCTCAGCATCCATACAGACCTCTTCGGCTTTTTCCTTTCAACTCTCGACTCTGTAAACTCAAACGCTCAAACACCTGACGAGGCTTTCATCAGCGCATCAATAGAGCGGAAACGACTCGATATCGATTCTTGGAACGAGCCGTCTACTGATCGACGTGTGGGGGGTTCTGCACAAGATACACCTCGTTCACTGACCAGCAAACCGTCCCGGGCCCCGGATAGATTCGTCTATACGCTTGTCACAGCCGCCGCAAGACCCTTGATAAACACAACGAGGGTGGTGCATGGTAGTACACGGAAAACACACGTCTTGGCATATTTCGAGTCTTTGAAATTGTCTAAACATTGGGGACTTGAATTACGCAATTACGTCGACGAGGTATATACGTTATACCCCAACAAGGCAGAACCTTTCCGAAAAGTGCATACACGATATAACAAGGCGGACGCTCCTCTTGATCAGCTAGGAACAAGGAACCCCTTTTTCGACACCATCGGACGTCACTTACAGCCTGACGTTGACCCACGTTGAACACACTTGGCAACATCAATGTCGATACAATTGCCAGTCTCGCTTTGACCATCCACGCATACCAACCACGCCGCCATGAATCTCGAGCATGCAATTGTGTGGAGCTCAGCGGGTCAACGGCGTCCTAGTAACAAGAGTGTGGGCCCTTTACCCGTCAAGGACACCTCCCTCGGTGCAAAGTCGGATAAATCTCATGATCATCCCAGTACGGATGCTCTTGGACAAGCTAGAAATGTGGCTGGAGGCTTAAATGACGGTACTCAAGGTTACCAAGCTGAAGACGTGCCGCGGTCTCAACAGAGCGATGAGCGAGGTCTGCCTGCAGAAAAGGCAGCTGCTACCCTTGGTGGACACGTCGTGCCTGGCAGTACGGAAAACAAGTGGCATCGTGTGTATGATCCTTTGGTTTCAGTCATGGCCTATCCTTCACCTCTACCACCTTACGACCGACAATCGCCAGGGTCACCTCACTCGCCCGGTCCAAAGTTTACCAATCGGCTTCCCGCTAACCACCAAGCAGACTCCGCCAGCCCCATTTCGCCAACGAGCCCACTCGTTCAAGTCCGAACGGAACACCCAATGCCTCGGCCAGTTCAATACGATGAGCAACCTATTGCCATGGCTCGAAAGAGGAGTCACGAACTACTTGCCAACAGGCCGCCAGCTGATACAAGGCTTGGCGACAAACACGGTCCAGCCTCTGGATTTACTAGTGGTCAGGACGTGCTCACAGCTCAGACGCCTTTAGACACGCCAGGCTTGTCACGTCCGGCGATCCAACGCACATGCTCTGATGGCTCTGGCACAATACAAGTGGCAATGTCATCCTCGTCCGGTAACGAAAACATGTCTCGCAGGATGACTGCCCCTATTGAACAAGGCATGTTTCAACATGACGAGGGAGACCGGCACGGTGATGATTCTCGTGTGTTGCCGCCCACAGAGACAAGTGGTCAGCCAAACCCAAGCCTACCCACAGTAAGTTGTTTTTGGCCCAGCTTCAAGGGGGGTCTGGTGCTCACCGTACGCTCTACAATGACTAGGTTCACGTGACAGAAGCCGACTATGTGCTCGCTGTCATCGGTCACGATTTGGTCGGTAAAACTACGGTGATACAAAAGTCGTTTAAATCATGGGGTCTCGAGGAGCCAAAACTCTTGACGGATGACCATACCAACAAACAAGTCATTAGCTACCATGCTCAAGTCAACACGGGTCATCCACCAAGAATGAAAAGTGTTCAGATCTTGGAAATGGGACTCGACGCTTTACAGTTGCAAAGCTCGGATGGAATGGTCCTGGGAGGGCACGAGTGGCCTGCAGTCGTCCCTCGAGTCGACGGCGCCATGATTTGTTACAGCGCACTCGACTCGGCCTCTCTAAACGGAATCGCCGAGGTTGTTCGTGACCTGTGTGGACGAATGCCTGCCATGGTAGTAGCTCTCAAATCAGACCCAGAAGAGGAGCGGGATGTACAACCGTTCGAAGGTAATTCCATTGGAGCACCCTACAATATTGGATTGGTCGAGCTGTCAGTGCATATGCCCCAGGGCAAGCACAAGATGCGCATGAGCTTTGGCTGGTTACTCAAGGCCGTCTCAAAAGCCAGACATGCACGAACAGACTCTGGCACCTTTCGGGATTCTGCTTCTGAAGCACCGGGAAGCTCCGTGGATCATGGATCGAGTCCCGGAATCGAATCTCACGAATGGCATTCTCCAGTGACCCGCAAGCGATTATCAGAGGCGTCCAAAACATCCGATTCAGTCATTCGGAGGACCCAGTCTCAGGGTGCTGTACGACGGCTTGAATCGGATGCCTTTGCAACAGCGACAAGTGTGCAAGAACCAACAAGTCAATGTACGTATCATGAAGAGAGTGAAGGAAACGAATTACTTCCTGGGGGTCCTCGGTCGAACGCGAGTTTGTCAAGGCGCAAAGGAAATGCCTTGGCTGCAATGAGCCCCGGTGGACCAAAGTCTGCGCCACTGCCCATCGTCCAGCAGCTCCAAGTCGATGAGCCTGTCGGTTCGACAATGGACAAGCAGGAAATGGTGGATTCAACAACGGTACCTCAATCCATTGTGACCAAGCCCATCACTGACAGTGCAGAGCCGTAAGTCGAGCCGTAATTCGTTCCGGATATTTTGCACTCATTTACTCGAATGGCATAGACCCGATAGCAACAAGTCAAACAAGTATGTGACGCTTGGATCGCTACTTGAGAAACTTGTCCAAAGCATTATCCTCGGTTCAGGTAAGATTCGCCTCCTTTGTTTTTGGAAAGCACTGCTCTGATGCTGATCGGTAGTCTGGGATCCAAAAAGATCTCGAGTTTGTCAATGCCTTTTTCTTGACGTATAGACGGTTTGCAGAACCCGTCAATGTGATTCTCCCTATATGCGACAAGTGGTCAGAGATTGAACTTGCAAAGGACACGGCCGTCAACAAGTGGTCCAAGCAGTGGGCTCATACAAGGTGAGATGCTCTCTGCCTGGCTGATCTATGCGGAAGAGTGACTGAACGAGATTGCTCTACATTGATCTTTAGGCTGATGCTTGCGGTTGTTGAATGGATTCGAGTCTATCCTGGAGACTTTGCTTTTGCAACAAGTCGCACGCCAATGATTGAGCTCTATCGAAAAGCCGTCTCGCATCCCTATCTTGGTCATTTGGCAGCCGATCTCGGAGACAATATCCAACGTATAGACAAAGTCAGAGACTTGGACGATTCCTGGAGTGTCGCAGCTAGACGGAGAAAAGCCCAGAGTATGCCCGAAGCGACGACACAACCAGAGAATGAGAGCTTGCCTCGTACGAGTGGAGGCTCGTCATATCCACATGGGGATCAACATTCTCTGGAAACCACAGGCCCGCCGAGCCTACAAGCCGCCATCTCACCCAGTGCTCGTGCGCCCTCTATCAAATCAACTTCAACCAAAGACTCGGCGTACGCCGTGACATCGGCGGAAGACCACAAACCGACATTGACGAGTCCGCCAACGAGTTTTTCGGGTGACGGGTTTTCGGCCACTTCCCCCGTTTCAGCATCCATGTCTGGCATGTCTGGATTCAGACCGGGACGACCTTCGTCTGAAGGGTCTCATTCGGTCTCGGAGGCTGAGACGGAGGGCTCGCGACCGTTTATTAGATCTCTGACGTTGATGGAAGGGTTATCGGATCTTGCTATTGCCGTGGAGCTGAGCAAAGAAGAGTGGCGGTTGTTTTCTCAATTACGAGTGAGTGTGTGGAATGGAGACATGGTTTTCCAAGATTGAATATTGATGGGGACTACTCTTTACGCTTTGCTCTGGCTTCGGTAGCCAAGAGACATGCTGCGGCAGGTCATGGGAGGGGAAAAACATGGAAGCATCACCCAATGTGTTTCTCACTTTAACGATATATCGACCTGGTATGTGTATGGACATGTGGCAGGTGAAATTCGATGAGGTCGCTGACTTTGTTGGGGGGCGGTACCTGCGACAGGACGGCAACGCTGGTCTTGGGTCATGGACGAGCGAAATCAAGAGCCAAAGTCTATGAACGGTTCTGCGCCATTTGTGTCCATCTTCGCCGACTGCACAATTACTCTACTCTGTCTGCCATCACGTCGGGTTTGGACAATTTTGCAGTCCGTCGCATGGTGGCGACTCGACACTTGGTTCGACCCATGTATGAGACCGACCTCAAGGAATTCCTGGAACTTCTCAACCCACAATCGAGTTATGCGGCTTATCGTGCAGCGCTGAAACATGATGCTTCGCTTGGTGTCAAGGCTATCCCCTTTTTGTGAGTCACTGCTATTGATTTCATTCACAAAACGACAAGGCATCTAAGTTGGACCACTTTTGATCATGGAAAAAAAAGGGGAGTGGTCACTCAAGATCTCACCAAAATTTACGCCGCCAATCCTCTAGACAAGGACGAAGCGGATTCGATTCATTGGAAAAAGTATGAAATCATTGCCGAGGCTCTAGGCCCTGTTGCACTGTTTCAATCCCGACAAAATCCATTCGCGGTGCTTCCAGGGTCTGGCGCGGCACGTCAGATGATTCTCGATTGTCCTCGGTTGGACGAGGATGTAAGTCGATGCTTTTTCCGTCGTACCCCAAAAAAAAGAATGGATGGGCTGATGGATGTGTCTGTGTCGTTTTTTTGGTTTCAACGGCAGGCCTTGTATGAGCGAAGTGTACACCTCGAGCCCAACGTACCAAGTCAGCCAAGATCACGGTTGGAGATGGGGTTCGGTAGCAAGCCTCATCGCGTGCCATAAAAAGTATGAATGGTGATGAAAATGGTCAGGTGGACAAATCGGTTGTGAATATACAAGCGGGCCGGTCTTGGGATTTGCCGGTTTGGGTTGCAGCCGCAGCGATGCATAAGACGCCATGTCTTTGCTGACAGTCGTTGTTTACTGTTCATTGTTGTACAAACGGACTCTCTCTCCCTCTTTCACATGATAAAAGCACATTATGATGGTACTAGTGTACAGTCGTGGAATCGTAACGGGCAGGCTCCATGCGGTATGGCGGGCCCTATGTCATGAGTACATCTCTATCATTGGAATGTAATGGTCGTTCAGTCGGTATAGCGGTCAACTTCATTCGATCCACCATGACCGTCGCCCGCTTCTTGACCTCTGATTGCATTTCTTGGTGCAACACTTTGCACCCCTCGACACCGACTCGCATCATTTCCTCGAATCGATCGACATGTATTCGAGTCTCCAACGCGGCCAAGGTGACTTTACCTGAACCCGGGAGGGACGCAATGACGAGATTGGGAACATCGGATTCTTCAGCCGCTGAGAGGTCGAGGAGGGGTTGGGTGAGGTGTAGACCGATGGATAGGGAGGTGATGTAGTCTGTCATGGCGATTCCGGCGTCGATGAGTGCGAGAGTGGTTGCGTTGATGGCGGTCGGAAGAATTCCTGTGTGTTGAAAGAGTGTGGGCGTGTGTATGTGTGATCAGAAGTGGCCAAACGGATGAATCCAACTGATTAGGTGACTCACCTCCATCGGACCCCAACACTTGGACGTAAATGGATATTTCACTTCGTGGGTAGAGATGTGTCATAATGACAGGTTCAAACGATTGCCGAATAGATGCCCCTACTTCTGTCAGACGTCTGTCAAGATAAATAGAGAAATCGGTCAGTTGAAGAGCGATGGGACCGTCATAAAGAGCAGAGTCCATGTTCACTCACTTGTCACCTCTTGTCCGGTTGCCCACACCTTGCTGTGACCACCCGGCGACCCCGACTTCGACGAGCAGGTTGGCTCGATCGTGCAGCGCGTTTGACCGACTCCGTGGTTCCCGTGGGCCAAATACGGAGACATTTACAGTAGTGAGGCCTTGCTGCATCGTAGCAGATCCGTCTGCGTGGGCGTGCGGTGAAAAGGTCATGGAGACCGACCGAAGCTCGTAGGGTCGTCTTCCATCGACTCGCAGGCCTAGCGATAATTCAAAAGTACATTGGGTTAGCGGGCACGTTCAATGCAAGTGGTCAGCACTCTGCAGCTGACCTCCTTGGTTGAGTATCTCTATTCTTGAAGACATGATGCCTGTGGTGTCGTTCAACAGTTGGGAGTTTTCAAAAGTTAAAGGTCATTTGGGAAACGCTGAAACCCTTGCAGCTTGAAGCACCAGGCAGTCAACCTGATGATTTCCAAAGTCAAACCTAAATCCAAGAAACGCGTCTAAATCAGGATTCAGCATCCAAAGTCGGACCATTATTGAGTCTCATCAAGCAGCCATACTGTAGCAAGAGTGGTAGTGGAATTACAATAAGCAACATTGTACATTATGGCCACACGTCTGGCTATTCACTCAGCCTCGAGGTATAAAATCGGTCGTTGTGGTCATGCTGCCGTTATTGGGTCTAGGTTGGTCACCGGCTCAACGAGACCCGCAAGGCGGCCCGTGGTGAGACTGTTGACCACGACCTCGGTCACTCGGATTCAGAGCACGTCAAGACCATGTGCTCAATTATCTGCAAACACTGCCCCTTCTTCAACACAAGACCCCACGATAGATGCTTTGGCTGCGCTTACAAGTCGACCCTCTATTTCTATTCGACCTGCCCTCTCTCCGTCGGCTCAATCGGTGCATGACCGACTGGAACAACTAGGAGAGGTACTGGAAGATGATCTGGGAGGTGAAACGGAGTGGTCTGCGAGAGTTCATTCGGCTTTGGATGACATGACAGCAGCGGTACCGAGACAAGGTCGGATTGGCGGTATGTTCCATGTCTCTCCAATTGTCTCTGGTCTCATGTGCGTTATGCAAAGCTGATTACATACCTACCCTTGCCGTACAGTCTATGGCGCACCCGAATCAGGATTCAGGACGGTGGTGACTACACTCTTGACTGACCCACTCTCGGTTGACAATGAGACTCGGCGAGCCATCTTTTCAAGAGGCCAAGAAGAGCTTGGAGAGTCGTTTGTGATCAAGCAAGTTCAATCGCAACAGAGATGCTATTGCCCAGCTAACCGGCTGTTCAACCTGTCCATTGCAATAGATTTGGAAAACAAGTACAACGTGATGTCAACGCATTGACCGTACCCACACCATGGCTCAACGAGGCACCCGCATTCGATATTCATGAGATTACCACCACTTCGACTTCTCGCGTCCTTTCTCAACTCTTGGCTAGCGACGTGGCCGTCTTGGTCCTGGATCCCATCCGACTATTGGACTCTCCTGAAATTGCTCACGTCTTGCCATATATACTCGGCAAAAAGAACCTCTACTTTGTGATCAATGGAGAAATTGAAGCCATAGGTCTTAGAGATGTAGGAACTGAACTCCGACCGTTTGGATCTGTCGTCGTCGAGACACAACAGCTTGACGCAAGACACAAAATCTCGGCAAAACTCAATGACCAGATTCATCGTATCAAGACGATGCTCGGCGTACCAGTCTCAAAAACAGAGGAAATGATCATGTTTGTGTCGACCAGCCGAGCGCTCAAGGCCATGGACGCCCTTCGGTCGACCCTCAACATGGATGACCCGAGTCAGACAAACGACCCAACGACATCGGCCGCTGCATTTACGACGTTTAAAGACGAGTATCTCGAAAGCAACCTTGGCGCTGTCAGTACCAAGCTTTTGGATAATCTCAGGTCGCAAACCGCGACAGGGGTGCAACTTGACACTGCTCAATGGGTCGCTGCCTCGGCCACTCGATACGTTGCTCAATCGTTGGCCGATATTCTCGATGAGACTCGTGAAACGGCCACTCGTGTCACTGCACAAGCAGAATATCTCGCACGTTTGAAGCGAGATCTCAAATCGGAGACATTCACGTCGGGTCATGCCATCAAGGAAGAAGTGGATCGTGCCAAGCGGCAAGTGCAAGACGTATTGTCATCACGGTTGGCCTGGTGGAAGGTGATGAGTTGGAGGGTTGATACCGTAGCTGAAGAGGTGGGCCGGGCGGTGGAAGAAAGCTGGGCCGTCGAGTTGAGCCAAAAGGTGGGTCTTGGCGTACTTTGTCTTGTGGTACACGACTCTCAACGCTCTTTTCAACTTGACAGTTGGCCTTTGAAGCTGGAAAGTTGGAAGCCATGCGAGTAGGCTTGAATGCAAAGACGTTTGAGCTTCTGTCCGTTTACACTCCCGTCCAAGGCGCTACAACACCGTCTGCAACAGCAACAACAACAACAACGGCAATAGCCACTACTTCTCCGTACTACTCGCCCCTCTTTCTCAATCGCCTCAAGCAACTCGATTTTGAAACCACAATAACCCCTTGTGCGCTTCTCGACGCCGTCACGTCTCGAAGAAACCAATTGCTCCGATTCTCCGTCCCTCACCTCCAATCCCGAGCTCACAAGATGACGTGGACGAGCTTGTCCCTCGTCTTCTTTTCGAATTCGGCCGCATGGACGGCAACGATCCCCCTCGACCTAGTTTCCCCTGCTACCGGTCTTGGGATCGGGTTACTCGGAACGCTCATGAGCATTCGGTGGGGTGTAGGACTATGGGCTCGAGCGCAAAACAAGTTTTGGAGAGACTGGGATCGTGTTGAGCAAGGACTCGAGCAGGATTTGGGGCAAGATTTGGAGCAAGTGATCACCAGGGTCGAGTGTGTCGGGTTGGCCGGCGTCGAGGGGTTCAATGACATGATTGCTCACCGACGACGGCGAGTAGAACGGGTAGATGAGCGCATGAAGCAAGTGTTGGGACTCGTCGAAGAGTCTTAAAAGGATTGTACCAAAAAAAAACAAAATGCAACATGTGCAAAGAAAATCTAATGGGGCCAATCCTCACGGCGGTATATGTACAAGATTTTTGAAAAAAAAAAATGTTGCAGAGGGCGTATCGGTCATGTTCGTCCATCCACCTTGGGATTCTACTTTTTGTTAAAGAACAATTCCTTCAAAATCCTGGCCGTGTCGTCGGGAGAGTTGACGGCGTGGCCGATAGTACGAGGATCTTCGTAGATTTCGTAATCGTTTCCACCCTTGTAGGTCTGTTGGCAGGGTAGGTAGGTACCATGACCAAAACGAGGTGGCAGCGTCAGCCGTTTGGTCAACCATTGTCCCCTTTTTTGGATGAGCGGCCAGCCTACCTTGTCACCGAAAAAGTGAATCTGGTCGAAACCCTCAGACTCAATGTGCCTCAACGAGTAAGTCTTATCCCAGCCTGCAGTCCCCCCCGCCCGAATGAGACATGTCAGTCATCGGCACATGACAAGCATCAAACTCTGAAAAACAAAAAAACGCACCAGTTGGGAAAACGTCAAACGAAATCTGACCGCCAATGGAATACGTAAAGTCCAAGTGAGGAAACGCTTCCTTCAACGCCTTGACCATGGTCGCCCGGCATCCGGATTCCTTGTCCCACTTTTCGAATTGGTTTCGTTCTTCAGTGGAAGCATTTCGGCCGACGGGTGAGACATTGATCATTCCATTGCGGAATTCGATAAACGTGCCTCTACACATGGTGTGTATGAACGATGAGCGTCATGTCAGTTGTGGGAAAAAAGGCAACAACAGCAGAGTCCACATACCGCTTGACGGGCACATCATCCAAATCGGCGATATAGTGCAAGATAAACTTGACAAGCTTCTTGTACTGCTCCTCACCGACATGGTTGATAAAACTCTGACTGGCCAATTGGTGACCCATCTTGTACGCTACCAATCCGTTTTCGGAAAAGCCGTAATCAAAGTCATCCACGACGCGTTCGCCCTTGACAGCCAACTGTTCCTCAATCTTGCTCAAGTCAGAGCCCCCGACGAATGCGACAACGCATTCCTTGCGGAGATCTTGGATGAGCTTGATCATTTCGGGGGAAGCGTGTTGACGGGCTGGGGAGAGGGTGCCGTCGACGTCAAACATGCAAATGGTTTTGGGGTGGGTCCTGTTGGCGAATGGGCTTGTGCCCGCGGGGACCTTGTCGTTGCCGAGAGACATGTTGTGTGGGTTTTTTCCAAGTGTGGTAAGCTTGGGTGCGTCGGAGAGGAGAGCAGGACAGGTGGAATGGTCGGTGTGTTTGTATAAATAGTCGAATGGTGCTAGAGGTGTCCTTGTTCCACGACGGATGCGGTAACGCGACTTGCTTCCACGTACGCAGACTTTCTACTGGAAATAATCTTATTACATGAGCCAGACTGGCCGGACACCAAAATGCACTCGCACATCAAAGTGTACCTGAATCCTTTAGCAAGCGAATATCATACTGCCACAAAACATGCTCTATAAATGTATGAATCACACAGTGTATAACAAGACTACACGAAAGAAATAAAACAAAAAGAGCAAAGAAAGAATCCAAATTGACACTTGTAGCTTGCGTAGCAACCTGGTTCACATGTGATAGAGTCCAGTCTGCGCCGTGCACACAACCCGAGCACAGTGGAGGAAACGCAGTCAACACGTTCAAGCCTTTTCTCGCATAGGGTATCCGTTGGCCAACTTGGCTTGCTTTGCCTTTTCGACCTTGTTTTGGTTTTGCTTGGCGACGGCGTAAATGAGACCGGCGACGAATCCAGTGCCTACGGCCGAGACTGAGCCAAAGTTGACTGGGTCACCGAAAAAGATCATACCAGACGCGGCAACGGGAAGCTTGTTGAGGGCTCCCACCATGCTGTGAGGGAAGAACACGTAAAGGTCAGTCGAGAGTAGACAGGGACTTTGTGAAACGTTGTACACTCACGAGTAAGTAGTGGAAGATGTGGTTCGGATACACCAGGCGGTGGTGTAAGAGATGAACACGGCAGCGGCTCCCGAAAAGGCCATGGCAAAGAGCAGGAAACCACGTCCTTCAGCAGGGCTGTGGAAGAACAACAGTCAACTAGCTGTCGACGACCAAGGCTCTCTCTCATGACACTCACAAGTTGAGGTTCAAGTTTTCCGAACCCCAGTCCTCGACGACGAGAGAAGCGACAATCAAGACGGGAATACAAAGCAAGTTGTTGTAAAACATGGAATCCCAGTCCTTGAAACCAGTGACCTTGATCCTCTTCCTCATGGCGAGCACATAGGTGGCAGACGCCAAACAGTTGAGACCCATCCAGAGGTATCCAACGTTTAAATTGCTCAAAAACGAAGTGGCCGAAAGAATAGGAACGTCGGCCCCGGTGGTAGAGTCAATAATGGCACCCGAGTCTTGCATGGCGTTGGAAATGTCCGACCAAGCGGCAATAACCGAGGATCCGACCATGAAAAAGAATGAACAGAGCGTCAAGCCAGTGACATGGCCTCCAAACCAAATGACTTCGCCGTACGCAATCAAGATGATGGTCAAGTTTTTGAAAATGGTGTAGACGGGGATGCTCAAGAATTGGAGCGATTTGGATCCAGTGTAAATGACCGATACGAGGAGTGCCGAGATGGGAAACCAGGCCTTGGCGTCCTTCATGTCAAAGTCTCTAAAGTTGATGATCCCGAGCCGTTTCACCATGTACACGGATCCACAGCAGACGACGGATTGAATCGTCAAGAGGAGAAAAGTCATTGAAAAGTTGGCGCCTGATACGACAAACTGTGTGAGACAAGCAAAAACGTCGAAAATTAGTTGGTATGCTTTCAAACCAACTACCGACAGCTGCCATATCCACGCACCTTGTTGACCACGGTCATCATGATACTGGCACCACAGTAGGCCAGAATAGGAAGAGCTTTGAGCGTTCGCACATGTCCTCTCATCAGCGTCCATCATGCTTGTTTGTCCAACAACACGTCCACTACTCACTCCCATTAGCAGGCGTTCCTGCGGCCGCCTTTGAGTCTCCACTCAAAAGACCTGCTGAAGATGAGCCAAATTGTTCTTCACGGTGCGAGTTGATTTTAGCGTCAGCAGCATACTGCGACAAGTTGACGGGTGAAGCTCGTGGACTTGACAAGGGTCCCCCTGGTGAACTAGGGCGTGATGTAGGACGTGACATTGGGGGATTGCTGGGTTTGTGCTTTCCCTTTTTTTTTCGTTTGACCTCGTTGAATGGGGTCTACAGTATATAAAGGTGCTACTAGGATACCACTTTCAACCAGAATTGGCTGCTCGTCGCGTTTCAACGTTTAAAGTTGAGTTAAGGTGCTGCCGCGTGGACTGCGTGGTATCCCCGCCCCACAGAGCATACAAGGTTTCCCGCGCGCGTTTGCCCCAATTCAAGGATACACGTCGCCCTGGCCACTGCCTAGCCGGGAAACTGGGTGCCTGTGGGTACCTGAAGAGCACGCGTAGTTGAAATCGACGAGGCATGTTACAAGCATTGGGAATTTTCATGGGCGTCTCCTAGTAGTCATGTCTCTCTCTCTCTATGTTGTAATAGTCTACTATCATTTACACATTAAAGCTGGTCAATGACAGCCTTGGTAAAGTCAGAGGTGGAAGTGGTTCCTGTTATGCATTGATTGTCAGTGGTCAGTCTCGTGAAAAGTTCGATGAATGACTCGAGCGACTCACCCTTGAGGTCCCTTGTCTTGTACTTTCCATCAGCAATGACCTTGTAGACAGCAGCGGCGATCGAGTTGGCCTGCTTGGTAAGACCCAAGTGACGGAGGAGCATGGAAGCAGAGAGGATCATGGCGGCTGTAACATTGCAAAAGAAAGCATCAGGTTCAGTTGAACATGTTTCGTAAATAAACAATCTCAACAAGACTCACAGGGGTTGGCAACGTTCTTGCCCTGAATGTCAGCGGCAACGTGTCGGCAACCAGGCTCGAACAAGCTGTTTTTGACATGTGGATTCGATCAGTGACCCACTCGAACCACCCACTAAACGATAAACAACGTACGCAATTTCACGACCCAAAGAAGCACCGGGGACGATACCGGGACCTCCGACAAGAGCGGCACCAATGTTGGAGATGATGTTTCCGTACAAGTTGGGGCAGACCATGACGTCGAATTGCTGAGGCTTGGAAACCAATTGCATGGAGCTGTTGTGACAAAAAGAGTGTAAGATGGGGTGGACAAACACAAACGCTCAACTCGAGCTCCAAGACTCACGTGTTGTCGACAATCATAGAGTCAAACTTGATTCCACTACCTTCGTACTCCTTGGCGACATCAGTGCAGGTGTTGAGGAACAAACCGTCACCGAGCTTTTTTTTGAAAAATGTAAAAACACATCAGTACCACGGTCCATCATGTAGCCTCGTGCACACCCACCTTCATAATGTTGGCCTTGTGGACACAAGTGACCTTCTTCCTTCCGTTCTTCAAAGCATAGTCAAATGCAAACCTGGCAATCCTCTCAGCCTTGGCCCTGGTCATGACCTTTAAGTTTTCTACCACACCGGGGTAAGATTGGTGCTCCAAACCGGCGTATTCTCCCTCGGTGTTTTCTCGAATAATAGCAAAGTCGACGTTGTCGTGTCGAGTGGGGACGCCGGGGAGGGACTTGCAAACCACCACACTGGCGTAAATGTCGAGAGATTGACGCATCGCCACGTTCCAAGAGTTGTGTCCATCGATGGGAGTGTAGAGAATTCCCTTGAGACCGACCTTGTTTCGCTTGAGAGATTGGAGAGCTCGTTGGAACTCGGCCTGGTCACCGGGGGTCTCACCAGAGACGTTGTATTGTTCCCATTCGACGGGAACATTGAGGGAAGTGAAGATTTCCTTGACAGAGTCGGTGACTTCGTTTCCGATACCGTCTCCAGGGATCAAGGTCACTGTGTAAGTACCGCCGTACTTGGAAGGGAGCTGTAGAGGTGTAAGCGTGTGTAAGTTGGCGATGCGCTCGACTTGCAGTGTGAGGTGGTGATGCTCACGTTGTCCCTGCCAACTCCGGTGACGGGGCTACCAGCCAAGTTGGAGGCGGCCCTGAAAGCAAAGGGAGCCTGTGTTTTTGAGATGGGATACACAAATCACATATTCTCAGCTGCCCGTCGTAAAGCGTTGCTGAAATACGAGGAAACCACGCTCACCGAGGTTCGGGCGGTCGAAGCCTGGGCAACGAGGCCAGAGGAAGTCCTGAGTGCGGTGCGGAACATGCTTGCAATGGCTCACGAATCAAAAAGACAAGGACAAGGAGGTGCAACGAGCAAGAAAGCGTTGATGATTGTTTGCGATTTACAAAGGGAAAAAAAGTTACAACACAACAATCGTCACTCTAGCCAGGCTGCAAAGTAGCTCTCTCTCTGCCTGCTAGCTAGCAGCAGCTAGGGCCAGTTGGAGCCAGCTAGCCAGCCAGCCGCCGCCGCCCGCCGCTGCCGCCTAGGCAATTCAAGACTTAAGGCAGCCAGGCCAGGCTCACTCCCACTGGCTCGCCGCGCCGGCCGTTTCGGCTTATACGTCCGAGGCCGCCGCGCAGTCAGAGTCTTCGAAAACAAGGTTTGACAAACGTCGTTCCCGAGAAGCAGCCAAGTTGTAAACCGCCGGCAAGACATGTGAATTCAGAGCTCTAGTCAGTTCATCTTGTCGAGTGCATGGTATCGACTTGCTCAGATGACAGGTGGTGGTGAGAATCGTCACGTGAGGGTGATGACGTGGCAAGAGCTCACTGCTAGCTGCTAGTGTTTCATTCACCGAGTCAATTACGTAATCTGTGTTTCAGCTTGTCGCCACTTGTCAATCACATCCAATAGGTACATGTAGGTAGAGATTGCCAGCAGGATCAACGTGTCCACTTGCTGAATTGGTAGATTTATCCAGCGTCATGGACGGACCCGACCCACCATTCAACAGTGATATAATGGCTGAACTGCCTCGTGAGATTCATTGTACTAGATCTTGACATCAAAGTCGATACTCGATACACACAGCATGCATCTCGTTTGCTTAGTGGGATGCCTCGCTTTCCTACACGTCTTTGCATCAGCAGCGTCTTGGAAGCTTCAGGTAGACTACTCTGGCAAGACATTTTTTGATGGGTATGTCGATGCACGCCCGCTGCCTAGACTTGATTTCACTCATATCACACTACCTTTAGCTGGTACTTTTTCAATCAATCTGATCCCTCCAATGGACTGGTCAATTACCAAGATCGGGGTTCGGCTTTTTCCAAAGGACTGGCGTTTTGGACAAGGGATGGGATTCCTGGAATTCAAGCAGACGGGTGGACGGATTTGGAACCCGGCCAAAAGAGAGACTCGATCAGGATCCATTCAAACGCTGTCTTCAACGGTGGTCTGTTTATAGCTGATTTCAAGTTGATGCCATGGGGATGTGGAATCTGGCCGTCCTGTAGGTGGGACCCACAGTCAAGTCAGTATCAAAAGCTCTGACCGCCTCTGTTTCTTGCGCCACTCAGTTTGGACATTGGGATACGGTGGTCTTTGGCCGACTTTGGTGAGTCGCTTCGAGATGCCCAGACATACAAAATTCGCAACTTTTCTGACAGCACTCATTCACGACAGGGAGAGATTGATATTGTGGCAAGTTTGATCGTTTGTTCATCTCGCATTAAACGAGTCAAGGGTCGAATACTGTTGTCTTGCAGGAAGGTATACAAGACCGCGTTCACAAGTGAGTCGTATAAAAGTGCTTGATCAGATGTAACACGGGTCTTGACTGCGTGTCATGTCGTGTTATCCATGACTTGATGGATTGTTCAGTCAAGCGACCATGTGAGTGAGACAACCAAATTATCTGCTATGGCCTGCTACTGACGACACCGTGTGTACCCCAGACATTCCACACTCGGATGCAGCACAAACACCACTCAAGGTCTTTACACGGGAATCACTGGAAATGTAGACTGCGATTCCACTGGCGGCAAGTCACGATGGACAAGGCAAAACCACGACGTTTCCCGTACTCATACTAGCTGTTTGCAGGCAAAACGGGTTGCGGTATTTTATCCCCTTACAACACGACCTATGGTGAACCGTTTAACCTTCAACAAGGAGGCGTGTTTGCCATGCTCTGGACCAGTCAAGGCATCCGTATCTGTGAGACGATTATCCTAGCAAAGCATAGAACATAGCACACGAAAGCTGACGCCCAAGACATGACGTCAGGGGAGTTTCATCGAAATGTCACACCATCCGAGTAGGCAGGTTTTGCAATATCTTCTTGCTTGTCTACCAGCCGGTTGATTTTTGGGTACACGCCACAGTATTGTCCAAGGGCAGCCAAACCCGAGCTCTTGGGGAGCTCCTAGTGCGGCCTTTGACGCTTCGACATGTGAGATTGACAGATACTTTAGGAACAATCAACTGGTCATGACCGTGAATCTTTGTGGTGAGTGGGTGCTATGGCGAGGCTTAGTGTGTGCGTCCATGATGATGGAAATCCTGCGTCTTATCTAGGTGACTGGGCCGGTGGTACATATGATGGCAAGTCAAATACCGAGTGAGATTCGACACACAAACACTAATCAACATTTCAAACCATGCAGAGCACTCGCAATGTCCGGGGACCTGTGCAGAGCGAATCGCCAAAGCAGTCAGTCCCCTTTTTCTCATACCATCCCCACTCAACCGCCACAAGACTCACACCAGCTACTTTATGTGGCACATTAGGAAAACATGAAGAATAGCATCTTTCTCGTCAACTCGATCAAGGTTTACCAACACACCGACGGGCAACCAGAGCCGCCACTCAATATCAGCGATTTCCCTCTCCCTGATCCAAGTCTAGGGTTTGGAATCACTCAAAAAGACCTCGACTTGCTCAAAGATAACGCGCAAGGGGTAGGGGGTGGATGGGGCCACAATGGCGAGAGTGCAATGGGAGAGCAAGTCGAACAAGGCAAACGACCGGTTCAAGATGACGCCGAGGATAAAGGGGGTGCGGGTGGTACGAGACCGGCGGTCATGGATGCAAGGCGGGCACTAGTGATTCTTGGATTGCTTGGGATGTGGTTGCAGAGTTGATCATTGATCGGGTTCTTGCCCATATTATGAAAGGGTCAAAAAACAATTATCCCATGTACAACCGACGTTGCCTATACAATCAACCAAAGATCACTTGTTTACGATAAATGTACACGCATAAAAACCTCATCTCCGAGCTCGTTTTCTTTTCCTCCCGCTTGCCGTATCGCCAGATTTGCGAGCTGATAGACTTGCTTTGGCGTCTTGCACCGGCTTGCAATCGTTGCACCACCACCTGTCTTTGGGTGCCGTCACCATACCAAGGCACGACAAGTGGAACCAGCCGCCGTGAATGCAATCCTCATTCTGAAAAAAAGCCACGCACAAGGGAGAAAGAAATCAGTCGCCATGATTCATTCAATAGAGATCAAACCAACGACTTGCCTCGCAACCAATCATTTCCCCATGGCTGACATTCTCGCAGTAACAATATCGTGGCTCGTTGGGATCGACCTTGAGATCAAAACTTTGGGCAGCAACGTACCCCAAGACAATGGGGATCGGGCCTTGATCCGACGACGTCGCTTTTCCACCCGCCGTGGCATCTGTCCAACCAAGTGGTGGGGCTATTGCCGGATGGGTGGCGTGGGGATCAAGCGGTAGGCCGCCGTTTGTGCTGGCCGCCATGCCCGCGAGACTCGGATCGCCATGGCCTGTGACGTGGTCACCCGTCGTGTTCAACGCTTGCTCGAGGTCTTGTCGGATAGCAGTTTGCTGGACCTGGATCGCTGCGTCCATGGATTGCACATGTCTATCGACGAGGCTGTAACAGCCTGAAGCGAGAGCGAGCTGTTCGTCGGATGACCTGAGAAGCTCCTTGGCGAGATTGGAAATGGATGGTAGGAGGGAGGAGTTGAGCTTGAGAGAGTAGAGTTTTTGTGGGACTGAGTTGGGTGATGTGCAAAGCTGTGACGTTTGCTCGTTGGTAAATGGTGTTTTTGGGATTGCCTGTTCTTCATCAACTCTGAGCGGTCGAGATTCTATTACGCTTGTGGCCGTGTCCGTATCCGGCTTGTCAACCGAGTTCTTGTCAGTTGGCCGTGTCTCCAAGTCGCTGTTTGCGGGATTTGGTGAATCGTTCACTGGCAATGTCACTATTGTGCCATGGTCATCATGTTGGCCATTGGGGGTCGCATGATTCTCCATTCCCGACTTGTCTGTTGGGCTTTTGAGCCTCGCAGAGACATATTTGCGAATCAACTCGAGAAGTGTCCCGGTTTGTCGTTGAGTCTGTTCATCTAATTCTTTTAATAGTGCAAGATTCCTAGCAAGTTCAAGTGGCAGTTGCTCGACCACCTGGTAGTAGTCTGAGCTAAACTCTTGCCAGATGGGATCCTCTTCGGTCTCTGACTCTTGCTCATCTTGAGCTCGTCCATTGTCTGACAACGCTTCATCCCGAGGCTCAAAAGGCAAGTGATCAGGAAAAGCGAGTGGCGGTGATCCTGCAGAGGTGGTGTGGTTGACAGGCTGACTGCCGCTTGAACCATTCCTGTAGGATGCATCAGGTGCGACGGGGCGTTTCCTGTTTCTGACCGACTTTCGAAGCGACGTTGGCGACTGTTGTTCTGGACGGACCGAGTCTATTTCCATACTGTGCTATGTCTCGATGGCTGGCTAGTCGTCTATGCAACCTTGACGGCAGACGAGTCCAAGTCTATACAATCTACCAACATCCTGTTGAATCCATGCTCGTGTAAACAAACGCCCGCGCGGAAACAAGTCGCGAGTCGCGCTCAGCAAGTCTCACTTTGCCATTGACATTGGGATCCCATGTTACTCGAATACACACGATTGATACTTTGCTCGGGAATTGACCCGTGTGAATACAACAGCTGTAAGAAAAGGACTAGACTGCATGCGCCTCTAAACCTCGACCTCAAGGTTGTTGCTGGGCTTTGGTTTCTCCAGACCTCCCCGTGCTTGCATGCGGATATCCTTATTGTCAATGGCAATACTCTGTCAACGGGAAAAGCATGGTCAATCACACGCATAACTTGAATGTTCAACTTGCAGTACAAAAAACTCACTTTTGTTCTCTGTCGTTTGATGAAACAAAGGTGCGATATATCAGCAAGGTTGTAGTCTCACGCAACAGCAATGTCACTTACATTGTTTGTCTTGTAAATGCCAACCAGTCGGTGACTGAGTTCAAACATGTCGTTTCGAAGAGAAATGATGATACTATTCCAAGGACATTAGCGTGGGAAAAAGCTGGTATTGAGACTTTGATACCCACAATTGAGCCGCTTCTGTCTTTGATTTGATGTAATTGGCGATAATAGACACGTTTCGAAAATCGAGAGCAGCATCAATCTCGTCCATAAAGTAGAGAGGCGTTGGCTGTGACAAGAAGCTCGGTCAGCGTGACAGTCTTGGACCCTGAATGCATCGAGAAACCACTTGCCTTGTAAACATGCAACGCAAACACCAAAGCCAGAGAACTCAAGGTCTGGACATGATCGCAAGTAGGTGAGTCAAGTCGGAGAGAACGAGTCAACCCAAGTCAAACAACGACTGACCTTTTCTCCACCCGAAAGATTGGAAATATTTTTCCAGCTCTTCTTGGGAGGCATGACACTAAAGATGATACCTTCAGAAAACGGATCCATGCTGTCAACCAATTCAAGTTCCGCATTTCCACCCAGTGTAATCATCTTCACGCGTGAAAAAGCAAGAACCATCAGTCACTGCGCCCGCAACCCAACCAAGATGGGCACTCACCTGATACATTTCCTTGAGCTTGCTACTGATTGCACTGAAGCCCACCATGAATTCTTCCAGACGCGTCTTTCTCAAATCATCGTACTGTTTCTTGGCATTATCCCGTTCCAGAGTCACGGCTTCCAATTCTTTGGCTCGGTCAAGAAATTCATTTTCACGCTTGCGATACTCTGTGAGTACGTTGAGGTTAGGCTTGAGTCGACCCAGCTCCTCTATTATCCCAACGATTTACCAAGTCAGCAAACACAGTCTCGGATCTTTTACAGGCCTCGGGTCATACCTTCCAGCTGGGTGATCTCGGCATTGAGAACATCCCTGTTTACTTCTTGCAATTCCTCTGGACTGTGTTGTGCCAGCTCGTGCGTATTTGCCTTGGTTCGCGGCCGATCACCTTCCTGGTCGGGTGCATCCTCTTCGTCGGCGTTGTCTTTGGCGGGTTGGTCCTCGTCGCCTTCATCGTCTTCCTCACTGCATACACGTGCTCAATGTCAATGATCTGTATTCGAACAGCCAACCTATCCACTCACTCTATTTCCACCAACTCGAGGTCTTGGAACCGCTTTTCCCAATGTTTATATTTGAGTTTGTGATCCTTGAGCGTCTTGGTCTGTTCATCCAACTTTTGGCTGATTTCCAGTTCGAGAGCGCGGAAGGCATTGATGCTCCCCGTCTTTTCCTCGAGCTCTGCTTTGGCCTCTGTCAATGTTTCTTGCGCAAATTCGAGTGCATTCTGGGCTTCCTCGACTTTGCTCTTGATGGTCTGCAAGTCAGTGGTACACGCCTTGCAATCCGACGCTACGATATCCATCTCTGCTTCGAGCTCCTTTGACTTGACTTGATTTTCTGCGACTGTCTTTTCAAGACTTGTGGAATCTCTCTCAGCCTTTGCCTTGGCGACTTCGGCTTTTGTCATGTTATCACCCGCCATTTCGATCAGGCTGCGTGTGTTGGTCACCTTGGATTGCAATGCTCGCAACTTGACACCTCCAACTTCAAGAATCTTTTCCTGGAGTTTTTTGATCTGATTCTCGATCGTAGAGGACTTGGTCTTCAGAGATTCGAGCTCCTTCATGTGAGCCAATGATTCCTTTTCGAGTATCTTGATCCGCTTCTCGTCGTTTGCATCAGGCTTCGCAGCGGCACTAAAGAGGCAAAGAGTCAGTTTAGTCCACCACTCGCACCCATGTGTTATGCCTTTCATTTGCGTTCTCACCTTGCTTCCTCAATGCGGGCCTCTGCATTGGCGATTCGCTGGTCAGCTTGGCTCAGTTCTAAATCAAGCTTCTCAATGGCAATCTCGATATCCGGTATTCTTTGTTTGATGGTAGCCATTTCAGACTCGATTGCTTTCCGATTTGTCTGAGACTCGAGGTGTTCCTTTTCTAACCGGGTGATGTCCTCTTCATACTTGGCCAGCGTCTCAGGAGCGACCTGTTCCCCAGCAAATTTGGAGCTCATCCCGCCTCGTGATACACGGCTACCACCACCCGACATGGTTCCCGATGGATCAATAATTTGACCTGCCAATGTCACGACTCTCCATCGTCGTTTCCCGTAACCGATCCTTTGAGCCTGTTGGAGATCCTCAGCGACCAATGTGTTTTGAAGCCCCTTGAAGAACGCTGGTGCAAACTTGGGGTCTTTGGGTTTGATGAGATCGAATAGTCTGGCAACCCCCTCCGGAGTTTCGATCGGAGATAGGTCCCGTCCAGAGGCTTTCTCCAAAATGATGAATGATGCACGTCCGATATTGCCATTTCGCAAGACTTCCAAGCAAGCCTGTCCTTGTTCGACAGTGTCGACGACTAGGTTGTTCAAAGCAGGGCAAGCTGTAGTGACAGCAGCATCGTACTTGTCAGGAATGACACCCAGGTCACCCAAACGGCCCTACAGGTAGATTCAAGTTTAGCATCTGTACAAGTCACCATGACAGCAGACTTGTCTCACATGGAACCCCTTCAAGCGTCCCTGCGACTTGAGCTTGGTCAGTGTCGCCAGAACTGCATTTTCCGACTTGTTGGCTGCCATTGACGATTTGGCCTCGTCGACTTTCTGCCTAGCCGTCCCGAGTTTGGCTCGCAGGGTCTCGGTGGACGATGTCATGGTCTGTTGTATTCGTCAGCCTCGGCACTTTTGCATTCTTTCTGAGCTTCATTACTCACTTGAGTTTGCTGTTGCACTTGCTTTGAACGTTGTTGCAGTTCGGCCATCTCCTTTTTCAGCTGCGATCGTTCCTCTCGCTGCAAAAGAATAGTCGTCAATGCCATTGAACAAACCACACCCAGTCCTTTACTTGGGTCAGCGTACCTTTGATTTAAACGACTCCACAATATCCTCCAGGGCTGCACGGGCATCTTGCAATGCATTTTCGCCCGAGGTCACTCTGGCAGCCAGGATTTTCTTTTCCGACTCTGCAACATCATATGCTGATTGTCGCTTGTGAATTTGCGCCATCCAGGGTTCAAGCTCACGTTGCCGAGCCTCAATTTGTGTTGTGAATTGATCAGTTTTGCCTCTCAGACTGTCCCGGACTTCATCGAGCTCCTCTTCTTCCTTGACCAAGCGAGACTCTAGTTCACTGATTTGACTTGTCAATCGATCAATCTCTTCGGTCCTGGTCTTGATTTGATATACAGCTTCGGCGCGGGCATGTCCATCCTGTACGGTCAAGAACGCATCATTAGTAAGAAACGTGCGGTGTCAGATAAACATGCGCTGTGTTATAAACTCACATCTGTCAACGTCTTTGATAGTTTCTTTTGCTTGCCAGCCAAGTGTTTCTTCTTTTCGTTTAGAGACAGCTCCTCCTTTTCAAACTTTTTGGCCTCTTTGAGCAGGGCGGTCACGTGATGCTTGACCTCCTCAAACGCCTCTAGCTTCTCATCAAACGCAGTCTTGAGAGCATCAATCTCTGCCAAATTACCGGCGTTGTTTTCTCGCTCGACAGCTAGTTGTTGATCAAGTTTTTCCTGTTAGGCCAACTCCGAGCCATCAGTCACTGCACGTCTTGTGTATGCATTCTTGTTTGCACTCACCATCGTTCGCGTCGTGATAGTGACATTGTTGGTCAAGGTGTGCATGTGAAACTGGTAGAGTGTCGATTTCTTTCGTGTCAGTTCGTTTGCGTCTCGGAGATACATCTCTGCTTCTTGTTTCTTGGCTTCGAGACCGGATTTTTCTCGCTCGACCAACTTGAGTCTTCCCAAACGTTCTCCTCTGGCCTCATTGAGCTCATCTACACGGACTTGGGCCTCCTCGATGGGCGTCTTGTAGATGGACGTTCCGATGATATCCTCGAGGTACTCTAGGAGCCCATCTTCATGCTCATTGGCACCCTTGGGCTTCATCTGTGCGATGGACTCGACTTCGCCCTGATTTTGTGTTGCAAGAATGATTCAGAACGGTGCCCGCCAAGTCATGTGCTCAAACTGGACAGACTTACTTGCAAGATCAAGAAACGCTTGTGGTCGAGATCGATACCTCGACCTTTGAGCAGAGTGGTGACCTCGCCAAAAGAGCTTGTGTTGCCGTTGATAGTGTACTTGCTCGAATTGTTGCGAAAAGCGGTCCGGGCTACCACGAGTTGAGATCCAGGCACTTGTTCGTATGCGTCCGATCCAGGCTATTTATGCAGTAGAATAAGAGGGGACGTTTGCTACATCTCGGGAGAAAGCAACTTACAATATCAATAATCTCTTCAAACCACACTTCGACCGAACAGCTGTCGATTCCCTTGCTGCCCTCAGAATTGTGAATGAGTTCGCTCAACTTGGCCTGTCGCATCTTGCTAGCCCGGTACCCAAACACGAAAAGCATGGCGTCAATGGTATTGGACTTGCCAGATCCGTTGGGTCCAACAATGGCGGAGAATGACTGTACATGGTTTCGTCTTTAGGACCGGATTGACGCAAGCGTGTATTCATACCAGATAGTGGACTCACCTTGTGGAACGGTCCAATCTCCTGTCTTCCAGCATAACTTTTAAAGTTGACAAGGACCATTTTCCGAATGATTAGTCGTTTTTTGGGCTTCTTTTCCGTCTTTTCAGCAAGGGGTTTAGCTTGAGACGTTCGTGATGGAAGGTTTGCCCGAGTCGAGCTCTGGAGGGGCACAGTTACAGATTGGGGCGTGATGGTTCTTTGACTTGTCAGTCCGTTGTGCTGCGAGTCGTGTTCTTGCACGTCTCGCTGCCCGTCCATGGTGGCCTCGGATCCACCGGCCAATTGTTCAACAGCATCTTGGCTATCCTCGGAGATGGCTTGGCTCGTTGATCTTTGAGAGCTCATTCCTGCTTGTGTCTGTTGTATTGATTCGTGTCTGTATGGTATATTGTTCTGAGCTGCACAATGTCGGTTCGAATTGAGCAACGCGCTGTGTTGTAGTTGAAAAGCTACGTTGAGACTTGGGTGAAAAGGAAAGTCGAATTAATGGCGAATTATAGCATCATGTGCTCCAGGGAGAAATATCTCTAGCAAAGGTCGATCCAGTGTTTAGAGGTTTGACCGTACCGTGCTCTGACTGACATTGTTGTTTTTATCTTGTTTACATGTTTTGAATGTGTGAGCAAGTGGTTTATCACAAAGATACGCGTCGCCTGGAAATGGTTTCCTCATCATTAACAACAATGCGACGACCAGGGATTAGATAGAAAGCGAGAGGACCACCACACCAGCTGTATGCACATGCAAGTCACTAGATATATGCATTTGAATGACAGTAAGAATTACACATTGGCCCATTCTTGTGGGCGCTTCAATACATCTAGCAACTTTTCCTCTCGAGTTCCAGAACCTGGCGCACCCATTTCGGACATGTATTCCCAACGAGCAGTGTCGGGAAGACTGTTTGGCAGAGCCATACATGGCGTCAGAGGTTTGGGGTTCTCACAAAAGGAAGCAGGGTCGCCAACTCACCTCATCAAAATACTCTCAATTCGAGCACCAGGGGTAAAGAGGCCAAACTTGGTGCCACGGTCATACACCAAGTTGAATTCGACATACCGACCTCGACGCAATAACTGCCACCGGCGTTCTTCTTCTGTATAAGGCATATTGATTCGTCGCTTCATAATAGGGATGTATGACGGGAGGAACCCGCTAGACATGGTCTTGACAATCTTGAAGATATCGTCGGCTGATGGTTTTCGAATGGGTTCGTCGGGGCGAAGGTTGGGCATGACACGTGTACCTTGTGCCAGGTGGATTTCGCTTTCGGTTGTCAGGTCATCGAAAAAGATGCCCCCGACTCCTCGACTTTCCCCTCGATGAGGGATCTGGCAATGGGTTCAACGTCAGCTGATCAGTCTCACGTGTTCAAAGAGACCGGAACTCACGTAAAAGTACTTGTCTGCCCACTTTTTCCACTCGGGATAGTAGGCCGTGTGGTGCGAATCTGCTCTTGACTTGATGGAATTGTGAAACGAGGTGGCGTCCTCGGGATACAAGTAGTTTGGAGTCAAGTCTGAGCCACCACCAAACCACCAGGCTACCGGTTCGAGATCCTTTCCAGCATCGGTGCTTACGCCACTGGTCGTGTCGAGTGCATTGGCTGGTGTGCTAGCCCTATCGAGCTCAAAGTATCGGTAATTCATGTGGATCGTTGGGGCATGAGGATTCCATGGGTGCAAAACGATTGAGATACCAGCAGCGAAAAAGGGCAGACTCTTGTCCTTGTCCTCGTCTGGAATGTTGAGACTTTTGTGATCGGCTCGCATCTGCCGAATGGCGGCGGGTGGGAGGGTGCCGTGAACGACGGAGACGTTGACTCCACCCTTTTCAAACACTCGTCCACCCTTGATTACACAAGAAGAACCTTCGCCGCCTTGGGGACGAAGCCAATGATCACGAGCAAACACGGGAGGTGTGAGGGATGAATTGTGCTCGTTGGGGGGCACTGAAGCTTCCAGCTTTTCGAGACCGTTGACGATTTCGTCTTGCAGGTTCATCACCCAGGTGCTCATCCTGTGATATCATTGTATGAGGACCTCGACTGTAAACAAGAAGATTCTTGTACATTGACTCACCTCAATCTCATGGGATTCTGTGCGCACATGACGATCAACGTCATCTTGCATGCCCTTGGTCTTGCACATCACATCGACTCACCCTTTCATCGTCCCATTCCCGAGGTCTTGTCGGATCATGAGCATCACCAATCAAATTCTTGATTTTGCGCTTGGATACTTCTCCATCGTTGAAGTCACGGTCAATGATGAGATCGTCTCCCTTGTTGGATTCGCAAAGAATGGGGTCCGACTAGAGAAAAGAGGTGTCAGATATGCATCAATATACTGTTCGTCAATTCGTCACACGAAAAGGGTACCGCCACTCACAGACTGAGTGTGGCTGGATCTATAGCCCGCAAAGAGGGCAATGGTCAAGCCAGCAACCGCACCGGCCACGAACCGTGTCTTGAGCGAGTTGCGTTGCACTCTACCATAAGTCTGAGGTTGGTTGAGTTGAGACGCAAAGCGAACGGACAGACGTCCACCTGCCACTGTTCGGGGCACAGTCGCAGCCAAACGATAACTTGCAGCGCCAGATCTCAGCATAATGTGGGTGAGGGGTTGTACAATGGATGCTTGGTGGTGTGGAAGTGTTGGTGAAGTGCAACTGTATAAATCCTGCCATTCTGGCCAAAGCACTGCGACATTGGCCGAGGTGACGATCGGGCAATCGCGGTCTCGACCGATTCTCTCAAAGTGCATATGCGTTGTATGATACCGTGCGGTTACCACACTTGGAGCCCTATTCACACCTACTTGCGTTGAATGAAACCGTGCGGTTACCACATACCACACTTGTCGGCCATAATCACACCTACTTGTTTGTTATTGTTGTTGTGTGCTGCGTTTAGCGCGCAATGATGAACAGACCATGATCAACGAAATGACGACTCTTTGGCCCATTCAGTGCAGAATAACAGCATGTACTCGGCTCACAACGAGTCTGGTAGGTCTAGGAAATCGTACGTAGTAGTATAAGTGTCATGTCTGTGACCGTATAAGCCTCTAGTTCCCACTGAAACTCATTTCTTGATCATAGTTTACGAGCGTTTACCGCAACTTGATTGATCAAGCACAAGACCTTATTGACCAACAACGTCACCGCACTCGCCCTTTTCAATCTTGGCCTTGTATGCTTTCCAATAGCTACACACCCTCGCGAGGGAACGGGGTGAGCTTTGTACTCGTAGTCGACCGTTCGTTCCGAGCAAGACACTGATTCACACTTTGATATATACAGTACTCTCTCTCGTCGTCTAGCTATGGCGAACAACGGCAAGCCCCGCCTCCACCACCACCCCATCGGTCATCGGGTTCGCCACCACCTCACAATCGTGAAAGCCGTGCTTCTCGCCAGATAGATCCAGAGGAACTCTATGTCAGACAACACAGAATCGGAAAAGGGTCTTTTGGTGAAGTGTACAAGGGCTACGAAAAAGGTACAACTCTCCCAGTCGCCATCAAGATTATTGATCTCGAAGCTGCAGAAGACGAGATCGAGGATATCCAGTTGGAGATTCAGATCTTGGGTCAAATGGATAGCGAATGGGTCACAAAGTAAGTCTGTTGCTCTTTACATGTAATGTCAATCAAATGTTGATACAGTACATGCATGGCCATGATAGGTACCATGGGGCTTTTCTGAAACGGTCACATCTTTGGATCGTCATGGAGTATTGTGCAGGAGGAAGTTGTGCAGACCTGGCAAGTCACGTCTTCCGCTGTCTCTGGAACATTCCCAATCTGACGCGATGATGCACAGCTAAAAAAGGTTGGGCCGTTCCGTGAAGAGTACATTGCCATTGTCGCTCGCGAGTTGCTCAAGGGTTTGGAGTATCTACACACCGAAAACAAGCTACATCGAGACATCAAGTGTGAGTCCAACTCGAGTCATTTGAATTCTTCGCACTGACCACAAGCGTCGACGTTGACCTATCAGCCGCCAACATTCTACTGACATCGCATGGTGGAGGTGAGCAACAGTGATCTAATCGACCTCGGCCCTAGTCTCACGGATTCGTGTGACACACAGTCAAGCTTGCCGATTTTGGAGTGTCTGGTCAATTGAGCTCAACCATGACGAAAAAGGTCAGTCCATGTCAAGTTGATCACGCACGCTCTTGACGAGTGCGCTGACAAAAGGCGTCCCTACTCAGAATACATTTGTGGGCACCCCTTATTGGATGGTGAGTAGCTGCAAACAGTGGTTTGAATCAGCAAGTGGACATACCGACAACAATGAATTGCCACAGAGCCCCGAGGTGATCAAGCAATCGGGATATTCATTCTCCGCAGATATTTGGAGCCTGGGTGGGTCTTGTGGTGTTGAACCTCGTAGCTGATGCTCATCTCGTCCCCATCTCAGGTATCACTCTGATCGAGTTGGCCAAAGGGGAACCCCCATACGCCGATCTTCATCCCATGAAGGCAAGCCAGGCTGATCAGAACAAATCTCCATAACCAATCTCATCGCTATCGATCATTCATAGGTATTGTTCTTGATACCACGGAATCCCCCGGCAACTCTTGATGAACGCTTCTCCAAACCGTTTCGAGAGTTTGTGTCATTGTGTTTGCAGCGTGACCCCAAGGCTGTGAGTGATTGACAAACGCACATCAAGTGAAAAGTGGGAAATCTCATTGCAGGACTCGAATAGCGACCTACGGCAAAAGACTTGTTGAAACATCGATTCATTCGATCAGCCAAGAGGAAGGAATATCTCACCGAGTTGATTGAAAGAGCCGCAGACAACTCTGGGGTGGACAAGGAGAACGGTATTCCTCCTAGAGACGTGAATACGTGAGTTTGTCATGCCACCGCGTTCGGTCTTGTCCTCTGCTGAATTCCTTTGACATAGCATGAAACACGGATTGCCAGAAGGCAATCTATGGGACTGTGAGTAGCGCAAAAGTGGGTTTGAGACTGTGACACTGATTTCTTTGGGCGGTCACAGTCGGCACCGTCCGCAACGCGATACCTCCAACAGCACAACCGCCGCCCACTCAACATTCGCAAGCTGCACTGTCTCACGTCGATTCACGAAGTCAACACGTCGATGCCGATGCATCGTTTGGCCCGTCTTCTCACATGGGCGCGACATACAGTCAATCGACCGTCGCCTCTGATCGCTCTAGAATCAGGGGTCCCCTGCCAAAAGCCCCTAGCAGTCACCATCTTGACCAGGCCAGAGGCGGTCCAGCTAATACGAGCACTGTCAAATCCGTGCACCACATGCCCACACTCCCTCGCACACAAGAGCTCTCTAGCGTTGAATCTGGGTCAAGGCAAGATCTTGGCCATTGTGCTGCACCTACTACTGATCAATCTCGACTCTCAACTCATGGATCAAGTCAGGACGCGTCAAGTGGTTCTCGCGGCCAAGGCATGGACACCATGCTGCATGCCGTCATTGTCCCAGCCCTCGAAACGGTGAGTCGGTCCACACCAGGGACAATGTAAATCCACAACTTACTCGGTTTCGTTTTTCAGCTGTCCCAACGCGTTCCCAACCTGGAAGCTCGGAAATCTCTACACGCCCTTCGAATGGCGTTTGAACATGCGGAAAGACAAGTCCCGGGCGTGTCGGTGGCTCTGGTGGCCGAAATCATGGAAAATGTAGAACAAGTCGATGACGAAACCTAACATTGAGCCACTCGAGCCATCTAGATGGTAGATGACCCAGTTTACATCATGCGTCACTACAACGACTTTGTGGTGTCGCCATTTTAATTTTATCATGTGTCAACATGTTGATAGAGTGCCCTTGTATTTCGCCGATTAAAGGATGAACCCAAGGCAAGCTCTGTGTGCCTCTGGAGTGAGCAGATACTAATGATGAAATAAACCATATTGACTCTTGTATAAAGGGCTGCTATACATCCAAAGACTAATGCAAAACAAATGCTATGCGTGCTATTCGAGGACGTGCCTCATTGAAGTCGTCAAGCTTCCAGAACCGGCAGTCCAAAGGGGGCCATCAAAAATCACAAAACACAATGACACGCCGCTCAATCATGCCGAGTTGGCAGAAAAGTGTTCAACCAGCTCTTGAACAGACTTTGCGAGCTCTGAATATGGTTTCGAATACTAGTCAGCCAACCGCCGTTTCTACAGACACGTCTTATCAGTTCGAGGGCCGACTTACGAACTGCTCCAGGCTCAGTGCTGGCTTCAGCATATACTCTCACGCAGTCTTCGGTCCCACTAGGTCGAACAAAACTTCGGCCCTTTTCAAACTTTTTGACCAGGTCATCTACTTGAGCTTGCATTCCCTTGGGGCTCGTCAACTTTCTCTCGGCGTCTTCAGTGACAAACGCATTCCTGTCTGGGACGAGTACCTTGAGCAAGCGGTTGGGAAGGTCTTGGTACCCGGCGTCCCATTCTTCGGGTCCCCATTTCCTGTGAGCGAGAATGACTTCGACTAGAAGAAGGTCGGAAATGGCGTCTCCGACAGCCTGGTTGATGAGCTTGAAGAGTGACTTGAGCTGCTTGACGGCATTATCTTGAGCTGGAGTACTGGGCTCAAAGTTTGAGACAATGTCAATGGTCTCAGGAGAGAACAAGACGGTTCCGTGACCGTTTGCCTCGAAATAAACACCAATGTCGTAGCGTTCAGCGGCGTGATGTAAATGCTTGACACCCGTAGGCACACATCTTACGGGCAAACCCTGTCGTCCCATGAATTTTCCATGAAACCATCAGACATGCTTGTCAAGAAATGTGCAACGAAAAACTCACGGCTTGCTTCAAATAGGATGTGGAGCTTCCGTTGGCATAAGCTGTTTGAACGACACCGATCCGCAGCTTGTTCAAGAGACCTGCTTGACGAACCAGATCACCAATGAAACCGGCTGCCAGAGTAGCAATCTTGTCACCGTCAAGTAATCTGAATTTGCCGGCTCCCGAGTCGTCCTTGGCAGAATAATAGTATACGACTCTGTCGGCATCTCCATCTAGGGAGCAGGCTCGTCGACCCGGTTGGAGCATCTCGGCAGCTGCTGGAGGAAACTTTTGGCCAGTCTTGACATAGTCGGCACCACAGTTGGAATTGAGAGCGGAGGAATTCTCAATATCCGTGCAGATCAACTTCAAGGGCAAATGAGACTCGATCATGGGAGCCATCAACTTGAGTGCCTCGGTGCCGACTCCATTGGCACAGTCTACAACAAGTTGGCTGCAAGCTTCCTTGCCAGCCTAATCGTCGCAACCACAAAGACGAACGGGGTCAACTCCGCTATTGAAAGCACGATCTTTTTGAATCGAGGTACATACCATCAAACTATTGAAAGCGTCAGACAAGGTAGCCAAATATCCCTTGGCGGTGGGTTCTCCGTATGCGACTCTTTCCGCCTCCTTGAGGTTGCTGCCTTTTACTACATAATGCAGGCAAGGAGTCGTGACTACCCCGAGGTCAGTGATGTGGGCTTCGTCTCCTCCCATGGCCTCAAGACCGGCTCTCAAAGCTTCCGAGAGTGCCACGCCAGATGGCCTAGTATCCCTGCCAAAGACCACAGAGCTGGACTTGGTCAAGGTAATTTTTTGAGATGTGATGAGATCGGTAAGGGCCTTGATCATGTCGGATGTGGTTTCAGCATTGGCAAGGGTTGTCGCTTGAGTCTCCCAGGTCGGGTCGAGCATTTCGCCTTTGGGGTCGACCAACTTGGCTCCATTGTCCTGTCATGCAAACAAAGAATTGTGAGTTTCCCCTAACATGGGCAGGTGTGAAGGCATCAGGCTGACCTCTGCAGGATTGTGACTAGCAGTGATCATCACACCGACAGTCCTCCCGTCCATCTTTTTGCTTCTCAGAACCGCGAGCAGTCCGACTCGAAACAGCGTCGAAGTGAGCGTTTGACCCCTTTGGGCATTGATAAATGATCATATTGTCAGCCACTTGAACACTCTACCGTTGAGGGATGACTTATGACGTACTTGGTTCGGAATCCGGCAGTACCATAACTGAATGTGACATTCTTCGGCTTGGGGAACTTGTCCGAGGCAAGAGTGATACGCTCGGTCGGAACGCTTGTGGAAGCCATGGTAGCCTGTATGAATTGTCAATGAGATCAAGTATGAATAAAGTCAACAAAGAATGCTATGCAGAGTGAAAGTGTACTCCCTGGCACCTTGCGTTAGTGAGAGACAGCCGAAGCTTACTTTATAACAGATGACAACGATGGTCGAAGTATCGATAGGGGCAAGTGGGGAATGATGGTCCCAAAGCTCTCCTTTGTTTCTAAACTCATTTGGCGAGATGTTCATTCCGTTTGTACACAGACAACAAAAGTCGGGTTCGTCCGTGTTATGATTACATCAGCACAGTTAGCGCCTGATGTTCCCCAGAGCAGTACTCGGAGACTCTGGCTGCACGGTATCTGTCAGACAAAGCCCGGGTCCCATCATTCTGTCTATTCACTGAGCACACCATAGCATCATGTACTACGGTGTCACGTTTTAAAGGTAGCGAGCCTCTTGAATGGTCTGGATCGATATGCACATAGTCCATGGCGGTATAATTGAAGCAGTCGTTGGCAGGTCTGCTTACTAGCTAGCAATGTAATGAAAGACGAAGGCAGAGATGGCAAGAGACCGTCAATACCATCATGCTACCATTCATTGTTTCATTGTGCCTCAGAGTATCAGATGACATGGAACGTTTTCTTGACTCCTATCAAAATGTGTCGACAGTCACGAATACCACTCGCAAACTGTTCAACAATAATGTAAACAAACGCAAATGCGCGTACGAGGGACAGATCGCGTGGATAAGAACAGACGCGTCATCTTCACATGCCATTTACCCAGTCGCGCGGCCAAGAATGCTGGCTGGCTGGCCGAGCATGTTCTCACGGTCTCACGCTGGCTCCTGACGTCATCTAGCAACTCACTTGCTAGAGGTAGCGCCAGTCAGATGGATGCAAACGTCGCTCCCTCTTATGTGCCAGCGTTTGCATTGGCTCACCCAAGTGTAACACGTCTTTTCGAAACCACACCTTGCAGTAAAAGCAAAGAATTTACACCATAGTTTGACTGCCAATACAGACAAAAAAATCGAACACGCACCCTACAACATGTCACAACCAAAGAGCATCTTCTTCTTGGGAGCCACCGGTTACCTTGGATCGGCCGTCCTTTCACGTTTCATTGGACCCGACTCGGCTTTCCAGATCACCGCCCTGTCTCGAGCTGAAGACAAGGTTGAACGTCTCAACAAAGTCAGCCCTGACACTCTCAAGGCCGTCAAGGGATCCCACCAAGACGCTGAAGTCGTCGAGAAGCTGGCCAGCGAGCACGACATTACCATCAACTGTGCGGACGCCGATGATGTGGGTATCGAATTAGAACTTGTGCTCAATGTCCTGAGGCTCATGTACTTTTATGTTCACACAGTTGGACCTTACCAAGGCGATCCTCAAGGGAATGTCCAAGCGCAAGGATGCTACTGGACACCGACCCATCTTGATTCACACCTCTGGAACCGGAACTCTTGTCGATGTGAGTCACACGAGTCTGGACTAGAGAGCCACAATGACGTTGAACCATTGTCTATCAAAAACAGGACGCCAAGGGCGCTTACCCCACCGAGACCATTTACTCTGACCTCCGTGCCAACCCCTCGGCCAAGCCACCTCTCCTCTACCTCGACTCTCTTCCTCCCACCGCCCTTCACAGGAACGTAGACCTCGCTATCATTGAAGCCGACAAGAATGCCAAGATCAGAAGCTTCATCATTCTCCCCAGCACAATTTATGGACTCAACAAGTCCATTTTGGCTGAACAAGAGATTGGCAACCGACAGAGTCAACAGGTTCCCCGTCTCATCAGGGCCAGCATTGACCGACGCAGGTCAGGTATGGTCGGTAATGGTCAGAACATCTGGTGAGCACTCAATGTATGCCAACATTGGCCTCCCTCTCCAGCTGACATTATTGCAATTTTGACAGGCCTGATGTCCACATCAACGACACTGCTGTAAGTTTTTTTTTTGATATTGTGTGCAAGCGATCTAGGTATCTGACGTAGCATCACCTTTGATTCCACAGGAACTCTTTGTCAAGGTGTACGAGTACTCGGTATCTGGCAAGAAGGGAAACCACGGTGCTCAGGGCTACTACTTTGGGGAGAGCGGCGAATACACACAGTACGTCATGGCCCCTATTCACCATGTGACCCCTATCTCCTTTTCTAACCCTAGCTCGGCTCTTTGCAGATGGGCTCTATCGCAGACCATTGGTCGAGCACTTGTCGATCTGGGCATCACCAACGACCCCGAGCCAACCAGCTTCACCAAAGAAGAGATTGAAAAGTATTATGGAGGAGTGAGTAATATGCTACATGATCCCCCGCAGAGCGCAGAGCGCAACTGACACACGGGTTTCACACCGCAGAGCGATTACGCTGGATCCAACAGCAGATGTCGAGCCGACCATTCCCGTGCCATCGGATGGAGGCCTAAGAAGGATGCTGCCGATTTCTTTGTCAGCGTTCATGAAGAAGTCAAATACACGTTGGAAAAGTCGAAGCAATAGATTAATCTTGTAAGATCATGAGAATTGATGCCAAAATGAAGCATATCCTGTAGCTACGTGCTCTGCGAGAAGGATCAGGAGATGTGCTCATGGTTCGTCGCATGCACGGCATATCATCATCTTGTGGCGAAGGTGGGCTTGGGAGACCATCCAAAGAGGGATTGGTTTGAATCGAGATTAATCACCAAGAAGGTACAAGCCCATGCACCCGACGCTTGAAGCTGCTTCCACTTTACTCTGCATGAACGACACGGACAGCAAGCTAAAAATATAATAGGAGAAAGTGGGCAAGTCGGACGGGAGAGCGAGCGTTTCAAGTTGCGCTGACGAGTCGCTGAGACTGCAGCAAGTCTTTGACCATCAATCAAAACATGATGCTCATTTTATCAGGGTCCAGCTTGTAGACCTTTGCAATTGCAGTATTCCTGCTTGTATGTTCACTGCTCATCAAGATCAACAACAGTCTGCAGCGTTCATCATCGAGCCACGTACGTCTGGCTGAGGTTTGAAATTTGAAACCAACCGCACATAATCAACAAACATACATCATCGCATCAGCAACAAGTTGAGTGGATAGCATCGATAGCAACGGCTTCACCATGTCAAGTAGTCGGCCCCAACTAGGCCCACATGCGATAGCAGCTTTCGAGCCCTCCGTACGGCAATCGATCAGGTCCTCGACCATCGTCACTTCACTCGCATCCGTCATCACACAACTAGTCCGGAATTCATTTGACGCAGGCGCCGACGTGATAACCTGCTGGATAGATCTGGAAAGATGGGAGATCAAGGTCACTGATGATGGTCAAGGAATGGGCCCGGGGGAAATGGACGTTGTTGGTCAATGGCATGGTGCGTAGATTACTGACTCGAACACTAAATCCCCAGTATCGTCTGATTGACAGAACAAGGCCCTCAATTCAGCAACATCAAAATCATCGACAAAGAGCTCAACGGTGTCATTGCCTCGGCACAGAGGAGAGAGTAAGCATGATTCCCGAACCCCTGGTCAGAGATCAGGTGCTCATCAACACTTGCATTCGGCACCGCCATCAGGCCTCGCATCTATCGCACAACTATCCCGTATGACGATTCAATCTTGTGACCGCGGCTCTCGGTCAACCTTGCAAAAGACACTAGCTGTAAGAAAAAAAAAATCTTCAGCAATGATTGAAGCAACCATTTGAACCGACTGGACTGCACCCAGGCCGGGCAGTCAGGTCCTATCTGCAAGACCAATCGGACGTTTGAGAAAACCCATGGAACCACAATATTGGTCCAAGACTTGTTCTTCAATGCGAGCACCAGCTTCCACCCAGCACAGCCCACTTCTCTCCTGATTGCCTTTTCTGCTTGCTCAGGTCCCTGTCCGCCGCAAGTGGCTCGCTCGTTGTGGGCAAGTGAACGCCATCAAAGATGCGATACGAATTTTGGCTCTCCAGATGCCCAAGACTGGTTTCACAGTGCTCATCAGGAAACACGTCTCTGTCGCAAATGACCTTTGGCCGAATGAAGTGCTTTTTCAACGACCGACCATGACGTCTCTGATCGACACGGCAGCTCAATCGCTTGGGATCCCTCGAGACATGGCACATCAGGTAGGTGTGAGATGCAACACATACGGTGATACGGTAACTTCAACCATGTTTGCCCTGTCATGTGAGAACAGAATTTTGTACCGTTTCAAACGACTGCCTCATCAAATACCACGGGTCAATTATTGACCGTTAATGGGCTGCTGGGTCTATCATCCCCCATTTATCCCGTGAGCAACTTCAGTAACATTTACCTTTGTGACTTTATAAACCATGATGTCAATGTCATAATAGACACTCAACTTTATCTGCAAGTCTTGAGTCAACTTCTCCGACTCTTCATTCTCTGATTTATTGTGATTGCAGTCCTCAACAAAGAGCTTTTGGAATTTGGACCACTCAATAAAGATATTGAAGAACTATTGAGCAATGCTTTGGTGAGGATGACTATTAGTGATGGAAAGTTGCGCAGCAAAACTGATGCATGCGTTTTTTTGACAATCACGCCCCGTGGTTGAGCCAGTCACCACAAGAAAGTAGGGACCTGGCCGATAGAATCAAGATCAGACGGCGGAGGCGCAGACTGATCATCCTTTCTGTATTGTTGCAGATCAAAATTCGTGCATTCTGACACAGACCAAGAAGTTCCACTACACACTCCATTTGCAACTTGAATCCGATATTTTCACTGTGCCGCTGCCTCCGCATGACAGACTAGTTTCCATGCCTGTGAGTAAGGCTTCTTGTGAAGCTTGGAGGGCAGCAACTGAAGAACTCTTTTTGGACAGATCTGGACCACTCTCAAGTGTACGACAGTCGAGACGTTGACGCATGCTCTTCAAAATCCTGTGTTCGGCCCTCTCAATCGGATAGACAGAAACAACGCAACCAACGCTCTCCTCCGGCCGCCTGACAAGACCTTGCGGATGCCAATACATACGTTCAATTCATCTGTGCAAGAGACGCCTTGTTCGGCTCTCCCAATGCAGATCAAAGCTCACTTGTGGGTTTTCTCAAGGCCATCTGGCACCAGTTTTGATCGTGAAAGGGAGACTTTGAGCTCACTATAGATATTTTTCTCAAGGATAGGGGTTCCAAGCTACCTTCAATCTACCAAGTGAGACAGACTAGGCTTTCAAACCTCTCAGAAGTGCTCTCCAAAACTACTGTCACCATGCGCCGGCCGCATGCGCATCGTTGGACACAGCAACACTCATTCAGCAAGAATCAAGTTCGATTGTTGAATGCTTCTGACCTGCAACACATGGAGGCTGTGACCCAAATCGATAACAAATTCATACTAGGACTGCTCAAGAAGCCCCATCTTACTCTTCAAGGCCGGCAAAGGAAATTCTGGCAACACTCAATCATTGCAGTAGATCAACATGCTGCACATGAGCGAGTCCGCTTTGAAAGGCTACTTGAAAAACTGCAGCAAGCCTTTGTAAGTGACACTATAGTCACACACAGGCTTAGGCAGGAGATCCACTTGCAACTGACGCCTGATGAGCAAACATTGCTTTTTCGACCGAGCACTGTGCTGGTCCTGAAGAGATGGGGGCTGAGCGTTTGCCCACAAAGCCATGTTCTACCTCAAGCAGCTTGTGAATCTGCAAAACAGTCACCAAGATATCAAGCAATTATAAAGGCAGTTCCTGAGATTTTCTTACAGCAAATCAATCATCAACCAAAGTTGGCAATTCAAGCAGTGCATGACATGTTGAAATTGATTTCGCAACACAGCCTTTTTGAACTGCACAATCTGCAAAATTCAGCCAATGCTGTTCATGTCTCACTGAGAGAGATGGCTGAACCATTCATGTTCACAAAGATACCAGACATATATGTTGCAATGCTCAAGTCCAAAGCTTGCAGGGGTGAGTGAACATGTGAAGGCTTATGGAACCTGAACCTTCTGTCCAGTCTCTCATTATCATCTTTCTTTCATCAGGGGCAATAATGTTCAATGATATTATGACACAGAGAAAATGTGCCAAACTTCTGCAACAGCTTAGAAAGGCAAAAAATCCCTTTGCATGTGTCCATGGGCGCCCAAGTCTAGTCACACTGGCAGAAATCAATCCTTTGTAACCTAGCACTGAAACTTTACTGAGACAATTGAGCAAAAACTGTTATTTGCCGCTCCCTGCCTGTAATCTGCAGGAGTTGTCAAACTTCATGACTCAACAGGATGCACTCCCTTAACCTCCTCTTTTGCGCTTTTTCCTTTCCCTCTGTCTCAAAGTTACAGCACAACTCTGCACAAGCACATGGAACTTCCCTCCATAAAACCTCAAAGAAGTTTCTGCCTCACCTATACTAGTTTACCTTAGACCTCATTCATCTTATCAATCTGCAACTCCTCAATATCTTTGTTGTCACTGTGGACCTTTTTTGTACTGATTGAGGTACCAGTCTGTGTATAGACCATATTTTGTCAGGTGAAGAGTCAACTGCCCCACCAATGTTGGTAGCTCAACAAATCACACAATGGCCAAATGTCTGGCTCTCTCTCTCCCAACTGTGCAACATTGAGACACCCGGTCCAGGCCTCAACATCAAGACTCACCTCTTTTAAACTTCAATGTCAGAGTTAATCATACCACTCAATGTCCACCATTGATCACCATGAGGCTCCCCTCCCAACTGCCGTGTTCCTCCAAGGGCCCAACAACTGGGCCGACTGGGACCGATACATCAGCGTTCTGCTGTTGGAAAAGGACGACCTCTGGGATATTGCCAATGGGGATTATGTCCGCCCCAAAGCCGGGGAGGGCCAGGACCCAGATGCTGACCGCTGAGATTGCAATGACCTCAAGGCCTACAGAATCCTGAGCCGGTTCCTTTCCGCACCTGTGTACCACAAGCTTCCCATCCACCTCAAAGATGTCCATGCTAAAAAGGATGCTACATCCCTCTCCCACCACCTTTGGACCTGTGGAAAACCGAATCCTATACAGTGTCCCTCAAGGATCAGTACTAGGATTCTAGTGTACGATGTAGTATCGTTAGGTGATGATCGGATMATGTCATGCGTACCTATACAGTGTYCCTCAAGGATCAGTACTAGGATTCTAGTGTACRATGTAGTATYGTTAGGTKWYGATCGGATGAGGSACACCRAGATACAAAGCTCAGAGAAGAGAGAGCGTTCCTTGGGTATATATACATGGACGAAAAGAGGGCAGACAAGAGAGTGTGTGTAGCCGGACCAAAGAGGAGCGCGGTGGGACGGTGAACAAGGTTCTTGTCGCGTTGTGCTTGAACAAAAGGAGAGTTGGAGGTGGATCGCGAAGGTTAAAATCCAACACACCCCCTCACTGAGAAGTCGGTTTTTGTTCGAGTCCCATTCGAGAGCGTAAATCTGCCAATAGGTAGCGATCTAGAGTCTTGGTGAGGGCGTCGGAGATGTTGTCCTTGGTTGGAACATACGTCAAGGTAACTGATTTGTCGAGTACCTTTTCTCGTAAATAATGGTGTCTCACGTCGATATGTTTGCTTCGATCATGGGCGACGGGATTTTTGGAAAGGAGAATTGCTGCTTTGTTATCATTCAGAATTTCTAGTGGACCGTTGACAGGGAAGCCGAGGTCCTCGAGTAGTTGTGCCAGCCAGGTAGCCTGGCGAACTGCGTCTGAGGATGCCATGTATTCAGCTTCCGCAGTCGAGAGGGCCGTTGTTGGTTGTCGCTTCGATTTCCAGGCTACAGTCCCTCCAAAAGTCTGGAAGAGGTATCCTGTGGTCGATCGTCGTGTGTCAAGGCATCCGCCCCAATCAGCGTCCGCATATCCTAGGGCAAGGCGTTGTCCAGACGTGGCATCAAAGGTGAGGCAGAGTTCTGAGGTACCACGGAGGTATCGTAAGAGATGTCTGGCTGCGTTGACGTGGTCTTTGTTCCATTGGGATACTGTGCGTGCGAGGACGCCGGCGGCCTGGGCAATATCGGGACGGGTGATTGTGGCTGCGTACATGATTGACCCCACCATTGCCGGGTATTCCTCATGACGTGCTTCGTTGAATTCTTCTTCAGTTGCAGGAACTGATCGGAAGTTGGATGGAAGGGTCGTTCTGACCGGTGTCGACTCGAGCATTCCGAACCTTTCTAAGACGGAGTGGATATAGTGCTCTTGTGAGATATATAGTTTGCGCGCTGTGCGATCTCGGTAAATGTTGAAGCCCAAAAAGTACGAGACGGGACCTCCATCTGAGCATTCGAAGTGGGAGTTTAAAGCCTTTTTGAATTTGTCCAGTTCGGTTCGAGAACTACATGCGATGAGTTGATCGTCTACATGAACCGAAAGTAGGAGGAAAGATTTCGAGTCCCGACGAGTGTATAAGCAGGCGTCTGCCTGAGTCGGCAGTAAGCCTTGTGATTTGAGATATGTATCGAGGGCTTGATTAAAGCATCGAGGCGATTGTTTCAAACCGTACAGAGATTTTCTGAGAAGTAGAACCTTGTTTGCGGGTATGTCACTACCCTCTGGTGGTTCCAGAAATACAGTCTCTTCAAGGTTTCCATTAAGGAATGCGGCCTTGATGTCTACCTGGTCACATTCCAGGTCCAGGTAATTGACGAGTGATAGGAAAACTCGTATAGAGTCCTTGTGGGCCACTCCGGCAAAGAGTTCGTTGTAATCGACACCGGGTTTTTGAAGGAAGCCTTTGGCGACCCATCTTGCCTTATACTTCTCCGGTTTACCTGTCTCGCCGTTGATTTTGCGGGTAAATACCCATTTCGCTCGGAGTGGTCTGGCAGTAGCCTCGTTTTTGTTGATCACCGTCCATACCTTGTATTGTGCCATTTTGTTTAACTCCTCCCCAATCGCCTTCTTCCATTGAGGCCATTCTGCTGATTGATGCGCTTCTTTGAAGGACTTGGGTAGAGCAGTGGAGTTGTGTGCCTCGGCGATGAAAGCGGCCATGAGTGCCTGAGGTTCGTAGTTGGGCTGATTGTCGTTTGAAGCATATCGAGAAGGTGGTTTGCGTTGTCGGGATGATCTATGTAGTTCGATGATTTCCTCTTCGGCTTCTGGCTCTTCGTCCATTTCCAGCCAGACCCATCCCTTGTGATGTTTAAGGCCCTGTGGTGCGGTTGATGTAGTCACATCCTGGTGTTGCGTGCGTTCCCCAAGTTGAGAGTGTTGAGGCAGCTCCCCTTCCGGGTGTTGAGCTGTCTCCTCCTCATTTGGGTTGTGAACTGACACAGGGTGATTGTTTTGTGGTGGCCCCCCCTCAACCGCATCCAGGGCTGGAACGTCGGTCTCGGGTGTCGGAACGGTGGGGACATGTCGAGAGGGCACAATTTGATTGGTCTTAAAGGTTACATCCCTTGTGATGACGACCTTGTTTGCAGTGGTGTCCCAGACGCGGTAATTTGTGGTACCCTCGTCGTACGAGAGAAGCAGGCCGGGGAGGTAGCGTCGATGTAATTTATTGGAGACGATGTGGTCGCGGAAGAATAGGGGGGAACCAAACGCTTGTAGATGACCCAAATCGACAGCGCGACCCCGCCATAGATCTTCCGGTATGGTGTGTTCAGGGCCGCAAGGACACCGGTTTCTTGTGTATGCGGCATAGTTTGCGGCCTCAGCCCAGAATTCGTCACTGAGGCCAGAGTCGAGCAGAAGTGTCCGAACCGTGTCCATGATGGTAAGATGGACTCGTTCAACGCGCCCATTCTGCGCATGGGCGGCCGTAGGCACCTGGTGATGCTCAATCCCTCTTTCGGCAAAGTAGTTCTGTAGTCGACCGGAGGAAAATTCCCCGCCACGGTCGGAGCGAATCGCCTTAACGGTGCGGTCCAGTTGGTTTTCCGCAAGGGCAATGTATTTTAGCAAGGCGTCCGTAGCCTCAGATTTATGCGTCAGGAAGGACAGGTGAATTTTGCGGGAATAATCATCGTAGCAAGTCAAGAAGTAGAATTTCCCGCTAAGCGACGGGGTCCGGGACGGTCCCCAGAGATCAATGTGGACGGTGCATAGTGGTTTTACGGCACGAATAGACGATACAGGTGACGGCTGACGTTTCCCTTTTCCTTGCAGGCATGCATTACATGCGAAAGTTTTGCACTCCCCGGCCCAGCTCTCTTTGTACACCCCCTCTCCCAGACGTCCTGCCTTTCCCAACCGTAAGACTGCTTGAATGTTCAAGTGTGCGAGCCTGCAGTGCCAATCAAGGAGCGAAGCGTCAGAAGTAGTAGAGAGAAGTGCAGTACGGGAGAGGGGCATACAGTTGGGGTCAAGAATGTAGAGACCGTTGCGGATCCTAGCGGTAAGGAGGGCGGTGTTGTCGGCATCGGTGAGAGCGGCCGTGTTGCCGACGAAGGTCCAGCGCATATCCGCCTCATTCTGGGCTTTTCCAATACTGAGGAGATTTCGACCAAGTTGAGGGACCAGGAGCACATCCTTCAGGGTGATTCGTGGGAGCTCAACGGTGCCGGTGGCGACAGCGTGAATAATGGCACCGTTACCGACAGTTATAGGGAGCGGCTTCGCCAAGGCGACGGTGTCAGCCAAGAGGGAGCGGTCATGAAACATGTGGTGCGTTGCCCCGGAGTCGACAACTATTTCGTCGGGGTCAGCAGTGGTGAGAAGCGCCTCAAAGGTCAAGGCGGCAAGGAGGCCCTGGGCCGGAGGTTGGGACGGAGGCTGAGTCGAAGGTTGAGACTGGGGTTGCGGCGGAGCCTCAGCAACATTGGCAGAACGGTGAGAGGTAGGGTTATTCGGTCTGTTGTTGTTTGAGTTGTTGTTGTTCGAGTTGTTGTTGTTTGAGTTGTTGTTGTTTGAGTTGTTGTTGTTTGAGTTGTTGGAAGACCTTTGTCGGTTCAATTGAACAGACGGGTTTAGACATTCCCGAGTATGGTGACCGTGGGCTCTGTGGTTCTCACACCACGCGTTCTCGTCGTATTGACCCCTCATCCTGTGCCAGAGGGTCTTATGGGGCGGACGGGAGATCGTCAGAAGGGCGCCACCCTCGTTCTGGCCAGGGATCCTTCGCCGCCATTCAGTGCGGACGGCCTGGGCAGCAGCCGACATGGTCAGGGTCGGAGACAGAAAGAGTGATTGTTTGATCGTTTCGAAAGAGGGCGGGAGCGACATGACAAGCGCGTAGGCGAGCTCGGCCTCGGACATCGTGGAACCCCCCCCGGAGAGTAGGGCGGCGTGATTGGCCTGTAAGCCAGCAATATGTCGGTCCGGGTTGGTGCCCTCGGGAAGATCGGTCCTCCAGATCATGTGGAGGAGCTCAGCCCGGTAGCTGCCATCAACAGCATCCAATTCGCCGGTTAGGTGCGTGTAGAGTGCGTGAGACAAAGAGAGAGACATGTTCTCTCCGCGGTCGAAGGCTTCAGCCTTTTGTAGGTTGTGAGGGAGTGCGTGGAACACAGTTTCAGAGAGGGACGCATTGATGTAACCGTAGGCTCGAAGATCACGTCTGTACCACAAGGCAGCAGCGGCGGCAGGGGTGGCAGGACGGGCGGCACGGCCCATGACAATTTCGTAGAGCTCATCCTTGTCAGAGAGTAGGACGTTGTCGACATGTCGTTGCCAGGTCTTGAAGTTGTTGCGTCCGGTAAGCAGGATACGAGGACCGGTAGAGGGGGGACGGGATTCGTCTTCGGAGGCCATGTTTGTCGATACCTAGTGTATGGCAGATGTGTGTGTGTGTGTGTGCGTGTGTGTGTGTGTGTGTGTGTGTGTGTGTGTGTGTGTGTGTAGGTGTGTGTGTGTGTCCGATCGTGCGACTCCGTTGAGCTGTGGAACAGCCGACTCTTAATCTGTGGAAAACCGAATCCTATACAGTGTCCCTCAAGGATCAGTACTAGGATTCTAGTGTACGATGTAGTATCGTTAGGTGATGATCGGATAATGTCATGCGTACCTATACAGTGTCCCTCAAGGATCAGTACTAGGATTCTAGTGTACGATGTAGTATCGTTAGGTGATGATCGGATAATGTCATGCGTACCTATACAGTGTCCCTCAAGGATCAGTACTAGGATTCTAGTGTACGATGTAGTATCGTTAGGTGATGATCGGATMATGTCATGCGTACCTATACAGTGTYCCTCAAGGATCAGTACTAGGATTCTAGTGTACRATGTAGTATTGTTAGGTKWYGATCGGATGAGGSACACCAAGATACAAAGCTCAGAGAAGAGAGAGCGTTCCTTGGGTATATATACATGGACGAAAAGAGGGCAGACAAGAGAGTGTGTGTAGCCGGACCAAAGAGGAGCGCGGTGGGACGGTGAACAAGGTTCTTGTCGCGTTGTGCTTGAACAAAAGGAGAGTTGGAGGTGGATCGCGAAGGTTAAAATCCAACAGGACCCACTTGGAGTCCACGTACTCTGCTGCCAAATTACTCTACTCCATATGGCACACGGACCTCCTTGAAGGGGCAGACCCAGCCCCTCACATTGCCTTGATGACCGCTGCTTACGCTGGGGTTCTTCAGGCGGGATCCAAGATGGAGGACTTTGAACTCGCTTTTGCACTGGCAATGTCCCTACCTGCCTCCTTTGAACAGATCAAGCAAAACCTCTCACGAGGAATCAAGGCATGCAAATACATCAGACATCAGGGGCAATTTAGGAGAGAAGGGTGCATCTGCCATTCTTTGGCCTAATGTCCGGTCAATGTCCAGGTGGCTTTTGGACATTTGCCAAACTAATGTCCGCAACGCCTCCGCGCAAATTATCTCTGTAATCTCTGGTCACCAACCTCACATTCACCAGACATTTCACAACCTCAAATCAATGCAACCAGCCCGCAACATTATTCATTGCAATCCCTGGTGAATCTCTTGTCCTCATTATTGTATGTTAATAAGTCATTTGAGATTGAATATATTGATACATGCCTCCATTGCTCCATCTCATCCGCTTCCAATTTCACTGCACAATTTGCCCCTATCTTTGCAACCTACAAGATACAGCAATCCATAACTGATACTTTATGTTGCCGGAAGATACTCAAGGCACTCTTGTCCTGCAACCTTCTCCTCTAGTATCAGTCACTCTTCAAATGTGTGTTCTCGTCTCCTACCCCACTTTGCCCCAATCTGAATCAAAAGCAATGACCCGCCACAAGCTCAACCCTAAGATTGGGAGACCGCCAGTCCCACCTCAAGGATCCAGGAAACCGCCACATCCATTGGATTGACAAAGTCTATCCAACTCCCAAACGCAAGAGACATATTGTAAGATCTTTTGGCACATGGAATGTCACAACGCTGACTGACCGGTGTGGTGAGCTAGAACCGTTGTCCCTATATGACAAACACTCAGGCTAAACATTCCTGAACTTGTTCTACATTTGCCACCACTCTTTTGATCGCATTACATCGATCTCCAACCCTTCACAACGACTGCAAACGGCTGGCAACACATCCCACTTGTCTAATACAACTTGCAAACGAACCAACAATGGTATCTGAATGCTTGGGATCAACTCACACCATGCACCATGCATGTTTGCCACCATTTGCCACCAAATGCCAACACTTGCCACCAATTTGCCACCATTCCTTATTGCCACCTCTCTCTGAATTCTCAAATGGAATTGGCTTTGGAACTGGACATGGCTTTGGGAAATGCTTTGGGAATGACTTGGAATGAACAATGGGACTGCTTTACAACTATCTAAACTTGATTTAGACTGGGAATTGGGAGTATATAAAGACTGGAGACTGGGATTCTGACAAAATAACTTACTCTACTCTTGTAAAAAGAAAATAATTCGTACAGATATGGATTGGGATTGAAGTTTGGTTTGTGTTTGTGTTTGTGTTTTCACTTTTCTTTTTCGCTCTTTTCTTTATTATAAAGTCTGGTTGAAGGTTGGACCTTTGACAATACTAACCAGGTTCGAGACAACAGTATAGACACTTTAGTCAGGTAGAATACCTTGACTTGGGGAGGTTTGGATAGTAGCTATTGCTGAAGACTGTTAGAGTACAGTGAGGCGTGGTACTGGCAAGGATAAGAAGAGACAGAGGACAGTGAAGAGCCAAAGAGAGCCCACTG
>BCJK01000013.1:45454-59335 GCA_039545395.1 Filobasidium uniguttulatum | reverse complement strand
TGGCAGTGTGGATTAGGGTCAATATAGTTACAAAGGAAGATGATAGAAAAGACGTTCCGCGAGAGAGACTTTGTTAAGTCACGTGAGTTCTGACAGAGAGATGCTTCCGGCCTGAATTTCTGCTCTTATCTTATCACATTTTTGGCACAAATCCTCAAGTCTCTCTTCAACTCTCCGGTCCAAGCAATCAACCATGTTATTCAAGTCTCATGGGTCCTGTGCAACCATTTGTACCGTGTGGGGGTTGAGGAAGGAGAAAGGAGGGCATTGGCAAGAGCCCAGGCGCCGTCCAATAGTCAGGAGGCTTGTGTAGGTGAGCCCGTGAACCCAAGTTTTGGCCAACCTCAGACCATTTGGACCTATCACACAAAGCTCAGTCTGAAGTCGACCCCCCTCACCAACCCCTGTTGTCCCAACAAGAATTGTCACCACATTTTTTTTGAAATCACCTGTCTTGAAAATTTTGGTTCCCTGCCACCAATCTGTCCAAAATGCGCTCAGCCATTGTATAACACCATCAATGGCAAGTCCAATGCTCTTGCATACCCTTGTGTACCAGTTGCCTTTGAGCTGGCTTGGATTCTTGCTATACCGGGAGTCAAATCAATTCTTGATAATCTGGCAGACAGGATTGCCCTGGATGAAATTTGCAATTCCTCTTATAATCAACATATCTTCAGGGAACAGTATCACGGCCATGGATTTGACAGACAGAACACCCATCCCAGCAATCTGTCCCCTTCACTCCTTAACGGCGCAGTGTTGAACATTCGGCTCAATATATTGCTCAACTGGTTCAATCCTCAATCATCTACTATGTATGAGCAGTCCTCGCTCATCCTTGTTCAGCTGGCGGATCTTCCACAGCAAATTTGAGCTGATGAAGATCTTGTGTTGCTTTTGGGAATCACACCTGGTAAGTTGTTGAAATGCGCCTGGATATAGACCATCTTCACCATTAACTTGTGATCCCTGTTCAGGTAAAGGCCATGGTGGCCTCAATTGTTCTATGAGGCCATCAAAATGTCAAAAATTCAGAATGGATCTGCAGATTGGGCGCAGGTATGGTTTGTTTTGCGCAACCATTGTTGCGGTCTGAAACGTCTCATAGACCGTCTGAAACATTCACTTCTGGCTAATAAACTCTTCATCAGGGGGTAACAAACAGTAGAGTCTACTTCAACTTTCAACTTCAATGGTGGAAACAATGTTCTCTACAGGCTATGTACTTGTATCTTGCTATATTGCATTATTTCATACTTGCAAATCTGCGACTATATTTCCACCATGCAACAGCCTTCAGTAATTGATATGCACTCCCAGATCCTTGGAAGACTAGGCACTGCTGACGGAGCTCCTTTGGCCCTCAATGTACAGGATTCGAGTGAGAAAAGGGTTGGAGCACAGGATGATAATCCCAACTCTCCTGCATGGGAACACCGCAAGTGAATGGAGCGGTGATGACAATGCCCCTCTACCTCATCTTGGGGTGGACCTTACCCAACTTGACTTGCATTAAAAAACACAATCAATGACTTTGGAAGAACCCATGGCTATAGTGCAAGTCAGTTAGAGGCTACCAATTTCGCGCGTTGTGCGCGCCGGGCGCAGCTCCTGGATGCTAGGACGGCCAGAGGACAGCATGCACGACGCTGAGAGGGATAGCAAGGACAGGGACGCGTGTATTCGATGAGGAAGTAGTATCTAGTACATGTGGGTTCGTCTACGTGGCGACTGGGATATCTATGGGGATAGACCAGGGCGTCGCGCATCACTCCCACCCCTTGAAAACAAAACTCCAATCATCACCCCCCTCCTCGTTCGTCTACCATCATGAGTCCTTTCCACAGCCTTGCTCGATCGTTGCCAACACGGCCCGCTGGGTGACCGTCGACTGTTGATATGTGGACACTGCCTCTGCTAGTCTCAATTACCCGATAAGGCCCTGACCATTTCATCTTCAGTTTTCGTGTCGATTCATGTGTGGCGTCCTTCCGAGGGTCGTAGATTTGGACAAGTTGACCAACTGAGAAGGGCTGGACTGGCTTGTGGTCCTTTTTCTGCCTGATGTCGGCCTCTTTATCTCTATCCGAGGCGGCCTCAGTCCGTATCAAGTCCATTCGCTTGACGTGAGGCTGCAGGCGAATGGGAATTGGGCGGCGGTCGGTTTTCCCGAACATCAATTCTCGTGGTGAATACCCACCCAGGGCGCTTAACTTCCGGTCGTTTAGAGCTGCGATTGCATCTTGAAGTCTGGAGGGCCAAATCTCGAAGGCGTTCTCGTCATTCAGCAAGGCACCAACATCGTCCAGGTCAACCCTACACAGTCTCTTTAGTCGATCGAGCACTAGATGGTTCGCATTTTCTGCGCTCGGAGCATGAGCGAAAGGAGCAGCTGGTGTGAGCGTAGTCTTGTCCAGCAGAGCCCTCTTGATCTCGTTGGTCATGAACTGGTTGTCACACACGATTTCGGTCGGCAAAAGATATTTCTGTCGAAGGTCATTGATGGCGATTAGACATGTTGCTGATGAGGGGTCTCGGTCAAACACCCATCCGAAAATAAACTTGGTGTAGCTGTCCACGGCTATGAGAGCGATTCGAAAACCTTTGCTCGTCTTCGGAAGGAAGAGATAGTCCATAGCAATTAGGTCGAAAGGTGCATTCGTAGCGTTTCCCTCATCAGCGAGTTTCGGACTCGTGGACCAAATTTGTCGCAAGCGACACAGGTATCGACGGCGTTCGTCACATCCTTTCTGATAGTTTGCCAGTGATAGTTCTTCTGGATGTGCCGGATGGTTAATTCCACACTGAAATGACCTCCCTCAGCGTGACCTTTCTTCGCCAATTCCGGGCCTTCTTTCTGAGGGACAACCTCCATTTCGTGCCCTAGAGCTTTATTCCGTGTCCATAATTTTCCGTCTCGAACCAGATACTGTTCCGCCTTTTTCACAACGGCATCGTCGTCACTGTTGATCAGCTTGGTCAGGAAGCAGACCACACCGTAAAGCACATCACCTTGGAACCTCTTGCGGAGCAACTCCTCCTCGGGGCCCTTGCGATCGATCCAACAAAGGTCATTTAATATCTTCATCGGTTGTCCTTCTTCTAGTGAGTCCATCGGAGTCGGTCCTACTGCATTGCGACTGAGGTAGTCCGCGACAACGTTCTCCGCACCAGCCTTATGCACGAACTTGATCTTGGAGCCGCTATCGAGGATGGCGTTTTTCCAAGAAGCATGCTGAAATGTCGGTTTGTCGTGATTCAAAAGATTCTTAACGGCTTGACAGTCGGTGTGAAGAATCACTGGCTGGCCATGTATGAACGGTTTGAACCTGTCGAGGGCCCATCGAACACCTTTCAATTCCAGTGTGAACGAATGTGATAATTGTTCCTTCGCCGTGGTTCTGCGGGATGCGAACTCAATCGTCCTTGACTCCCCATCCACAACTTGGTAGAGATGTGCACCGAATCCATCTGCACACGCATCGACCTCGACGTGAAAAGGCGTCTTTCCATCGTAAACCGGAGCGGAGGTGATAGCCAGGTTCCCGAGGGCTGCCTTCAATGCATCAAAAGCTGCTTGGTGCTTATCGCCCCAGACCGATTGAACGTCAGTGGCTTCCAATGCCCTCTTGAGTGAGCCGCGAGTCTGTCTGTTCGCAGGGGCGATGTTCCTTGTTAAGTCCGTCAATGGTGCGGCTATGACGGCGAAGTCTTTGATAGCTCTTCTGAAATGGGCGGCTTTATTCACGAAAGAAAGGGTCTGAAGTGCGGAGCGAGGCTTTGCCAACTCTACGATGGCTTGTATCCTAGAGGGGTCGGCTTCCACGCCGGCTTGACTAACCAGTTGTCCCCCAATAGAAGTCTTCGTCTGGAACAATTTGGTTTTGGCGGGCGACCACCGAAGTTTGTGCTGAATGGCCCTCTTAGCAAGCCGCCGGAGAACATCCATGTGTTCGTCGAATGAATCAGAGCTGGTAAAAAGGTCGTCCATCCAAATTTCCGCCTCTTTTCCAAGCATGCCCGTATACGCCTTGGCAGCTCCGGCCTGCATTGTGGCTGGGGATCCGTTCAAGCCCTGTGCCATTCTTGTGTGGCAGAAGTGCCCGCGGCCAGGGATGAAGAAGCTCGTGTACGGCTGAGACTTCTTGGCCAGCGGGAAAGAGTAGAACGCTCCAAGTTGATCTACGACGGATATGTATTTCTTGCCACTAGTCTTCGCGATCAAAGTATGCATGTCGCCCGGCAAGTAAGGAGCAGTCTTGGTTGCCCGATTGAGTGGTCGGAAGTTGAAGACCATTCGGTACAATGTGGTAGGGTCTATGACAGGGTTCATTTCAGCGGTACTGCCTGTTCTTTTGTCAATATGGTGAGGAGCATTGCTCACCGGGGGTGGGTGGGGAGGCCGTCTCCCCATGCTCGTCGCCCCAGCTGGGAAGGGGGCCCAGCCGACTGGAGTCGGACCGGATTTGACAATCGCCTCATCCAACTCCTTCACAACGTCGTCCTCCTTTACCGCCGCCGTCTTCTTGGGTATCATTATGACATTTGAAACACATTTGACCTGTCCAGGCTCGATGGGCCGAACCAGTCCTGCTGCTAGGAGTACATCCACATACGCGGACGCGGCATCGGTCTCTTGTTTCGACAGTCGTTGACTCGCCTGTAATGGAAGTCGGACGGACTCGTCCACCTCCAAGTCGGCCATTCCGACATTTGTTGCCTCCAGCTCACTGAGATTTAGAGCCCAGGCTTCATGATTCTCGACGATGAAGGATTCCACAACCCGTCGCTGTTCTGCCGTGAGAGAATCGCCTATCTGAATCATGCTGAGAATCTTCTGGGCCCGGTTCGCTGGTTCCGCTGGAGTGGCACTCAAGTCGGGGATCACGCTAAGGTCTGGTTCTTCGGTCAAGGCCGTCCAGAGTGCTGCCTCTTGATATCCGGGCACCACCTCCACGTTGGAGTAAGCTCGGAAAGAGCGCCAAGCTTGTCCTCCACGAACCTGTAGCTCATTCTTGTCCAGATCTATCCTAGCCTTCATCTGTCGGAGAACCGGAAGGCCGAAAAGCACATCCCATCTTTCGTTTGACTCGATGATTTCCATGGTACACGGCGCGCTAATACGGCCACCCTCATAATTCAAGACTAGATCCACGGTGATGCGACCAATACTCGGTTTCTTGGATCCGTCCGCCATACGCAATATCATTGGGCTAGGCAGAGGCTCACCCAGGTGTGCCCGATGTTGTCCATAGAAACCTGAATCCATAGCGGAGACCAATGCCATGGTATCGAGATAACCTCGCTGCCTGGCGGAGAAGTTGTAACCCTTGTAAGAGAGAGTGTGGGGAACCGAGAAAGGTGTCACCGGTCCATGAGCTTCCTCGTAGATATCGACGATTTCCGGCTCCAAGATTTTGTCCATTAAAGGTTGTCCTCGAGGTCTCGCCGCAGGCGGTGCAGGTCCTCGGTCAGAAACCTTGTTCCCTTCGGAGTATATGGTGCGGTGAGGAGGACTCACCGAAGGGAAGCGGGGAGCCTGAGCGCTCCCCCTGCTAGCTCCAGTTGGGAAGGTGGCCCAACTGACTGGCGTTCCAGATTTTTCGTTTGTTTTCTCGTACTTGTTCATCGCGGTGTATATAGGCATAATATCTTGTACATTCTGAGGGCTCGTCTTCCGAGTTGGGCAGCCCTCTACTGGCCCAACTCGCTCCCTTTTTCCTGCAGACCCATCCAATTGATCCCCTCCAATAATTCCTCCTCGTTTTCCTGATATTCATATTGTACAGCATGAATGGCAGCTTCAGAGCGTTGCCCCAAGGGTTCCCGGTTGGACGGGGAAAGCGGGAAAGAACCTTGTTGGGGCCGTTGAGACCGTCGGTGTTCCGAGACCCGCTGTTGGAAGAGGGACTCTTTTTGATTTACCCATTTGTTCGGACAGTTCTGGGCCAGGTGTTCCTGAGGCCGCTTGGTTCCACATCGGAAACATTCCCTTGACCCCGGAAGGTCAGTGCCGGGCGTGATGGGGTAGTTTGAGTCGTGCTTGATTTCAGCGTTTCCGAATCGGGCCTCCCACTGGTCCAGTGCTGCTTGGTGGGCAGGCGTGATTGGGGCATACCGACTCGGTTGTTGGTCGACACGGGGCACCGGTGGCGGCGGGTTGGTGGGCCTCCTCCAGCCAACGGGAGCTGGAGGGCTGCGCCATGCTTGGTTGTCTAAGTTTCGGAGGTTTCCGTAAAGTCGGATGTCATCAACCTCCTCCCGTTTGAGAGTTCGGATGACCCTAACGAGAGAGGAAAAAGTTGTCTTCTTGCTGGCCTCGAGAACCTTGCGCAAGGATGGGCCGACATTCGCTTTGATAATGGCAGGCACGGCGTCGTTGGCGTCAATGTCGCCCTCGCAATTCATGGTGATTTTCTCCAGTTCGTCACAAAAGACTAGGTGGAGGGCCCGACCACTCTTGCTGGGCCGGCCCACGGCAGCATCGGGAAGGCTCGTCTTGACCAGTCGGGCGATTACATCGCTCATTAATTCTTGGGATGTGTCCTTGAACTCTTCCTTCAAGGCACTGGATATGGCGGCGAACGAGGTTTTATCAACCTCAGATTTGTCGAACCAGCGCTCGGCACGGCTACGGGACACTAAGGCAAGGGCGAGGTGTTTTGCGCGGATCCCGTCATCATCGACGTTACGGTCCAGCATGGACGCCTCGAAATCCTTAAGGAATTCGACAACATCGGACCCATCAGAGCCATCGAACTTGGGTCGAGGCATCTCTGACAGAAATGGGGCTTTGTAAAACGTAGGCTCGGGAGTACGATCGAGTTCAGGAGGTGCAGTGGAGATTTCTTCGTTCCTAGAGGTTCCGGCTCTTGTTTGCATAGAGTGAAACGACAATAGTGAGGGGCTCGGGGTCTGGTACTTGTTAGGGGTCGGTCTTCGTCTAGATAGTCACAGCTTGCGTCGCCATGAGAGGGATAGCAAGGACAGGGACGCGTGTATTCGATGAGGAAGTAGTATCTAGTACATGTGGGTTCGTCTACGTGGCGACTGGGATATCTATGGGGATAGACCAGGGCGTCGCGCATCAACGCCTGGACGCGCGCCAGTGCCAGGTCATCAGCTAGAATACCTTGTACTCTCATCAACTACTGCCAATGCTTACCTTTATCCAATCAATCTATCCTGTGCTTCTCTCCTTGACCCAGTACCAGCGTTCTCGTGGCGACGCCATTGTGATCCTGCCCTGCTGCTAAAGGCCTGAGCCGGTGATTGATAACCCAAGCCCAAAGCCCAAAGCCAAAGGAACCTAGAAGAGACCAAAGTCCAAAGTCAATCAAACAAGTTTATGCCCTCCAAAGACATTCCTGCTAAGTCCAAGCTCCTCCCACTTACAAACGAGCCGTATTTCACCCGTTCTCATGCTAAACAGGCCGCCATCAATCCCAAAGGACCCCCTATCGAAGTAGCCAAGTCCTCCCCTGCCCCTCTGATCAAGATGTCCGGTCCTGAGATTCCCCAATTCACTGGATCCGGCTTCGAGTCATGGCTAGGAAAGTGACAGTCGACGTCTGAAAGCTTTACAGGCAATGTTCAATGAATTGTCCAAGATTATGAGGACATGGCATTCTCCAAGGAGTCAAACCAGGCATGTCACAGCGGGAACCCCACGCACATATTTTGAAAGTCAGCTGCAACAAGCAAGGGCAGGGATGCTTGTTAGCCTTTTCCGTCTTCTGATGCAAGGACAGGGCCGCATTGAAGCATCAAAGAAGGTGGCTGAGACCGCCGGTTTGGGGTCAAACAATGGTCCACAATGCATCAGGCGGTGGGCGAGGGCTTTCGAGTCAGATTCTTCCCTGCCAAGTTCCAAAAAAGGGACCTTGTCGTCTGGACTCACAATGCTCAACGAGCCGGACCTCCGAATGCAAGCAAGGATGTTTCTGATGTCCAACAAATGGTCTGCGGATCCTCAAACGCTGGCCAAATACGTCAACAACCAGATGGCCAAGGACTTGACAGATAAATATCTCGAGCAAGTGTCGACTCAAGAGATGCCAGCCGGACTGGCCAAATACTTGACTCACACTCTTCTCCCGACTTTTAATGTTCACCTGCAACGGCCTTTCAGTACTTCAACTGCCTACCGATGGATGATTGCTGAGAAGTTTGAGTTCAAGGCATACGCAAAGGGGATTTACGTCAACGGTCACGACCGTCCTGATGTGGTGGAGCATCGCCAGAGCACGTCCATCCCCCGTCTTCAAGCGTTGCGCAAGAGGATACCCATTTGGTCTTTGGCTGGCAAGGAGCTTCTTGAAGAGAACCGGGAGAGGGATGTAGTCCTCGTATGGCACGATGAATCAACATTCACGGCCAATGACGCACAGAAGAGGTGCTGGGTCTTCAAAGGCAAGCACCGCATCCGTAAAAAGGGGGTTGGGCGAGGTCTTCATTGGTCCGATTTCGTCACTGCAAGCCATGGTTGGATGACGGACGCTGGTTGTCAGATTGAATACGGCAAAAACCATGATGGATACTGGAAAGGGGTTGATGTGGCGTATCAACTCCTGGGTAGAGACGGTAGGGAGGGGGCCATAAGTGTGTTTGAGAGACTCCACCCTGGGAAGACCGGCCTCTTCATCTTTGACAACAGTTCTGGACATGGGGTCTATGCTCCGGATGCTCTGGTGGCCAGCAAGTTTGGAGTCAGGCCGTCGAAAGAACCAGAAGAGGTTCCGATGCGTGACGGCTGGTTCATTCGTGGTTTAGAGGTTGTGCCACAGAAGATGTTGGATGAGAAGGGCCGCCTGCGAGGATCCAGGGCAATACTGGATGAGCGAGATGTTAACATGAGCGGCATACTGGGCAGATGCAAAGAGAGAAAGCAGGACAACACTTGCTGTCTGCTACATCTTCTCAAGTCACAGCCTGATTTCTTGGCGCAGAAATCCTGGATCGAAGAGATCGTAGAGAGCCGTGGCCATATGGTCTTGATGCTTCCCAAGTATCACTGCGAGCTCAATATCATCGAATACTTCTGGGGCAGCGCAAAGCGGTACACCCGGGAAAGATGCGACTATACATTTGAGGGCCTCAAAACTACGGTCCCCGAAGGTTTAGCATCGGTGTCCGTGACTACGATGAGGAAGTGGGAAAACAGGTTCTGGCGGTACCTGGACGCCTACGCAGCGGGTATGAACTCTTGCCAGGCCGAGGCAGCGATCAAAAGCTACACTTCCATCGTCGAGCCACTGAAAGGAATGTTGACCGTTCTTAATGATACCAAGCTTGGAAACCCAATGTACTGTTCTTCTACTAGGTTTGCCATTTTGCATGAACGTTTACCGTGTACATATTACATAATTACTGTATACATGTGCTGGCCATTCATTGAAAGGAAAAGGCGGTAATTCATTTACGTATTATCGCCCCAAAAGAACGCTCTCGCAAGCTGCGGTCTAAAAAAAAAAAAAAAAAAAAAAAATGAAAAAAAATTGACCCCCATTGGTGGCCTCTAACTGACTTGCACCATATGGTGTTGTGTTTGGCTCCACCAATGGGCTGGACACGAACTGTGCAGTCAGGTGCGACCACTTTGGGGCTCATCAGGAAGTACATTGTGAACTTGCCCTTACTTGACAAAGAGAAGCTCTCACCACTAAGACCAGTTGTCATTTCAAGCTATGGGCATACAAAGACATTACTTGGCCCACTCCTCATCTTTGGTACTTTGAGATATGTTATGGGATGCACAACCATCAAGGGAGGTCTGCAGAATTGTTGGCTCCTCAAAGGCAAGCTACGGACAAGCAAAAACTCTGGATCAGGCAAATGCAAACTTGGGGGATCTCCAACAGATGTCTCATGAACTTGCTCAACAATCTCTTTCCTAGCCACAGCTTGAACTACCGGGCTATCAAGTACGGGCAAGAGGTGCACAAGAAAGAGACTTATTGTGGTCTGAGTTCTGCACAGATGTTGGAGCACAAGCTTCAGAGAGAAAATATCCCTTTCACTTTCTGGACTGATCACAAGTCGACCTTGACCGCTTTATTGATCCTCAACCAAGACACCGTCCGACTCTACCAACGTCTTCCCATGGTGATCCTGATGGATGGATTGTACCTATTGAACAAACCAGTACAACATGCCCACTTTGCATATCATGGGTGTGTCTGGGATGGGAAGGGGTCACTCCATTGGCATTGCACTATTGTCCAAAGAGACAATACCTTTCTATTGGGCGGTCTTGACTGACCTCAGGATGAAGTTGGGGCAATTGGAACCTCAAGCTATCATCACTGACAGGTAAGCAGATTGTGCTTGGCTGTTTGCGAAATTCCTGTGGTTTGATGTTGACATTTCCATGTGATGTTTTGACATTCCTCAGAGAACAAGCTCTGAAGGTGGTGATCAGCAAGAGATACCCAACGTCCCTCCACATTTTCTGCAGGTGGCACATTGAGCAAAACATCCTCACTCATACAGTAGAACCTGCCCTAACGCGTAACCTGTCCTAGTCCGTATTATTCCGTGCAGGCTAACCCAAAACGCCCGTATTAGTACATAATCAGGCCTAGTCCGTACTCTGTGCGACTTTCCCCCAAGTACGGACTATGACAGGTCAATTTACTAGTGAAAGTACACTTTGGTTCCAAGCACCCTGGTATCATACCCAAGCAACTAATGGCACAGATCAATTGTATAACACATGAAAAGCTCAGAGACTATCTACAAGCCTGACTGCAGATCTCAATCTCTCTTTTTGAAGAAAGAATTGATCCTAGGTTGGATCTGGCTCTTCTGATCAAACTCAGTCTTGCAAACCTTTCTGAGCACCGTTTCCAGGTCCTGACAGATCCTACTCTCCACTGCAATATTCTCGTGCTTCAATGTCCGTTGCACGATTCCAGCCGCATTCGCCAACTGAGCTAGGGTCGGAGGAGGCAAGACTGGTTCAACCAATTTGATCTTGTCCTCGGACTCTTCTTCCTTGGTGACCAGCTTGATGATCTCTTGATCCAAGAGCTCCTGTCTCACTCTCGTCTCGTCCGCACGGTCGACCACATCTTCCACTGAGACAGCATCCACCTTACAACGACTGTTCAGCTCATCCGCAACTTCCTTTGAAGACTGCGTCACCTCATTGTCTTGGTTGGACAACTTTGATTGAGCTCGCAGTGATGCAGGCAGAATCTCTGTCTTACGCCAGCAATTGAAGATGGTTTCCGGCCGGATCTCATTCCATGCCAAGAGAGCCATCTTGATCCCGTCCAGAAGATCAATCTTGTAGAGATCCTTGGGATTGCAGCTGTCATCATCGCAACAAATGGCTTGGGCAAGGAACTCTCTCGAGTAGATCCTTTTGAAATTGGCGATGATGCCGGCATCCAAAGGCTGAACGTGAGAGGTGAGGTTCAGAGCCAGCTTTTTGACTTGAATGCATTGCAGATCATCCGGCACTATGTGACCGGAAAAATTATTGTGCAACAGCAGGATCTTGCGAGGGGGCATCATGGCAGCAAGCTCATTATCCCAATCCCGAATCCACTCTTCATAGATCAACCCTGTCATCCAAGCACTTTGATTGAAGCAGTACTTGAAGCCCATTTCCTTCGGCGTCTTCTTTCCAAAAGCACGGGGAGATTGGGATTTACCAATGAAGAGAGGTTGTCTCTTATCGGTCCCACTCATGTTGGTTGCAAAGAGGACGCTGATCCTTGTCTTATTGACCTTTCGTCCCGGCTCCTTCCTGTTGGTCAAGCTTTGGGTAGGGATCCTCCGGTAGTTGAGCGCAGTCTTGTCTTCATTATAGATGTCCTTGGGCTTCCACCCATCAAGCAGCACTTGAAGACGCTGTCGCTCAGCTTCCACGTTGTTGAGATCGGCCGACCCTGCTTCGCCATGGTGTTGACGGTTGATGAGATTCAAACAACGCTTGATTCCCTCCAGCCAACCATTTGAACCGCCTTTCAGCTCGTCATCAGGGATTCCGAGTTCTTTGGCAAAGTGCAGGTACTTTGCGACAATCAACGGCCCAGTCAAGAAGACCCTTTGGTCAAGCTTTTGCTGGATCCAGATTTCCAGTGCCAATCAAAGTTCGGGATGGCACACCCTCCCTTGTCGCTTTTGTGCGCCAGTAGAGGGGTCCTCTTTCACTTGCTGCTGCCACAGGTTTTCATGCTTGAGCCAAAACGAAACCTTCTTCTGGTCAATATCGGAGACCCGCAGCTTGGCAGTCTCCTGTTGCGAGCAACCCCTCTTTTTGTGCCAGGCAAGGATCATTAGCCTTTGGTTAATAGAGTACGTTGCGTTCATTTGTTGTTTTTCCCTGACCGTCCTCTTGACCCTTGCAGGCGGAAGAGGAGGTGACGGGCTCTTTGAGCGTACAGGGAGTCGAGCCGGTCAAGCTGGTGCTGACATGGGGGGCGGATCAACAATCATGATTTTGTCTTCCAAATCAGAGACGATATTGACAATTGTTGGCTGCTGCCTTGCTTTGATAGGACCAGCGATGGTGTTGGAAGCTGTGGTCGCCTTGCTCAACAGCTTTTTGACAAACAAAGGTCGGTTGGCCCGGCATTGTTGTTCAATCTTGGATGCTGACTCCATGGAAGACTTGCTGAGCTGCTCCCACTTCTCAATGAAAACTTGCTCATCGCACAGATTGGCGTCTTTGTCCATCCAGTTTTCTTCCTCGTCAGTGATGCTCTGACAGAGTTTAATCTTGTCCTGGAGTTCTTTGAGACGAAGTTGGGTCTCAGATTGCAAGGTGTCAAGACCTGATCGGAGGTTTGCGATGAAGACAGACATGATGCTGTGGAATTGGAAGCCAAAGGTCAGCCTCTACATGTATGCATTGTCTGGTGGGTATCATCTTGTGGCAGCTGGGATAATCAGGGGTAGCTACTGTAGTATTGACATGGCCTTCTGTGACTTACGAGCAGATTTAATGAGAGATACTAGATTGGAAAGGCAGCAGTGTTGCGTGAGACTGTTTGGTGCTAGATTGGAGCAGAAAGATGGTAATATTCTTGGTGAAACTCAAGTGCTCGATGTCATGGTTTGCTCTGAAGCTACAAAATATACAAAATCTGGCCACAGTCAGATGCGTCTCGACGCGGTTTGCACGGTGTTGCATGGCGTGACGTCAATCATTGCTCTGAAGTATACATGAATGCAGAAAGGCTTCAAACGGGTGAACAGTGGCACCACAACAAGATCCAGTTGCTCTCTGTCATTGGGGGAAGTCTAGCTAACATTCTGATGGCTTTGGTGAGCTTCACAACCAACACACGAGCTCCTGAGACTGTCTAGGCAACAAAGTAAACGAATACGGTAGTCACGTGACTCATGGGTGGAGGTCACGTGACTTCCACCCGGTACGTAGTCCGTGCCATACCTCTACTCCCGACGGGCACGGACTAGGACAGGTTCTACTGTAGCACCAATGTGAATGTCCCAAATCTCTTGAATATATGGAACAACATCATGGAGGCCGCCACTGAGAACTTGTTTGAGAGACAATGGGGACATCTCCAAGAGGCCCTGGTCTCTAAGGTGCAAAGTTATGTGCACTACCAGCAGCCGTTGTAGAGGCCACCTGGAGCCCTGAGACTCCAGGATAGCATAGGTAGAGAGCAGTTGAGAGGTTTACATGTTGATTGTATTACTACCAGTAGTACAGTGAAGTATTATTTACATTCTGCAGGCTCAAAGGATGTGCTGGCAGGCTGGGGCAGCACCTTAACTTCCAGGACACAGCCCGCAAGCTGCGCCTGGCGCGCACACTCCCCACCCCAAAAGCTGAAAATCCATCCTTGTGCAAAGACCAAACACCAAATTGTTGAAGCAGAAGAAAAACCAAAGTTGAAG
>BCJK01000013.1:9261-22051 GCA_039545395.1 Filobasidium uniguttulatum | reverse complement strand
CCAATAACTTTGTGAAACAACCTCCTCAAATATTGGGAACCGAGGATGGGTATCAAGGAGTGCCAACGTCACATCCAAGGTTACCCTTACTGGGAGTGAGAGGTACCTTTTTTGGAGGAGGGGGTGATATAAAGGATTGCCCTGCTCACAACCCTTTACCTGCCACAGCCACATGGCCCCACTCCTTCCTCCCTCTCCACCAGGTGTCCCACACCTGCCCCCCTGCTGTCACTATCCCTTTCTCGGACTTTATTCTTTCAACGGACTGCTGCCCCACTTGCTTATGAAATTGGTTTGCTATTTTCTCTCTTTCTTTTTATTTTCAACAAGTCATTTGACCTTTTTTCAAGTCAAGTGACCACTTCTGCTTTGTCATGACCATCTATTTTCACTTCTGCTTGGTCATGCAGTTCTATTTATCGTACTGTGCTCATGTAATCATATTTTAGTGCCAAACCTGATCAAGATAAATAGCTGGGCAGATCCAAGAGTTTGGAGTACCTTCTCCTCTCTTTTGGGACCCAGGTCATTACAACTGGAAAACTTTTGGCTTCACTCTTCAACTTCTTCCTTTCCAAAATCACCAACTTCTTCGCTTGTTTTCGATATAAATTCTACTTTGTCTTTGACATTTGTTGATCAGAAACTTTACTCTGCTGAACTGGGAAACAAACAAATTCAGTTGTAATAGACGGTACAGAAGCAACTCTGCACAAATCTTTACAGGTTTGCATCCAGGTTGAATCTTTTTGATGGCACGATGACAGTATGCTTTGGCACTATCACTTCTTGATATTTGTCACAGGGTGCCAGTACACCCTTATCTATCTGCACTGCAGATTCCGGATTGGCTTCTCCACTTGCAGTCTTTTGTGATCATTGTTGTTGTCTGTCAAACTAGAAGATGATTTGCCATGTTTGTCTAAAGAAACACAATCAGTATCCAAGCCTGGGAATCAGTTTCTTTTGGCTTCATTGCTTACTTTGCTGCTTGTTGGTCTTTGCTCTCTTCAGCCCCTTTTCATAGGCCTCATGATTGCAACAATCATGTCCAGGGGTCTTACAGATTCCACAGAGCCGTTTTGGCTTGAAACCTCAGCTGCATCAGCTTCTGCCTGAACCTGCCCAAAGAGACTGGGATCCTGCTTGGTAGAATTTTGACTCTTTGTTGCTTCCAAGGGTTGAGCCTTATCGAGGGCACCCCAAGGTCTTCCTTTGCCATGGACAAATCTAGGATTCAAGACTATTCAAACTGATGGCTTAAGGCCACTTTCAACATTGTAGACAAGATTGTGAGGCTGCACAGGGTCCAGCTGCCACTGTACATCAAGGTCCTCCAGCGGGATTGGTTGCACTGGCTCATGGGACAGCTTTTGGATAATTATGTGGTGACACAGCAGCCCCAGTGGTCTCTTGCAACATCCCAATTCCAAATTGACATCGAATACAGAGCCCATGCCATCTTGCTTGGCCTTCTCATAAGACTCTATCATCCATCTGAGAGCATAAAGGTAAACCTTTGCGCAGAGCTGGATGAACCAATGACTGGTCAGATATGTAAATCAGGTTACACTGTACTCTGTGTCACACACTTACAAGGTCAAACAATCCAACAGGCAGCTCAATTAAGACTGTCTTGTTGTTGTCAATGGCCTTGTCCTCATCCCAGCAAGTTCTGCGGATCAGGTTATCATTTCCTCAATCACAGTAAACAGGTCTTTCTGGCTTCCTCCCAGACACCTGAGGCATGTCCTCTACTCTCAAGATGTTCGCCTGCTTGTAGTGAGTGTAATCATTGACCCAAGCTAATACAAACAGCTCTTTGTAATCTAGCCAGGTCAATCCATATTCCACAGCCTCTGGATCATCAGCAAAATCATCTTGCAGGTTTTTCTCGCAGCCAATTCAAGAACCTCTGGGGTAGAAGACTTCACTAGTGCGGCCCAATGTCTTTGAAACTCTTTCTTCTTTTCAGCCCTGCCCTTTGGAAAGTTGGTTTTTGCAAGAATCTTCTTGTTGATGTGCCAACAGCAACATGTATGTTTTGGCAATCTGGGAAAACTATTCTCATTGCTTGCATCAAAGCAATTCTTGGGTGGTCACAATGATTTCAGGAGAATACTCTTTGCCCAAAGATGCTCCCAAAGCTGACAAGGCCTTGATGTAGAACTTTGTTGTCTCCTTGACCATGAAGCAGGTGCTGGCAGTGAATGACCCTCCTGCACAAGTCAAGCCAACAATTTGGAGCAATGGCATTCCCCACCTGTTGGTCTTGTATGTGCAGTCAGCGGGAACACGCGGTGAAATCTTCCGGCATAATCCAGTATTTCCTTGGTTGTAATGAAGAACTGTGTAAGTTCTCCAGTACTGTTTTGCCAGAGCTTATGAGGAATATTGCATCTTTTGAGCTTGTCCACAACTGATGCAGGGTGTTTTGCCGCTGTCAACTTTCTCAGTCTGTTGTGGAGAATGAGAGGATTGGTAAAAGGATGGTAAAGGGTAGAAGGGGTGGGGTTCCTTGTCGAAGATAACGCTCTGATGGGCGGAAGCTCAAGCTCTAGGCTCTATTCGCTCAACTCTTCACAGCGGTCCAAACAGTAGACGCTTGTTGAACGTTCCTCAGTTGAACAAAGGCGACTGTTATATGCGGCCTGCTAGACTGTTTTCTCTCTCGGAGTGTCTGTAGAGGCTCTTATCAATGGTCAGCTCAAGGCTCAGAGCTCAGGCTTGTCAATGCTTATTGATGGTTGGGATGACTGAATCAGTATAAGGGCTGAATCAAATCTCTAGGAATGCTTGCTTTCTACTACAACAGCTTGAACTAAGAAAGAGAAAGGATTGATTGTGAGCTGGCAAGGGTCTCTGGGACGCAAGTGCCAGCACAGCAAAAGACAAAGAAAAAAAAAAGTGCTTTCTCATGAGCTCTCAGGCGGATTCTTCTAAATTGTAAACAACGACCATGGTAACCAAATCCAGTCGAACACAACTCTTGAACCATTCGACGTAACACGCTGAAAGTTGGCATGCTGGTAGCTGGAGTAAAGGGCTTGAAGCGAAAACCAATATCGACGGAATGGCACCTGTCATTGTTGAGTGAATCGAAAAAAAGGAAAACCGAATCGATGTTGACGAAATGAAAATCGAACATAACTTCCGAACCACTGGACCAAACTTGCTGGTATTCTGCATGAAGCTAGCGCGGAGTCAGAGCTTTGATCCAATACCAGTGGCGAAACGATGGGACCATTGCTTGAAGAGTTGTTTGTGAAAAAGGTGATGTTGGCTCTCGGCCTATAATTTATGGCTAAGTCAATATCAGTAAATTGTCTCTAGGATGTTGTTCTAGAGCACCACAAGTTGTTCTCTCTTCGAGTGATGTCCCCAGTCACTGCAAAAGGTTTGGAGCTGAGAGGGCTGAAAGACTTTGGGTCATTTGAAAATGGAATCAAGGGGCAGATTCCAATTCAGAATTGAAGGACATGATATTCATATGTCATGTGGCTCTGGGCCGTCAAACTTGAGACAGGAAAGTGATGTACTGAAAATTTGCAGATGGCTCTGGGCCTATTAAACAAACAAAGGATTTTTTTTGGAATTTCAAGTCAGCATTCTGTCTCTGGGACTATGAGCAGATACTTGTCAATTTTTTTTTATGAGCTGTTTTGGAGGGGTACTCCATGTTTGTCCAGACCAAGAGACGTGAGGTACTGTCGAATCTTGCTCCTGATCCATCCTTGAGGTAAAACCAAAAACTCATGTCAAGGTCCGTGGTCCAGATAAAGGCAGGCAGAACCCATCATCATACTGTCAAATTCCAATTGCAAAAAAGTCATCTTGCCCAATGGGGCATAAGGCATGTACCCAGCGTACCAAAGCTTGTGGATACCAGCGGGCCTTCTCTTCATTGTCCAGAGGCATACAAAATCCACATAATGAGGTGTCAAGGTAGGTGTACTTTTGCGCATTTGGGGGGAGTTGTCCAATATATCAATGTTGGTCATGGTAATTCTTGCGAGCAAAAGGGTAATACATTATAAGAGAGGAGTCGTAGGCATCTTTGTAAGATCGGAAATGAAGGGAGTTGTGGTGCTCTAGAACAACGTCCTAGAGACATTTTACTGATATTGACTTTGCCCTAAATTATAGGCCGAGAGCCAACATCACCTTTTCGCGAATTACTCTTCAAGCAATGGTGCTATCGTTTCGCCACTGGTATTGGATCAAAGCTCTAACTCCCCGCTACCTTCTTGCAGAATATCAGCAAGTTTGGTCCAGTGGTTCGGAAGTTATGTTCGATTTTCATTTCGTCAACGTCGATTCGATTTTCCTTTTTTCGATTTACTCAACAACCACACGTGCYATTTCGTTGATATYGGTCTTCACTTCAAGCTCTTCACTCCMGCTACCAGCATGCCAACTTTCAGCGTGTTACGTCGAATGGTTCMAGAGTTGTGTTCGACTGGATTTGGTTACCATGGTCGTTGTTTACAATTTGGAAGAAATCCGCCTGAGAGCTCGTGAGAAAGCACTTCTTTTTTCTTTGTCTTTTGCTGTGCTGGCACTCGCGTCCCAGAGACCCTTGCCAGCTCACAATCATCCTTTCTCCTTCTAGTTCAAGTTGTTGTAGTAGAAAAAGCAAGCATTCCTAGAGATTCGATTCAGCCTTTATACTTCAAATCAGTTACTCCAACTATCGATAAGCATTGACAAGCCTGAGCTCTGAGCCTTGAGCTGACCGTTGATAAGAGCCTCTACAGACACTCCAAGAGAGAGAATAGTCTAGCAGGCCGCATATAAGAGTCGCCTTTGCCCAACTGAGGAACGTTCAACAAGCGTCTACTGTTTGGACCACTGTGAAGATTTGAGCGAATAGAGCCTAGAGCTTGAGCTTCCGCCCATCAGAGCGTTATCTTCGACAAGGAACCCCACCCCTTTTACCCTTTACTATCATATTACCAATCCTTTCATTCCCCACACAAATTTGGAACCCCGTACGGGATAGATTCTCTGAAGTCAACAAGAAAGAACGGCGACTGCATCCCCAGCTAGCAAGAGGACGCAGCGACTGACAAGACAGCTACTACACCGAGACTACAACATTCACCATTCCGAGATTCACGCCGTATAAGAAAGCGAGACAGCAAGAGCGAGCGCAGTACCCTGATACGATAAGCAAGATGTCGGTAGAAAGTACGACCCAAAATATGCCTGATATGAATAAGATGCCCAGAGCAGACGTTCACTTAGGTGCTGAGATGCCGATCTCTGAGACGAGTATGATGAGTGCACAACCTAAGAGTTACAGCACTGAGAGAGTTTTCATTGAGCAGAGACCAGGAGTCCTCCCTGCCCTAGGAAAAGATGGCGCACCCCTGTTTTTCGAAGGAACAGAGTTCGAAGATATCAAGACATGGTTGCGAGACTTCGAGATGAGATGCGACGCCGCCGGTGTACCAACTACCAGCCGTTGCAGTATACTTCCCAGATACGTATCCTTAAAGGTCCGCAAGGTTCTGAATGGTATCCCTGAATTCTTGGACTCGGACTGGGAAGGTTTGAAGAAGGAGTTGGAAATCACATTTTATTCGACTGCCATGAGCATGTTGTTTACAAAGGACGACTTGAATAGATTGGTGCAAGCACAGAGGAACAAGCCGATGACCAGACCTCAAGAGTTCGAGACTTACTTGCAAGAATTCCGTATGCAATCGCAGTATTTGACGGAGAAAGGTCTTCTGACTCCGGATGAGAAGGCAACCAGCTTCTGGAAGGGATTCCCCCTCCATTTGAGAGAGTCCTTGATGAACCGCATGTTCCGCCTAGACCCGACGAATGCGACTTTCCGGAACGAAGCTATCCCTTTCAGATTTGACTTGCAGTTGCAAGCGGCGAGAACGTTATTCAACGCGTCTAGTTTCGATGCGCCAGAACGATTTCAATTCTCGGAACAAGAAATCAACCAAAAGAGGAACGACGCACTTCGTTTCCAGAGTGCGCAGGAGCGTGCCTCCGTGGGAAATCGTCAAATCGCTCCCACTTTCCTTTCTGGTGTACCCGAGCAGATCAATCCGATGTGGGGGAATGTCGTTCCGAACACCATTCCGGCTGTCAGAGTTGAACCGAAGAAAACTGGATATGAGTCAGAGTTAGACTTGGTTATCGATCGTTTACAACGAATGGACGTTAAGAGTTCGACTTACTACACCAGTTACACCATCGCAGTCAGAGAAGGCTTCCCTCTAGAAGGAAGAGTGCCGCAACCGATGTGGGGACGAGTGGGATCTGAGAACAGTACGGTGAACTTTCAGCAACCCATGAACACACCGAGGCAAACAGGTCCGACTCGTCAGACTTACCCTGGGGTTTCCAACGTGCCTAGAGCTAACGTTACCGGTGGTGCCAAAGACTGTTTCTATTGTGGCATGTTCGGTCACAGGGCCAGTGACTGCAAGATCGCAGTTGACCACGCCAACCGAGGATGGATCATAAGAGACGGTCCGAAAATTCTGTACCCAAACGGAGAATCCATCCAAGGTCCATACAGAAAGAAGAAGTGTCTGATTGTGCTCGAGAAGTACAACCAGCAACCGGTGACCCAATTCACGAACTCGTTTGAGGTGGATGAGGAGATGTTCAATAGCCATAGTTTTCAGAGAGGAGACCTAGAGTCTGAAGGGACAGAGAGTTACGATGTCAACGATGAGCTGTATGACCGAGAGTCTGATGTAGCTCACCACTTTACTTCCTTGGCCGGCGAGACTGACGCTGAGATTGACCAGAGAGTCATAAATGCAATTGCTTGTGGGTTGCAGGCGTATGAGAAAGGGAAACCAGGAAGGCCGACCGGGTTCACTACCGGACCTAAAGGAAAACCAGTAGCTGTTAATGACAAATTCGCAAAGTATCGGGACCCTAAGCCGCAGCAAAGGCCAGAGAGCCAGACGGTTAAACCACCCACGAGTGGAACGAACAACATACCAATTGCTAGACCAACCCAGAACAATCAGCCAGCACCGCCTAAGCCTAACTACCAGACGCAACCGCGTCCTACGATCCAACCTGCAATGCCGAACATGATGCCTGTGAAGATCCAGGAGGACAGGGCGAATGACCGAATGATTGCTCCGGAAGACGTGCAGATGAAAGACGTGTCGAGAACGAGACCCCAGAGGCCGAAGAACGACAAGAACGACGGTGTGAAAACTGTCCGTCAGACCGATTTTGCGATGGAAACCGATCCCTACAAGGTCGTGAACGAAGTGCTGAACTCCAAGATGCCCATGAACATGTCGTTTAAGCAATTGATGGCGATCTCTCCGTTGGCCGCGAGTATTGTTAACCGAGGCACGAAAATGCAACAACAAACGGTGGACGGCCTGAACAAGACGATGCAATACGTGATGAGCGGTGCCACGAACGTGCACGAGATCGATGACGCCAAAGTCAGTGAATATCCTGCTTACCTAGAGTGTTCCAGCAGCGAGGTAGATCGAGAATTCCAAACATATGAACTGCGCCAGCCTGAGAGCGATGTGGTGCCAGTGGATGAGAACGAGAGAGTTGCCTACCACAGGAAGATTATCAAGTTCCATGGTGATCTGAATGGGAACCGCGTCAAGTTTATGATCGACACCGGAAGCGAGATCGACGTATGTCCGTGGCGCGTCTGGCAAAGTATGGAGAACCCGATTCCCTACCGCACCGACATGAGGCTTATGCTCAAAGGAGTAAACGGACCGTCTAAGCCTATGAAAGGTGTGATGGAGAATTGCGAAGTCAAAGTGGGCAGCATGACAATTCTATCGAACATGCATCTAAACGACGACGGACCAGACTGCATAATACTAGGACAGCCGTTTTTACATCGGGCAAGATTCGAGCACCTATGGATTCAAGACAGACCGACAGTTCGACTTACTGGTCCAGGAGGTTCGATCGAGTTTCCCTATGAAAAGATGAAGTCCGACGCCGACTTTGCAACTTGCCGCCCTGTGGAGGTGACTGTCCATGAAAACACGTTTTCCGAGTATGAGAGTTGGCTCCAAGCTAGACAAGATCAACAGTCTTTTCAGTAGTCGACAGGCTTTCGTACGCGGCTTACAAACCTGTCGCTCAAAAGAAGAGAGCCATTGGAGCGACTGTACCACCAACTAAAACGACTGTTCAAAATTTCAAGAGACCGAGTAACATGTATGACGATTTGCCTGAAGTGCCACCGAGAGTGAGCCAGCTTGAATTCGGAGAGAGATTGACCCAAGAGAGGTGGGAAGACATTGTTCGAGAGAGTGTATTATCCCCAGAGGAAGCCAAGATTGCAAATAGAGTTCTGATGAACAACGAGGGAAGTTTAGCCTGGACAGACTCCGAGAGAGGAATGTTCCTGAGCGAATACATACCTCCTTATAAAATACCAACAACCGAGCATGTTCCGTGGAGAGAACGAACTGTGCCGATTCAAAAATCAATTCAGAAGGAAGTGACGGCTAAAATCCGAGAGAGACTAGCCAACGGGACGTATGAGCCATCCCAGAGTTCTTATTCCAGCTCAATCTTCGTTGTCGCCAAAAAGACCGGTGGTTTCCGTTTCGTGCATAATCTCCAAACGTTGAATTCCATCACTATACGAGACAACGCTATACCCCCATTGATCGACGACTATGTGGAAAATTTTGCGGGATTGGCGTGTGTTGGTCTACTCGACTTGTACAATGGATACGGGCAATATCCGCTTGCCGAAGAGAGTCGTGACTTGACCGCCTTTCAGACAAGTCTTGGGCCGATGCGATTGACTACTGTCCCACAAGGAGGATCGAATTCAGTTGGTGTCTTTCAACGCGCGATGAATTTTATTTTGGCCGACGAATATGCCGAGGAAGCTATGGCTTACCTAGACGACGTTGGTATCAAGGGTCCGAGTACCCGGTATGAAGACATAGACGGCGAACCAGAGCGTCTTAAAGACAATCCTGGTGTGCGACGTTACATATACGAATATCTCCAGAGTTTGAACCGTGTGTTGTGGAAAATGAAGAAGTTCGGAGGAACGTTTTCGGGTACCAAAGTACGCCTGTGTGACGAGGTGTTGAATATTGTGGGCTTCTCCTGTTCCTATCTTGGACGCCGACCGACCGAAACTTCCATCAAGAAAATCATGACGTGGCCGACGTGTCGATCTGTTAAGGAGGTTCGAGGTTTCCTTGGAACTGTGGGACCAGCCAGAAATTGGATCAGAAGATATGCGGAAATTGCCAGACCTCTGACGAGACTCACAGCAGGGAACATATCCAAGAAGGATTTCGTCTGGAACGATGAGGCTGACGCAGCCTTCGATGCCATCAAGCGTGCCGTAGAGCAGAGTGGATGGTTGAGGCCGATTGTATACGAGTCCGACGAGCAAGTGTATCTGGCAGTGGACTCCAGTTTGATTGCTGTGGGTTGGGAACTAGGTCAGGACCTAGATGGAAAACGCAGACCGGCGAGATTTGGAAGTGCGACGTTTAACGACCGAGAGTCGAGATATTCGCAAGCGAAGTTGGAGCTGTATGGCGTCTTCAGAGCGCTGAAGCGATGTGCCGACTACATTTACGGCCGGAGGATCCGTCTAGAGGTCGATGCCAAATACCTCATCGAGATGATCAACAACCCAGAGGTTCCCAACGCGGCGATGACAAGGTGGTTGTGGTTCATCCATTTGTTCGATTTGGAAATCGTCCATGTGCCAGCCAATCGACATGCTGTTGTTGACGGTCTATCCAGAAGAGAGAGAGCCGAGGAGGATTCTGAAGAAGAAGACGATGAAGCGTGGTTAGACAGAGTGTGTGGAGCAATCCAAGTGATTTCCCCAGAGGAACGCACGGAAGGTTATCGCACTTACATCATTCAAGAAAACTATGACCAAGAGTGGAGAAGGTCGCGGGTATCTTGAGACCAGAAGAGTCGATGGATTCACCGACGCGCGTAGGAGATCGATCGAGGCCAAGGCGCGCCATTATTTTGTGCGCGACGGGAAGATTTACCGACGAATGCAAGGAGAGATACCCAGAGAGGTAATAGGCACCAACGAGAAGAGACTTGAATTATTGCAGCAAGCACACGAAGAAGGTGGTCATAAAGGGACCCTTGCCCTAAAGCACAGAATTTCCATGAGATTCTTTTGGCCAAAGATGATGAAAGATATCAGAGAATTCGTACGCACTTGCGACCGCTGCCAACGCAGAGACCCGAGACGGTTCGAAGAAGCCGGCCAAGCAGTCCACCCGAGTGACATAGGTCAAACATGGGGAATCGATCTTGTTATCATGCCTCCATCCAGCGGGTACCGATATGTTGTCATTGCACGAGAAGACGTCAGCAAATGGGTCGAGGCCAAAGCGATCAAAAAGAAGGATGCCGTGTCCGTAGCAAGGTTTATCTTGAGTTCCATTATCACCCGATATGGCTACATATCCAGGCTCAAGTCCGATCAAGGTACCGAGTTCATGGGTGAAGTACGAGTCCAGCTAGAAAAGTTTGGTATTCGGCATGTCAGGACCAGTGCTTACCACCCGCAAGCAAACGGAGTAGTCGAAAGGGGGAACGGACCTTTTAAAGAAGCACTATATCGACTTGCTCTTGATCGAGGCAAACAATGGCCTGATCTCATCATCTTTGCATGTTGGGCGGAACGAACGACGGTTTCAAGAACGACTGGTTACACTCCATATAGACTGATGATGGGCCAGGAATGCATTCTACCGTTTGATTTGGAGGAAGCGACATTTCTAGTTCGAGGTCACCAAGATCGCTGTTCGACTGCGGAGCTACTAAGACATCGGATACGTCAGTTACAACGACGCAGCATCGATGTGGAATTGGCCCGAGAGCGACTCACTATTGCTAGAGAAGTAGCGGTGAGAGACCACAACCTCAGGTATGACCGTAGAGTCAGAGAACCATTCGAACCGGGACAATGGGTGTTGCTACGCGATTCCAGCCGAGATCTGACTGTAGCGACCAAAGAGAACGACAAATGGACCGGACCGATGGTTGTAGTGGAGCAGACTGCCGGTAGAGCATACAAGCTGAGGGAGCTAGATGGCGCCGAGAGTGCTGAGTACGTGTCTCATAGTCGTCTCCGACCATACTATCGGCGAGATGACATCGCTCTGTTGCAACGACAAGAAGAGTCAGAACGTGATCCAGATCTCTTTGACAGAGAGCAAAGCGAGATGCCTACATGGGGACAGCCTAGAGCTGATCTTGAAGATACGGCTGACGATGCAGTTTCCGACAATTCTCTAGACGAGCTGGCTATCGACTATACCAGGGACGACATTCCTCGTCCTACCGCAGTAGTGAGGCCGCCCACCAACCGCCTTCCACAATGGGCCACGATCGACCAAAGCATGAGTGATGACGACGATGAGTTGGCGATTTGAAAGCCCAGAGAGGCTGAAGGTTTTGAGAGAGAACGAAAAATCCTGAGAGAGAACGAAAGATCTTAAGAGAGAACGAAAGACCTGAAGAGAGAACGACACCTTGTCCTAGAGAAAGGGGGTCGAGGACAATAACAAATGACGTGGTCGCGCGAAAATTTTGCTTCCGACTTTTTTTTCCTCTCTTCCAAGTCAACTACCAACGATCAACGATCAATCAATGATCGATCAACGCCATATCACTTGAATCAAATCAGCATTAGTAAAATCCGACGTCATGAGTAGCCACTACCGAGGTCGCTCCCGATCCCACTCAGCTCCCTGCAGAGATCGAGAACGGTCCAGCAACCGTTCAGCTTCGCCACAGCGCAGACGATCCCCGACACCGGAAAGTCGATCGCCGGTTTCTGACAGCTCGGAACCCGAGATCGCTCATTGTGGCCTATGTGGCACTCAGCATAGAGGAGAGTGCTTATGGCTTCAAGGACTATACCGAGAAGGCAAGGTGGTTTTGATCAGGGACCCGGAAGAGAACAGCCTGGTAGACGTCGTGCGAATGGACACCAATCACCCAATGTCCATTCGCAAGTATCTCAGCACACACAAAGACTCCCTCCGTTTCCGATCTTACAAAGATGCATACGACTCCTCTCTCATAATGTATTATCCTTTCGCTCGCAAAAATATTCACGACAGGCATCGTTACATCGGACGACTCCCTCCCAATGCCCAGAAATACACTTATCTCGACGCCTCGTTACGTGGGTTCCGTATGCCTCCGGACAACGAGGAGAAGGCCCGCCGATATCCACACGGCATACACGAGCTTCGGTACGCTGGCTACATGCCTTATGCCCCGTTGAGCGAGACGACATTTTTGCAATTGGAATTTGACAGTATGTTGATGGGATCTGCCTGTTTCTATTTGGACCACGGACCTCGACATGAGTTCATGGTTTTACCTCAAGGATGGATCCGAAGCAAGATTCGACAATATCTCACGTCTCTTGGTCTGGACGAACATGGAGTACCCCTCCAAGGCAGCTCCTGAGAATACTCGACAAGTATCTGCTCCTAACTATATAATATCTTCGGAGCCATGTTTCACGCGCAAAAACCGCTATAACGCAACAACCAAGCATCCTACAGACATGGGAACTAGCTCACATTACTCCGACATTCTAGAGCTACCACCTCCCACTTTCAGATCCTAGATAGCTATTGTAGTTGGGTAGGAATCATCGAAAACGTCCAGCGTCCTACATGCGCGCGCGCACCCCAAGCGTCCTACATAGCGTCCTACATGTAAGTAGTAGCTCAGACCCCTCGCCCTATGCGCGGGGTTCAGCGTCCTACATGCGTCCTACATGTCCTAC
>BCJK01000012.1:571804-754080 GCA_039545395.1 Filobasidium uniguttulatum | reverse complement strand
GATTACAAGGTATTCTAGCTGATGACCTGGCACTGGCGCGCGTCCAGGCGTCGTGCATACTGTCCTCTGGCCGTCCTAGCATCCAGGAGCTGCGCCCGGCGCGCACAGCGCGCACAACGGCAACGGGCCTTTTGGTTGCCAAGGGTGTGGCAAGAGATTTGTTTGGAAGGGTTGGGCAACCCGGGGTGCTGGATACTGAAATGGCGAGTTGCCAAATCAGAAGAGGAAAGATGATGGCACAGCCATTGACCTGGCACTGGTGTGCAACTTGGACTGGGACTTGGGGGAGGGCAGGTTGAGGGTGGAGAGAGGGGCCAGCCTTCAAATCATCAGGTTGAGTGTTCTTGGGGATTCTAGAGATTTCATAAGCCAAAGTTGCATGGTGGGTCCTGTCAAAGATCTCCATAGTGATGTATGTAGACCGAGTTTCTTTCCCTTTGCACCATGGGTACTTGCAGAGGCCTATCACAACACTTAGTTTTAGTACTGAGAAGTAGGTCAACTCTTTGAGAAGATACTTACTCATCTTTCCCAACTTGAAGTGAGCCTCCTTCTCAACAGCAACCCTGGATTCTTCTACCTTGTCCTTAGCCAGGGGTATAAGCCATTCCTGGTTCATGATCCTCATGGTGGTATGGAGTCATGAATTGTGACATGCACCATTCATGAATGAGTTCTTGGGAGGGCGGTGTATGCTCCAAAGTCTCCAAGAGCAGAACAAGTTGAGGATCTACCTGGAGGTTCATAGGTTGGTGACCCCTCAATGGAACCTGGTTATTTTTGATGGCCAAGGCAAACCTCATGGTCACAAGGATCATGAGTTTGAAGTCCTTTCTGTATGCCGGTCTTGATTGAGGGTCCAACTCATTGAACCGAGATGCAATGTGCTCTCCATCACTGGTCTGGGCCGAGTGTTTTCCGGTCAGACTGAAGGGGAAGAGAGACATTAGCCCAAGCTGTTGACAACATAGTTGATGTTGCACTCACCCCTGCAAAACCTTGCAAAACTCATGCAACTCGGCATAGGCCTTTGAAATAAAGGACTCGCTTCCCACTGTCCCTCTCTGTCTGGGTATTGGCTGGAATGGAGGCAGGCTTGGGGGAGGGCTGCAGACGCTCTGCGGCTTCTTGAACTGCTTCCTTATTCAACTTTGGACTAAAGGTGACAGATCAATGAGTAGAGCTTGACATCCTAAAAGTGTATTAGGGCACCAAGCTTGATGTACTTGAATGGATGGCTGTTGATGCTGACATGAGCAATGGTGCAAATGAAAGACTTGTGACAAGACATGGTGGTGGGGAAATCTTGATGAAAGGCCTGGTCAATTGACTGAGGAAGTTAGGCACTGTAACAGTGTTCCACTGATTGACAGTCCAAGGTAGTGCTGACAGGTAGGACTATTGCGAGATGGTGGGGGGTCTCTAGAGGTCATATTTGGCTGGGTGGGCTGCTGCTGACTTTGTTTGTGACATGAGCAAGCCTGTCTTGAGCTCAATTGCCAGTTAGCCAAGGTCGAGAGGGTTGAGCTCACGTACACATGTGATGATGTGTGCTTTGTGTACTGTAGATGTTGTACCCATGGCCACACTTGTCAATAGTGTCTGTACAGTGCTTCTTATTGCTAGACTCACAGCAACATATTTTGCAGCCCAAACACAATGTTGGTATGCAGTCAGTCAGAAGCCATGTGACAGTGGGTGTTGCTTTTGAACACTGTGTTAGAATATGCTGGATGCCTGCTGGACTTGGCTCCTAAGACAACTGTACAATGTCATCATATCTTGTCAACTCCTCATGACTTGTCCAACTGCCAAGCAACACCATTCACACCTCTGTTCCCAACAATTATGATAACACAGCACACACATGAATTAACAGCAGACTGTACAAATGGGTGACTGGTCATTGGCTCAACCTCAACATGACCAACTGGCATTCATTCAAACCAGCCACTCCTGGACATACACCTCTCTTTCTTCAACTGTCAATGCTCCCAATCGTCTTTGATGGTCACTAGGTCACCTGAGCTGTGTTGACCAACACTGTATTGTTGTGCCAGCTGTCTTTTGGGAGTGGCTGATGAGATGGCTGGATTCTTCAATAATAACGGTATGTTGTTGATATGGTTTGGCCTGCCATCTATGTGCACCTTTAACCGGCGGTCCTTGTTTTGTTTGCATGATCAGCTAGCTCTGTTGGTTGCCTGCTGCATACATGGATTACCTCTCTACCAGTCATCTCTGGGGGAATGTGATGACATGCATCTTGGGTCAGTGAGGTATGTTCATCCTTGTGTTCGACACCTTCTATTCATCTCTGATCACCTTCTCTGGCATTTCGTACAGCGCTATGATGGCCATCAACATTGTCACTTGTCTGTGTGACTCTTCTCCACTTCTCACACAACTGTCAGTCCTGCCAGCATTGCAACTTTGATGACATGCCACATGGTCCATCTAGTGAGACCAGCATGCTATACAGCAGCTGTCACCACTCTACCAATGCCCCAACTACTTGGTCAATACCTTTGCTGGTCTCTCGCAAATACAAATCACCAGTGACACCCAATGTCGCAAGTCGAATGCAAGTGTTTGAAAATGGGACAGATTGGGCTATGATCAGCACTTCAAATCTGCTTTTTGCATTTCACACCTCACTCCATGCATGGCCCAAATCTTTTGCAATGACCATTTCTGGGATCCTCGAAGCTTACTGAGTTGGAACATACAAGATTTGTTGGGTTATTCAATGTTGCAGATGGAGGAGGTCGTGGTTTGGTGAAATAGAGGTGAGTCTGCTTTCCTGTTCACACACCTCAACCCATGGTTTATACAGTGTATTGAACGCATTTCTGGCTCATCAATTAGGCAATCACCAGAGACAACAGTCAAGACAATCCCAGAATGCCATAGTCACCCAAAATACATCATCAGCAACTACAGTCTGGATGACAATCAGCAGTCGGCTGTTTTGATGTCAAACCTCAACTACCGGTCCATCCTTGACGAGACCGCCTCTGATCGTCTCGTGGAATTCATCTCGACCAGGCTCAACAATCAAACTGAAATCTGGCATCGCTGATTGAAGACTTGAAAATTGTCACCATGGTCTACAATGGCGCTCTGCTTTTTGGGTCTCACACCTCAGTCACCAGTCAAATCTCAACGAGACTACTCTCTAACGTTTTCTGGCATCAATCTCTACCAGGGTTCACCTTCTCCAGTGCTCCTCATCGATCGCTTGGCCGCTGAAGCCGATCCACTCTCCCAGACGAAGATATGGAACAAGATGCCCCTGAACGTGTTCGAACAACCCCTCACATCCTCGTCTGTAAACGTTTTCCGGGGACCACAAATCCGTACGACATCAGCTCTTGGTTTCCCTCATTTGCCTGTGATCCGACGAGGACATCAGATGTCGCTGATTGATGGTAGAATCAAAATCGTCTACGTCGATCAACAAGGGACGAATCGCAAGCTATCGCCAAACGCTCACGCCGGCTTGGTCGTGGTCCTGCAAAGACTCCAAAGCTCTCCACATTTCGTCGAAGAGCGGACAGCTCAAACTGAGGTCCAGATTGCAAAGTTTGAAGACATGAGTGCGGAGTTTCAAATTCAGAGCGCGTACGATGCCGACATGTTGTGTCCACGGCAATGGGCTGAGTGAGTGTCGCTCTGCTATATCCTTCCAACCGTCGGTCCTTATCCACATGACTTTTGTGTAGCACATATGGCCTGGGCTCGAGGAGGGGCGACCATCATTGAATTCTTTCCAATTGGCTCCTTCATCCGTGACTATGAAACCATCGCCACCGTGCTAGGCCACCGGCATTTTGCGGTGTGGAATGACACGGTGCTGGGAAAGGATCGGTATATGCAATTTCAAGGGGAGACAGAACCAAACCGACTTCATGATGGTACACTGACTGAGCTTGACCCCGAATTCATTCAAGGCTTGATGGAAAATATTATCAGCCGAATGATTGGATAGCCATCGACCAAGTTCCTGCTGGGGTTTGTATATCAGGCGGTCATAGTCTGTGTGTATATTGTACACTTGTCGAACTCGAGTCGATTGATCCCTATCACATTACGCCATCGCGTTTGGACTGATGAGTGAGCAACTTTGCTCTGAATTGACTGGTGCTAAACCCTTGTGTGGGACGGCAAGCTACCAACAGATGCACGTGCCATGTCTCGGCTCTTGAAACAAGTTGAACAGTCCAGACAAATGGGGGACGGAATCCAATCGATCACGGCGTCTCGCAGGTGACAGCTCGCTGCGCCGCTGCTAGCATTGGCTCAAGTCGAGGACAGATAGATGCTTTAATGAAACAAGTGCATACATACAATGGAATACACGGGCCGAACTCAACACACAGCACCAACCCTACGATCAAATGGTTGCAGAGGTGCCAGGGTAGGGTCATGAGCACCTATCGATGCAAATTGCTCTAGAGACACCCGCTTCACCCTGATACCCATCCTATCCATCGACTTGGCGACGACGGTGCAGTCCAAAACCTCTTCATCCTCTCTCTCCCTCCAACCATTCTCATCGACTTGTTCCAACCAATCAGACGAAAACCGATCTTGCGTGCGCAACTGAGATTGTTTGCTGTCAGGTTCTTCCAAGTCTGTAAATAAGATCCGCTCGACAGCGCCGGTCGAGGACGTGGTCGCCATGGTGGAATTTGACGTAGACTCCGTGACCGGGTTAGCGACATTTCCAGTGTTGCTGATTTCTCCTGCCCCAGAACTGCCTTTTTCGTCTTTTCCACTGGGACCACTTTTCTCATCATCACGAGGCTGCTCTCCACCACCGGCATTTCCTCCATCACCAGTACCAGAATTTCCCCCGCGGTCAGATCCATCTTTGTCTCGAGGGCCTCGTCTGTCCTCAGCTCCTGTGCCACTCCCTTCGCTATGACCAGCTTCATTTGGTCTGGGACTTGCTGGAGGTTGAGCATATCTTCTCCAGTGCCTTCGCCCGGTTTCCGTCTGAGTGGCTGCGAAGACAATGTTTTCAGGATCACCGAGAATGTGCGAGGCGACCTGCATCTGTGCCATTCCGATGTTGTTGCCCGAAGAGATTGGAAGACCCGGGGGAAGATCGATGGCACTGCCGGCCATCCGCTCAGTCCAGTCCAGCAAAATCGTGCCACCTTCTCGGGTAGTCACATCATGAACCATGGGGTTGGACCCATCCTTGATCTGTTGAAGGAGAGCACGGACGGATTGTGGTTCTTGAGAGTCAACCGATGGATCCAGGGACTCCATCAAAATTAGATTGTGTTGCTCAGGATGGATTTGGAAACGAACTAAAAGGTTGCAGTAGATGAAGGCAAAGTACCTTGCATCGGACATCTCCTTGCAGACAGCCCCATAAAAGAGGGTCTGTGCCACTCCCTGTAGGGCTCTTTCGCGAACTTGGGATCCTTGCAAACGATTGGAGGGACTGAAGTTGTCAATGTCCTTGTAATTATTTTCTGGGAATGCCTTGATTTCTATGACACCACCCATGCGTTCGAATGCATGCTCTGGGGCCCATCCAAAAAGGGCGAGGTCTGTTCTTGACACCCCACTTATCGAGCTGACAGAACTGCCCCGGTCGGAAATACAATCCACCCTGGGATTTTGAGTGTAGAATTGAACCAGTGCTTTTTGTAGATGGTTCTTGTAGCATTGGACCACGCTGGTATCATTGTACAGAGTTGAGCTGGGGAATTTCGAAAGGTTCACTTCTTGTTCGACTGCCAAACACCATTGGGTCTGGTTCTCACAACGCTCCTTTAAAGCATTGACGATAGCTACCAACATCAATCCTTGGGTGGCTTGCTCCCGACACTTGCGGCTGGGTTTGTCGTAAACCATGCCGACATCTTTGAACCATCGGTCAAGCCGAGCCTGCTCTTCGGCAGCCAAAGGTGCGACGACATTGGCGTTTGAATTCATTGGATTCGAAATGGACGGATTGCTCTGAAACGATTGCGAGGTTGACACTGTTCAGCAGATCCAAGGCAGCGTTGGTCAGTGTGACAATCAAGGACAATGTCAAAAGGCTACTCACCAAGGACCAACTGAATGTGACACACCCTTGTTCTATTGCTTACTTTAAGCTGATTGCCTCAAAAGGGGTTTGAATGATGGTATGGAGCAATTTGACGAAACAGACTGGGATATCTCTGATGCAATCAATAATCTCGATAGACCCTCCTCAAAGGTAACGACGATACCAATCATGTTGAAAGACTGGTGGTTGCAACGCTGACTGACTCTTGATATACATGTATACATGGTCCATGGTCGTACTTGCAATGGTGCCTGATCGACTCCACGCACTACATACTCATACTTACTATCCGCCTCGCTCGCGCCAAATCCTTATTTCCCAATAAGATGCACGTACTCTTTTGAACAAGAGATGAGACGGATTCATATTGGCAAGTAAGATAAGCTTGCACGTTATACATGAACTCGCTGTGACCCTTTGATTTCACGAGGCAGAACCAATGCACAGTGGTGAGCGCAGTCAGCAAGATAGATAGAGTATACAGACAGTACAAACAAGACATACAAAGAGCCACGGCACAGACCCAAAAGCATCAGTGACGTAGTGTGCGAGGTCCAAGCAAGCGAGATTTTGAATTCATCATCCTCGATCTCGCTCGATTCAGAGCATTATTCGCAAAAAGTAGCACAACTCCTCCTGCAAATTAGTGACAGTACATTGCTGGTCAGACAAGCCACACAACACTCTCAAGCTCGACCTTTGACCGCCTACTAACCTAGCCTGCCGTGTGGCCATCTGAGCGCTCACCATGACGGCTACACCATCGACTATCGTTGGCAAGACCACCTCGACCTACGCCATACCTGAATCTCTACTCGACCTCCTTGTGGTTCGTTCAATTCAATCAGCTTCAGAATCCATCGACAAGCCCAATGGACATCAGACGCAGACTGATACACCTCTTGCCAACAACGAGTCGACCTCAAGCCTGGCATGTCAAACATGTCTTGGCGTCACTTTTGCGACACTCGAAGAGCAGCGAGCCCATTTCAAAAGCGATTGGCACAGATACAATGCAAAGGCCCTCTCTGCGTCTAAAACCTCTCTAGGTCCACTTACAGCTGAGCAGTTCGAGCAAGCAAATCAAGGTGAGCGAAATCTGACGTGCATGAATGGAAAAGCCTGGCGCTGACGAAATGAGCGGATATAGATCTCTCATCGTTATCAGGATCAGCCTCAGACAGCTCAGACGATCAAGACTCTACCACGCCTGGTCCGACTGATCGAATAGCACGGCTGTTGACTAAGCAACGTATCTCATCTTCCAACCCGACTTCAGAGATAGATTCTGACGAAGAGGCCGAGCAAGTGGAATACAGACGGCGAGCCAACCTTCGAACAGCCTTGATTTGGTTTTCAGTCCAGAACAATGTTTCACAATCCCTCGTGCCTCAAGATACCCAAATTGGAGTCTACAGAGCGCTCTTACCACCCGGTGTCAATGATCCATCAACGTTCATGCCAGCCTTGCGTTCGGTTCAGATTTCTTCTGATCCGTTTGACGCTGAGAATCCTCAGGAACGCAAAATCACTTTGCTCATGGTCGCGGGTGGTCACTTTGCTGGAATGGTAGTTTCTCTGAAACCACTCAGCCTGACTCACGGAAAAGGAAAGAAGCCTGAGAGGCAAGACGTCAAAGGAGCAGGTGATATGAGAATTCTGCAACACAAGACTTTTCATCGATATACAAGTAGGTCGATCCCTCTGTGGTATGTTTTGTGTCACGTTCTGATCATTGCCGCTATACAGCGCGAAAGAAACAAGGAGGTTCACAAGCTCTCAACGACAATGCAAAGTCGAAAGCTGTCTCTGCCGGAGCCATGTTACGTCGATACGGCGAACAGTCCTTGCAAGAAGAAATTCAACGTCTCATGATTGAGTGGCAAGACGAGATTCGGACCTCGGAGCGAATTTTTTTGAGAGCCAGTACGGCAGGTAAAAAGAGTTTTTGGGGTTATGAGGGAGCGATTCTGGACAAGGGTGACGAGCGGATCAAGACATTTCCGTTCCCCACTCGGAGGCCTGTGAGTGTGGGTCTGTGATGCTCGTGTCGTGATGTTGCTGATACATTGGCACGATCGCAGACACAATCGGAGCTCATTCGATGTTACTATGAACTTACTCGGATCAAGATTTCACATCTGTCCGAGGAAGCACTCAAGTCACTTGAAGAAGCATACATTGCGTCTCTACAGCCCAAAAACAAACCCATCGTCAAGCCACAGCAGGTCATTCCCACACAACAAAAGCCATTGCAGCCTAAACTGTCTTCAGAAGAAGAAGCTCACCGAGAACGGACGAATCGATTGGTCGACATGACCAGCAAGGGGCGATTGGAAGTGTTGCAGTCATTCTGGGAAAAGTACAAGGCAACCGACTTTGGCAATAGTGTCAATTTCATCATCGAAGATTGGGCCGAAGAAGGAGCAGGCATGACATTGCTCATGATTGCAGCGCAATCTGACCAAGAGCAAGTCGTTAAATGGCTACTTGAAGAGCAACGAGCTGACCCTACCGTTACCACGGGTGCACCTACGCCCGACCACTCGCTCGACGACATGGACGATCAAGAGGCTACTGCTAAATCTCGTGGTAAAACAGCCTATGACCTTGCTACATCTAAACCTGTTCGAAATTTATTCCGGCGATTGGCCCATGATTACCCCGATTGGCACGATTGGATAGGTCAAGCCCATGTTCCTTCGGGTCTGAGTCAAGAAAAGGAATTGGAGCAAGAAAAGAAAAAGGCAGATCGACGGCGTGGTTTGCGAGAACGGGCCAAGGAAAGGGAGGCCAAACGGCCCACGGTGGCCCAGGTTCCAGAAGCTGTTGAAACTGCGCCCGAGGTCCCAGCGGCTCCCATCTCTGGACCGCAAAAGCTAGGTGGAGGTCGAGCCGGTGGCGAGACGAGTTTGGCTGGGTTGACGCCCGAGATGAGAATGCGGATCGAGAGGGAACGACGTGCACGAGCGGCTGAAGCTCGAATGATGAAAAGCTAGCGTCAGGCGTTCAACTGTCATATAGCATGGGGTCATTTCTAGTCATGTTCGTGAAATCGTACACTCTTGACGTTTGTGTCAACCTGTCTGTCTATTTTTCTAATCGTCCCACCCATGAATCGCTGCCACCCACTTGGCGAGGTTGACGTTTCGCTTTGAGCTCTCTACGATCCAAGGATCCTTGAGCAAGTCCCGTGGGTACGGCCGATCCTTGGCCGATCGAATCAGACTACCGTAGAGGTGATGTGCGTGGGTGTCAGAATGAGTAGACACCTGTGCACAAAGACCGTTAGACTTACCATTGTGCAAGGAATGCCTGGGCCTTTTCCGACCACACGACTCGTTGTTCCGGTGCATCAATCAATCTAGGCACCGGTTGGGCGACGATGAAATTCAACAGCTCAATCGGACCGCCCAACGGGGGTTCGCCCTCGGGTGGAAATGGGAATCGATTATGCGCGACTTCATGCAGCGTCAGCCCGAGTGACCAAATATCGGATTTGATAGAGTAGGAAAGACCTTGAATGCGCTCGGGCTGAGGTATAGAGAGGTCAAGTTAGTGTCAGTTGTACGATCTAGACTTGCGTAGCGTCACTCACGGCCATGTAAAAGGATGTTCCCGTAAATGTCCCAGCAAAACTATTGACCAGTTCGCCGCTGACTCCGAAATCACACAGTTTCACTTGCCCATGTCGGGTGACCAAGACATTGCTGGGTTTGATATCTCGATGAATGATTTTTCGTTCGTGCAAGTAATCCAGTCCGCCCAAGACGGCTTCTGCAATCTTGCCGAGCACCTTTTCCGATGTTCTTCCGCCTCGACGTGAAATCTTTCGAACCAACGTGTCCAGTGATCCGGCCTCACAAAGTTCCATGAGGATCCCGATACATGTATCCGAGCTCGTCAAGAACGAGCCGTAATGCTGAACAACGTAGGGCGATTGACAATCGTTGAGAAATTGTAATTCTCGAAGTAGTTGCTTGTGAATGGCCGGATTGGGAGATGTCGTAATAACCTGTGAACGTGCTCATTGAGCAACTTCTCACAAGACAGCGTGTCACATCCGGAAACTCACCTTCATGGCCAGGACCATCCCTGTCCGCTTATCTTTGACCTTTTCAACAGCGCCGCCAGCTCCTTCACCGAGTCGACTGACCGTTTCATAATTTGCTGGATTTAATTCAGTATCGATAGCTTCGGCTGCCAGTACCTCTGCTGTCATTCGACTTGCTGTGGAGCTCTTGTGGCTCGAACTGGATGCGTTTCTCGATAATCTGTTGGCTGAATGAGTTGAACCAGCATAGTCATCAGACGAATGGTCACTTTCGAATGAAGCCCGGTGAGATTGAGGCGGTGTCGGAGTGATTCGCATCTGGCTCAGTGCGTTTCGCAAGTCTGCCGTCATGGCTTGCACGGTTCGTTGGTTTTCGTCTTGATGATGATGCATCATGGTTGTTTGGCCACCATTCGACGAGTCATAGTAGCCGCTCGAGGCTGTGGGTGTTCGAAGACCTCCATGGTAGGCTGTTCGTTGCCCACCGTGCTCATCAAACGCTGGCGATGGATGTGATGATGTGGAAGATGATGCACCACTAGGTGCTGGGTGGGATGACCCTGTTTTCGGTACAGATAACCCAGACACATTCAGACTCAAAGACGGCAGCTTTCGAGATGTTGGTAGTCCGGTTGGAGCTGGCGAGGCATTCCTGGGAGTCAACAGGCTGAGCTTTGGGGGCGCTGGTGCTCCTGATGATGCAGCAGCATTCGAGGATAGCTCGGATGCCAGCTTTGGTCGGCGTGGTGGTGGAGTGTCGACGACCGAGGACGGCATATTCGAGCGAAGAGGTGGTGGGACGTTCACTTGCTGAGACGATGATGCTCCACTATTCCACCCTGCATCTTGCTGTGGGTCGTGAGAGTTGTACGAGTTGGCTGATTTCACATGATACATGGTTGAGTGACCTTGGCGAGTGAACAAAGGGACAATGTCATCGAATCAAAGTCGGTCAAAAAGGACTCACGAACGTTTCCCTGTGGAATATTCAGTCTGGATAGTCCAGTTTTGCTGGAATGTGCAGTGTTCATGGTCGAATGCAATGTAATTCTGGCAAAAGGTCGGAATTTCCAGGAATTCCGGGGGATGAAAGGGTGATTTCGGACTCGCTCGATCCACTCGGAACATCGACTCCACTACCGCTACTCCCTCTTTTTCTTCCATACCCTCTTTGGACCATACAACCAACCACCATGGACAGGACTCGCTCAACTTCGCCAGACAGACGTCGTAAAGCTCCCAAGGAGTTTTCATTCTACAAGAAACAGTCAACCCACGATACCTCGTCCGCACCTCGCACGACATCGGGCGCCGTAGGCTCATTCAGTACCAAGCGAGATCCCCTAGACAGACTGGACGAGAAACGAAGAGCTGCCGAGGCAGAGAGTCGTGACAATAGTAATAGTAGCAGCAGCAAGTACGACAGAGATTCGGACATGAAGTTTGGTAGGATGGCACCTCGCAACGCTCGACACCCAGACGATGGCGAGGAACCTTCTCGATACAGCAGCGAATACAAGCGAGATGATCGTCGAGACCGTGACCGTCGATATGGTGGCGGCAGTGGTGGTGGCGGTAGGGACTACGACCGGTCATATCGAGACTCTAGGCAACGTTCACCAGCTCGTACGACCGACTACACTGATGGTGAACCTCTGCGCAGAGTGCCCACCCGAGATGAACGAACAGACGACCAACGGTATCCACCCGGCGAATACCGTGGAGGTGGACCATTGCGACGAGTTGAGACGAGGGATGAGAGGTCATCTGCAAGTCCCATCAATGGAGATCAAAAACGAGCTCCGCCTCTGCCCAAAACCAACTCGACCTCTGCTGTGCCTGTCTACGGACCCATGATCGAGATTATCGCCAATGACCGATTGGGTCGAAAAGGTGAGTTGGAAAAGCGTCCCCTACTTGTCATGGTACCATGCTGACCCTTGGCTTTCCTCCATTAGTTCGAGTCAAGTGTCTTCCTACGGATACTGTGGGCGACCTCAAAAAGCTGATTGCCGCTCAGACCGGTACGGTCTCTAGCAAGATCCAACTAAAAAAATGGTGCGTATGATTAGATCAAGATTGATTGCGCAAATGATCTGACGTTGGTCTTTCAACAGGTACACTACATACAAGGACCACATTACCCTTCGAGATTATGAGATCAATGATGGAATGGTCAGTTACTTTGCCCTCACCTTTCAAAGTCTCGACGTAGCTGACTCGTGCGTCCTTGTAGAGTCTGGAAATGTACTAGGCTGATCATTCTTGACACTTGAATCAACGCTTGGCATGTACATTATATGGTATTCTGGGCTTTACGTCTCGACTCCTATCCCTGTTGTACATTGATCGCACCTCGCTCTGTACTACTCGCCCTCTCATCCTATACAACATAATTAATCTAGTGCATTCACGACTCTAACCTCTGTGTTGAGCGGACCCGGGACTCTGAGCCAAGAAAATCATCAACTCTGCCGCTCGCTGGTCTTCGTCCGACGACTCTTTTTCCATCCTGGATCCAGTGACCCGTCTTTGTTTTGTGGCTGCCTGTGTGGGCGTTGTATCGTGCCCGGGGAGTTTCGAAATCTGGTGGGGAGGTGTCTTGATGTCTCCACTGTACTTGTTGGGACCTTCGTTGCGTTCGTTTGATTGGCGATTGGGGGGTATCCGAAAGCCATCCTCGTCTCGGTCCAGGGTTTGGCTCGACGCACTCGACCTCAGAGGACTCATTGAACGAGGACCGCGTTCGCCCGCCGTGCGTCTCAGAGGTGATCCAATAGCAGCTCCGCTTGGCCCCACTCCACCGAGCATTTCCGTCAACACGCTCGCTGCAGCTTCTTCCTCACCCGATTGTTGGTGTTGTTGATGATGTCGTTCTGTCCACGAAACAAGCGGTCGTTTGGATTGTACGATGGAATGACTCGAACTACGAGGTTTCTTGCCCATGGTTGAAGAGATAAAAGGCGAAGCTGAGAGCGGGCCTGATCGAGTTCGTTCGGGTGCCCGTGAGGTGCTGCCCTTTCGAGCAGGAGACGAGGCTATTGAAGGAGAAACGGCCGGGGGGAATGGTCCAGAAGATGAGATCCGCCTGCGGTGGCCATTGGTCATTGATTCCCGAGCCAGTAGGTCCCGTGAAGGCGACAAGGGGGGTGGATAACGCGACCCGTGCATGAGATCACCATATCGACTCGTCACATAGCCCTCGACTCCTCCTCCTCCTGACCCTCCTGCAACAGTTCCATGCGTCCTTTGCTTGTGAGGGAGCGCAAAACCCAACCTCGGCCCACTGCCCAAACTCGCTCGTCGTCCCAACTGTGAGACCGGGCTCAACATGACCGCCGCCGTCAATTCGCGTGACGATCGTGGACCGCCTGGACCGTTTCCGGTGGAGATAATCCTGGCAGGTGAACCGCTCGGTGTACCCTTTCCACCCAGCATGCGTTTCTTGCTCGGGGTTGTGGGTCCATTGGCTTCAATGTTTCTTTCGTGGCCATCCGATCGTCTTGGGGTGCTTCTCCCCGGTGTATTGTGATGTGAAGACATGAACCGCAGGCGAGATGGAGAGTCGAGTGTCAACGCCATGAGATCAGTGCTGGGTGACGCAACTTGACCGTAATCCGCTTTACGTTTCCGGCTTGGTGTTGTGGGTAGTGGTGGCTGGATGGGTGTGTTTGTTGGAGAGCTCAACGGTGCATTCGAGGCTTGTTGAACAGACGGGCCAGCCTCGTTGCTGGATGTATCATTTCTGTTTCCAAAGGATGCAGATGAAAGGCGTTGTCGAAGGAGAGTGGCTCTCTGGAAAAGAGTCAAAAAGTCAGTCAAAATCGCAGGTCCACAAACTGCCAGGAAAGGAAAAAAAGACTTGGCATATACTCACTTTGGTCACTTCGATACTATTCATCAGTCTTTCCATGTCCACGTCGACTTGATCTGAGACCACTTGGTGAACAGCCGGAGATTCCCTGTCTACGAGTTCATCTTGATGTGGTGGTCTTTGAATATCGTTCATGTTGGCAATCTTCTCTCGCTCGTCGAGTCAGTTGAATGGTTGAAGCGCCTGTTGTAAGAGTATGCTAATATGTGGTGAAAATCAAGTATTTGCGGCGCTGAACCAGATGTGATACAAGACCTTGGCCACCAAAGTGACCACCCGTTGACTGTGACCAAAGGAACCCAGTACTTGTCTACAACACGATGAATACTAGATGCCAACCTACATTTGCCCCATTGCGGCAGTTGCCTTTTGCCATTTCCCAGCCGCCACCACCGCGACGCGTGAAATGACGCAAAACGCGACGCGCGCTCCCTCATAGACGACGCGTCGTTTGCTTCCGCTCGTCGGTTCTCGGCTCCGCGGTTCCGTTCATCCATGACCGAGAAGGACACGAGAGAGTCATTAGTGAATTTAAGATTAAATCGAGATTTAAATCTTGCCGAGTACATTTAAGAGTCATGTCCCGAATTTTAAACCCAATGGCCCGATTTAAGATTTCAGAACACAAATCTCGACAAAATCAACAAGCGTTTGTCATTGTTCAACTTGCCTTTTCCACACTGCTCTTGTGAATCGTCAGGCAAGGCGTCAGCATCATGGCTCGTGAGTATGCGCCAGCTCTTGGCGAATCATAGAATGTGTCGACTGAATTAGCGTCGTCAACAGGTGGTAATCAAAGGGACAAGGCGAGGGAAAAGAACCTCAAGCAGTGCGTATTCTGGTCTAGTTTCCATGGTAGATGATGGCATGTCAACACAGCTGGCTCATTGATCATCATGTCCGTCACCAGACAAGATGGCAAGAAGGAAAAACTGACGGGCAACCCCAGGCAAAGACTGGAAGCGTGAGTTTTGCTGAATTTACCGGAAGAGTGTTTGCCCATTCAAGATGTGTCATACTTGTGCTGACCTTGACTCGTCGTTCCTACCTGCAACATAGTCAAGCGAACGAACTGAAGGCCAAGTGCGTATCACTCGCTCACGACCTCGAAATGTGAAGCTAACACTTTGCGTATGATACAACATCCACTGCCGCGCATCTGCTGTTGCTGAACGATAGAATTGCTGTAAGTTTTTGTGCATGATCTATAACAGGTCGGAATGCTAAACTCTGCGCTGTTCTGAACGATCTGCCATGAACCAATCGATTATGGATGCCCCGACGTTGCTCACTCGGCTTGAATCCTATCATGCGACATGCATCTCTAGGCTAAACAAGCAGCTGCCGCTGAAGCAGCTGCCAATGGACAGCCCGCACCCGCTGCCAAGAATGCAAAGAAATAAGCCGACCAGAGTCACACATGGCCTGTTGATCATATCTACATAGACACCCATATACTCATACATATACCTGATTCTCGGACTGACGTTTCTGCACATGAGCCTTGGTGCTCGAGCACAAGTAATCGTCCGCCATACTCAAGTACCACAATGGGAACTTTCTGTGATATAGTCTCACTGTCGAAACAGACAGTGCCTTCATGCAACTTTCTCTTGTCACTGTATGCCTGTAGACCTTCACTTAGCCCGATTTTACGGCTTGCCTTGGGGTAATCCAGTATTTGCCTTGTCATGCTTAGAAAACGAGTCATTTGATCCCGCTGCGCTTTCCTCTATGAGACAAGGTCATCCCATTTTTTTGCTCGAATGTCTACTTTGCTCCACTCTTGTAATCCGGAGATTACACAACGTAGAGTCGACAGCATGCAAAACACTATTCTGCAGAAATCACACACCCCGTCCGGCAAGTCGCCATACGAGCTCTCGGGCGAGGGAGGTCAAGTTGGAGTCGATAGCTCATCGACCATTGACAAGGATGCCGAGCAAATGGTGGGTACTGACACCCGCTCACCCTGGCTCGACACATCAAAGACCCTTGTCACTCATTATTTGTGATGTGCCCCGACAGGCGCAACTTGGCTACAAGGCCCAACTGGCTCGTCGTTGGAAAAGCGTCGAGAGTTTCGCCGTGTCGTTTTGTGCCATGTAAGCTCCACGACTCTTCTTGTTTCCAAACTCATGCTGAACCATGATCTGACATGGCAACCTATTCTCTGCTCATTTACAGGAACTTTATTGGAGGAACGGTAAGTCTTTATGTCTTCAATCTGATTGGGGGTTCAAGAGCTATAACCGACTGGGTCTAAGCGAGACATAATCACCGTACTGATGATGATGTTATTCAATGCACTGCCTCGACCATACATCAGCGTTCAGTCATCTTTCTAGGAGTCACTGCGGGAGGACCCGCTGCTGTCTGGTCCGTATAGACTCACACTCCATATCCTCGCAAGAGAGAAAACAAAAGAGCAGCATCCCACCAAGCATTATCAATTCCGGCTAGTCATGACATCAACAATGGTACGCCTTCCTCAGCACCTCTCACGAAACCCAACACCCTACACCTCAAGCGGGACTAGGAAGCATGAATACTCAAGAAGGGAACCACAAGAAAGTGAAAAGGGAAAGACCGTAGCAAGATCAAGACAGTGTGCGAGTTCAACGGTATGAGTCGATGGACGAGAAACAATGCAAGCCAAGCAGACGCCATATCCGTGACAAGCGGATGTGGATGGCAGTCTCTCGGGGACAGACCTGAACAAACCAAAGGTGAAGATTCGGAAAGAAACTCGAGCAATAGGAGAAGGGGCACAGTTGACAGGGACTGGATCCAGTGTGTCACGTCGACCGTCGTCTAACAACACTTTCAACATCTTTTCCCTGTCAATTGTGACACCACCCTCATCCTCCTCAAGCAATCCCACTTTCGATCCGGTTGATACCTTTCAGACGATCCGGACTGGGGACTGACATTCCTCATGCCTTGCTATCCTTCCCATCCCTCATTCCTCGCGACTTCTTCTTCGACCTCGATCTCTCGTCTTTCATCCCTCTTTTGACATATCATTGCTATAACCTACGTCTGCTCTTACGAGGTGACAAAAAGGGTACGGGTGCCCCCCCTTCCAACCCTTTTGGGTTGATGAGGGGAGCTGAGAGCTATACCGTCATGACCGGACCAAGACAATGCTTGCGTCGGGAACTCTTTTTTTTTTCCTTTTCTTTTTCTTTCTTACCCTTTTCCCCATTCTTGTGCAGTCGTCGGTCTGGACCTTGTCTTGCATCCCCGGGTTTCCTCAAGTCCACCGACTCTTGTAGTCGCATCACCATGGTGGTACTTGGCCGATTCGGGCGAACTGTTGGTTTTGCAAACTCGACCACGACTCGACGATTGTTTTCATCCTTGTGTCTTTTGTGTCGTTGTCATGTCTGCCTTGACGGTGCTAAAAGTTGTCATCTTACGGGCGCTTTACAGGTCTTCGACTTTGATCTCCTGGATATGCATGTCAATCACTGCCGCCGTGTAAGTCAATTAATCACATCTTGCCTTTTGAACTCTGTTGACCTTTCGCATACGTCTTTCATCACAGAATTGCCGAGGTTTGCGTGAGTATCACTGTGCCGAGCTCTTCAAGCTGCAGCGATTGACAGAGATATGATTTGCCCAGTCTGCACTTCCACTTTCTGGGTCAATTTACATTTGGGCAGCTGAATCGGTCCCCAAGAAGTATTCCAGAGGTAAGTCAGACAGATTCCTCTTTAGACCCTATCGTTCTCACGACTCGCATGCCGATGTTTAGTGGTCGCGTTTGTCGTCTCCGCTTGGACGACAACTGCATGGATGACATTTGCTGCCGGAAACTGTCAAGTGAGTTGGTTGAGTCTCCTAATGTAAACGGATTCGTGTTGCTGATGAGCATTTCAGACCACCTGCTACTGGCTCATCTCTCAACTCGTCGTTTGGGAAGTCGACTTTCCGGGCGGGTTGGACGTAAACAACATCAAATTTCGAGCCGTCATTTGGGCAGTCTCTGAAGGGATTCTGGCGTTGATTGTTGCCCTCAACTACCTCCCTCGTAAGCCTGCTCGGATTGCTGTGTTAGTTGTCTCTCGTTGCCTGACTTTGTCTTGCGCTTTTGTTCTCGTTGAACAGCCAGAGTCTATTCTTGGGTCTTTAGAGCCTCTATGTGTTTGATGATCTTAGATTTCTTCATCTGCATCATTTGGCTACCTGTGAGTCTAGATCTCATTGTCAGGGTTTTGCATGGCACTTACGCGTCCAGCATTCATTAGATTGGAGTCCACAACACGTACGGTTTCAGATCTGCAAAAGAGGTGTTTACCTCTCGAAGTAAGTCGTCGTATTGCTCGAATTCTGTGCCCCCAAACTTAGCTTGGGTATTCATCAGACAATGGGACCGGTGCACCTGAAGGATGGAACTGGCTACTCTCATTGTAAGTTCTTTGAACAGACGCTACGCAGGCTGCGTCCCACTGACAGTGTCGTCGTACAGTGTCTACGCCGCCGGCTTGTTGACCGGATTCGATGCCTCGGGCCATGTAGCTGAAGAGATCAAAAACGCAAGTGTCGTGGCCGCCAGAGGTATCTTGCAAAGCACCCTCGTCACCGGTGCCTGTGCGTTCTGCGCCACCATTCTCTTTCTCTTTTGCACTCCCAGTCTCGATGTGTGGTCGACACTGGCTGCGCCTCAACCGTTTGTCCAAATATACGCTCTGGCATTGGGGAAGGGCCCTTCAATCTTTATGACTGTCCTGGCCGTCATTGGATTGATTTTGAACACTAGTATCGCCATTGTCGCCGCTTCAAGGTTGATCTTCGCCATTGCAAGAGACGGAGCCTTGCCCTTTTCTGGATGGATTGGTCAGGTCACTCCGGACGGCCGACCTGCCCATGCTGTTACCGTCATGGGCGTCTTTGGAGCTGTCATTTTGTGCACCATTCTTCCGTCACCCGTGGCCTTTACCTCGCTCGTATCTGCTGGAGCCGTTCGTGAGTAGACGTGAAACACTAAGCCAAATGATCATTGCTGACCGTTGACATTCATACCCAGCCACCATCGCTGCCTACGCTTTGATCGCCATCTGTCGTTTGCTCTTTACCCCCAACGATTTCAAGCATTCTCGCTTTGCTCTGGGAAGGTTCCGCAAACCGTTCTACTTGATTGCCTTTGTGTGGAACTGTGTTGTCTTGGCGGTAGGTATACCATCTCTGAACTTGAGAGGCGATCCAACACTGACAACGCAATTCCATCACAGGTTGATATTGCGCCATTCTATTATCCCGTCACGGCCGACACATTCAATTATGCACCGTAGGTTCATTTTCCCGCATATCCTCAATCGCACATGGGATACGAGAGCTCAACCTTGATACCCACAGTGTCATCTTTGCCTTTGCGACCATCATGGGTTTCCTGACCTGGCTTTTTACCAAGCCCGAAAGATGGATGGTGAGTTGATGACATTTTCGCACTTTTGACCTGTGCTGATGCCTGTGTCTGTTCTTAGCACCCCTCTCGTATCGAGGCCATGCGCAAGTATGAACGTGAAGATACTTATAGGTCCGAGGACTGAGATGATCGAGGAATGGACTGGCCTGCTGCAAGGCCTGAGATGTACGAGAGGACACTATCGGTTTTTGGGATGAGGATAATGTGTTGTCGATGTATAGTTTTTTTGTTCAAGTTATGACATGGTGCTCGAGAGCAGGTTTCCACATGGTGCATTCATTTTATTTGGTATCAAGGGAACGAGCTGTATACAATGGTGACACCATGGCTTACAACATGCAACAGTCCTATGCAAAGACAAGAATCGATAACCACCCTCTTACTACTTCTTTTTGTAAACGAGCTTGCCCTCGAGGTACGTCTCGACAACCGCATCTTGAGCTGCCCTCAACGTCTCCAGACCATTCTTGAACGGGTCGACTTCCAAAACACAAAAGTCTGCCGACTTGCCCGGTTCCAATGTTCCATACAAGTGGTCAGCGTGGGCGGCATAGGCTGAGCCTAGCGTGTAATTCTGGATCGCCTTGGGCAGCTTGACACACCACTTTTTCAGGTCAGCGTATCGGCCTTGTTCAGGTCCGAATGACGCATCGTGGATCGACTGTCGAGTGGTGGCGATATGAATGATGGGCAACGTATCGTGTGGGGCCGTGGGTGTATCAGATCCAAAGGCCATGAACGCGTTGGCATCGACGTATTCAGACCAAGGGAACGCACGGTCGCAACGTTCATCGTGGCCCAACGAGTTTCTAAAGTCGGTCATTCGGACAGGATCGGCGTGAGCGGGTTGCAAAGAAGCGACCAATCCGAGCTTGGCGAGCCGCTGGATCTGAGCTGTGTGAATGACTTCCAAGTGTTCGATACGGTGTCGTCGGGCACCTTGGGGTCGTGGTCCGTTGGTCTTGATGGCCAATTCGAGAGCATTGAGTGCGTTTTCAATGGCAGCATCCCCAATGGCGTGCAAAGCGACCTGAAGACCGAGTTTGTCAGCGAGAATGACTGCATGGTCGACTTGTTCTTGTGGCCAAATCGGTTGAGCCTTTGAGCCATCTCGGTACGCCTTGGAACAAAACGCAGTGCAAGAATCAATGACGCCGTCCGTGACAATCTTGATGCCGGAGAGTCGGAGCCAGGGAGCACACTTGGCCAGACGTTTAGAGTGATCGGCGATACCTTGGATAGTCTTTTCCAATTGTTCCCGAGTGCTTAGAGGGGATAAAATCCAATGAGCATTGACTCTGATGGGAAGCTTGCCTCCATCCTGCTCGTAGAGTGTCTCGAGAGCGTTCAAGTCGGGTTCCTCGAGTGCCATTTCGGTAGCCGCGACGACACCTGTAGCCAACAGTTTGGCAAACCCGTCTCTGAGGAACTGTACTCGTTTGGCAAGAGAGACTTGATGCGACATGAATGGCCAGACGGATTCGATTACGGCCGTTTCTTTAATGTATCCCGTGAAATCACCATTCTCATCTCTGACGAATTCTCCACCTTGAGGGTTCTTTGTTTCTCGTGTGATTCCAAGGGCCTTGGCAGCGGCAGTGTTGACCCAACAAGAGTGCAAGTCGGCCGAGTCAATGAAAACCGGTCGATCACTGACAATCTCGTCGAGGTACTTTGAGTGAACGGGAACTCCAATGGCGCCGACGAGGAACCCTTTACCGAGGAGAACGGCAGCGTCGGGTTCATCCTTTGCCCTCTGAGCCAAGAGTTTTTGAACTTGCTCGAGAGGTTTGTTGGTACAGTTGAATCGGCTCAGGGAGACGCCAAACATGAGCAAGTGGGCGTGTCCATCTGTCATGCCAGGTAAGACGACGGCATCTTTCAGGTCGACAGTGGTGGGCTTGATTTGCTGTTGGTGAGAGACAGTTGGTCAGTCTCTGGGTTCAGCATACTTTTAGATGAGAACTGCGCAGACACATACAAGCTCAGCCACTTTGGCATCGACTTGGTCTTGAGTTCCTACATGGACAATCTTGGAATCCTGAACAAGCATGGCCTGGTGAAGTTGTTCATCACCGGGTTTACTCGTAAATATCTGCCCATTGCAGTATTGAACAAGTGTGGAGTCGGACATGTTTGTGTACTGTATGTGGTGTGTGTGTGTGTGTGTGTGTGTGTGTGTGTGTGTGTGTGTGTAAACCTTTGGTGTCTTGTGAATCGCCAGATGGACAATTTGCAGAGACCAGGCTATATGTATGAATATGAATTGGCCCACCCGAACCAAGCAACGACCCGGTTTATCGTTTATCCTCGCTATCGTTGCTGACTTGGTCTTGTGCTCATGTGGTGTGCCCAGAGGTAGTCCTGGTGGATCCCCCAATGGTGGTGAAATGGTCCATGAATTCGAGGTCCAATGTCCATGAACAGTGTGGAGACTCCGGACTCCCGGACCGGCAAAACCGAGTTTTCGGCACACTTTCGGCATCTTTCAATGGTTTACAACTATACTCGAATACAAGATTCTACGGTTCTACTTTTGCTTCTTGAATGCAAGCTTGCCCTCGACGTACGTCTCTACAACAGCCTCTTGAGCTTCCCTCAATGTCTCGAGTCCGTCCTTGAACGGGTCAATTTCGAGCACACAAAAGTCGGCCGACTTGCCAGGCTCCAACGTTCCCCACAAGTCTTCCGTCTTGGCAGCGAATGCTGAACCCTGAGTGTAATTTTGAATCGCCTTGGGAAGCTTGACACACCACTTGTTGAGTTTCTGGTATCGCGGTTCCTCGGGCCTAAAGTTGACATCGACAATGGATTGACGGGTCGTGGCAATGTGCATAATGGGAAGCGTGTCGTGTGGGGCCGTAGGGGCATCTGAACCAAAGGCCATGAATGCATTGGCATCGACGTATTCGGACCAAGGGAACACTCGGTCACATCGTTCATCATGGCCCAAAGATTCACGGAAATCGACCATTCGAACGGGATCAGCATGAGCAGGTTGGAGAGAAGCTACGAGTCCGAGCTTGGCGAGTCGTTGAATTTGCTCAGTCTGGACCACTTCCAAATGTTCAACACGATGACGTCTGACACCAGCAGGTTTTTCGCCATTAGTCTTGATGGCCAGTTCAAACGCATCCAATGCACTCTCGACGGCGGCGTCTCCAATAGCATGAAGAGCGACTTGCAAGTCGTGCTTGTCGGCCAACAAGACGGCCGTGTTCATTTGCTCTTGAGGCCAAATCGGTTGAGCAGTCGTTCCATCACGGTAAGCCTTGGAGCAGTAGGCGGTACACGAGTCGACGACACCATCACTGATGATTTTGATACCAGACAACCGGATCCAGGGAGCATGGCTTGCAAGACGCTTTTGGTGTTTGAGAATGTCCTGAATGGTTTGCTCCAACTCTTCCTTTGAGCTTAGGGGGGAGAGAATCCAGTAGGCGTTGATCCTAATGGGCAGCTTGTTTCCGTTTTCCTTGTAAATCGTTTCCAATGTCTCAAGGACAGGTGCTTCGAGTGACATTTCCGACGCGGCCACGACACCGGTTTCGAGGTACTTTTGAAATCCATCGTTGAGGAACTTTTTCCTGTCATCGGCAGAGGCTGATTCCGACATGAATGGCCAAACGTGTTGAAAGACGGCGGTCTCTTTGATGTATCCCGTGAACTCTCCGTCCTTGTCCCTGACGTACTCGCCTCCCTGAGGGTTCTTGGTGTCCTTGGTGATACCCAAAGCCTTTGCACCAGCCGAGTTGACCCAGACCGAGTGCAAGTCAGCCGAATCAATCATGACGGGACGGTCGCTAATAACTTCGTCCAAGTATTTTTTGTCAATCGGGGCACCGACGGCACCACAGGTGAAACCTTTTCCAAGAAGCATGGGAGCATCCGGTTCGTTTTTGGCCTTTTCAGCTAGGAGCTTTTGAATGTCCTTGAGCGAACGGCCGGTACAGTCGAATCGGTTCAGCGCAGTACCAAACATGAGCAAATGAGTGTGTCCGTCGGTCATGCCAGGCAAGACGACCGCATTGTGCAAGTCGACGACTTCAGGTTGTTCCTGCAGAGTTTGGAGAGGAGTGGCTTGTGTGTCAGTCCGATGCATTCTGATTCATAAGTAAGGTGAACATGCGACTCACCCCTTGAACCTTTGCCTTGACTTGTTCTTCAGTTCCTACAGCGACGATTTTGGCATTCTTGACGAGCATGGCTTGGTGAAGTTCTTCATCGCCATGCTTGCTCGTAAAGATTTGTCCGTTGCGGTAGAGCTTGTAAGTTGAGTCTGACATGGTGGATGAGAGAGAGAGTGTGTGTGAATGTGTGTCAACTTGGTTCAATCAAACAGCCATACACTCGCCAGCTCTAGGGAAATATATATACACTTCCTATACGACCACGTCAACGTCTAGAGATAGTTGAGACCAGCAGCAGTAGAAGTTGCAATCATTTGCCACACGATAAGCAGGTGAATTCGCTCTTTCGACGAGCGCCGAACCCCGGAGACGGAGGTATATTCCCCCGCACAACCGTATAGCCGAACAGCATGGAAACCCCACAGTGGTACAAATACCTAGTCGACCGCTGAGATTCCACAGTGTCAGCTAGGTCAGCCAACAAAGCAGCATGCAAAAGTCCGGGGTCAGTGTGGCCACATGTCGCCTCACAGCCGCGGTCGAAAAGCAATTGTCACGCTCGTACTAAACCAAGACTTGGACAAGTACAATTTCCTCGCTAATACAACAACAAGACTAGACATCCGCTCGATTACTCCACCGATGTTCTTTGAGATATCCAGGCCCATACTCTAGCCATTCTTGCCTCGTGACCGCAGCCCGACGTGCCTCCTCGGTCGTCGACCAAGCTGCCATACCTCGCCATGCTGCAAGCTCGGGTGAGGCTGGATAATCAGTCACGATACGCAAGGGGTCCTTGAACGGCAGTAGCGAGACCAGTTCAGATTGCAATCGAGGGATCAAGCCGGGGATTTGAGACGCTCCGCCTGTCACGTAGATGCACTGCGAGTGCGCAAAAGTCTCTCGCGTCAATGGGTGCGACCAAGTGTATATGACAAGGTTGCGGACTTTGCTCACCTTGACCATTCGTTGTCTCTCTTGCTCGGTGAACCCATTCAACAACCATCCAGCAACCTCTGCAAGTCCAGCGCTATCGACCCCGGCCATGCCCGGGTCAAACCACGTCTCGGGGACACGGATTCTCTCGACATTTAAATGAATCTGATGAGCTTGTTGGGCGTTATCCGGTTCGTAACGCTGGTCTGACCGAATGAATGCATTCATGAGTGCAGCCTGTCGACGAGTCGATGCTTCTAGGGTGTCTGCTTCGGTGAATGTAGGATCGTGGGTCAACAGTGTGGTCTCGAGTTGACGGATGTGTTCTTGATCGTCTGCTTCGTCTTCCGAGTCTTCCCCGCCATTCTGTTTAAAAAAGGCAAGTGCGTGAGAAACAATGTCTCACGTATCGGATAGTGTGATCAACCTCACAATCTCTCTGTAGACCGCCCAGTCATCATCATCCGCTCCAAAGTCGTCGTCTTTAAGCGTACATTAGTACATCTTGTCATGGCATCCTCACCACCCATACTCGACTCACCCGCATCACCACCCTTTTTCCGTCTCTTACTTGCAGGACCCGACGAGCCACCACCCCCACTAGGTTCGTCGCCTGCCAAGTGTGAAATCGTCTTCATTCGAGCTTGAGCCGTAGCCGTCTTTCGATTCGCAAGGGCTTGACGCTTCTTTTTCCGTTGCTTGATTCGGTCGATAGTAGACTGAATTTACAGACGTGAGTTAGGTTGCCCCGAGAGACACTGATTCACCAGCGACAGATACACACCTGATGATCCTCGCGGAGTTTGTTGGCCCATGCCAACGGATCGGCTAATCTCGCCTGTTCGTCTTTCTGCTTTTCTTGTTCCTATGGAGAGAATAAGCATTTGAGCCGCGTCTCATGGGGAAGCTCATGAACATATCAGCTCTCACCAGTCTCTCCCGCTCTTCTTGTTTCTCTTTTTTGATCCGCTCTCGAGCTTCCCAATTACTCTTGAGCAATCGTTGTCGCCTTTTTTCCTTGATCCCTTCTTGATCCAATTCGTCATCAGGCGTATCTACCAGTGGAAATTGATCTTGAGGTGATGGCTCTTCCGCCATTGCCTCACCATCGCCATCCGCTCCACTGCTCGCTGCAGATCGTTTCATGGCAGCTTCAATGGACTTGATGGCCCGATCGAGGTCTTGTCGGGATGTAAAGCCGTGGGAGTCGAGCAACTGTTGGTCATCCTCGTTGGCGTCATTCGAGATGGATGCTTTGAGGGACCTGTAGGCCGTTAGAGTGGCTTGCCTTTGAAGAGCCTACCGCAGACGTATCAGTCGAACAATCTCTCTCACGATTCAGCTCGGCGAAACTCACATTTTCTGCCCGCTTCTTGGCCGACTGCTCACGAAGCCTATCCATTTGCTGTACTCTTCTTTCAGCTGCGGCAGCTAGTTCAGCCGGCGTCTTTTCCGGTGCTTCTGTTGCCACGGCGTAGTCAAACTGAACGACCGTAGTCTTGGCTTTCATACCACTTTCAGTAGACATGGCATCGAGTTCGGCTGCATAGTCTTGTGCAAAGTAGGCGGTCTCTCTCCACATAATGGACGCTTGAGCTGGGGTCACTCGAGTAGGGAATGTCGGGTACTTTAGTTGGGCAAGCTTGAGTAGGTGACTGCTTGCTTGAGAACCTCCCCAGGGAATGCTACTCATCGAGTTGATTTCAGTATCAGACATCATCGTCAGCCGACCCTGGCTGCCTGCTCACCGTTTTGCCCTGTCCAGAACTCCATGTCCATTCAAGATGGGTATCAGACTGGTGCTACAATGGCCCATGTCAATGACAAGTCCATCTACCCCTGCTGCCGCCGAGCTTTCGTTGGTCCATTCGCAAGTCGGTCGGTGACGTCGTTGATAATCCTCAAACGCAAATAATCCATCGATTCCGTACACGACACTGGGAACGTGGTAGGCTTCGAACAATAGTTCTGAAACGATCGCTCTTGAATGCAAAGGCGAAGCCAATCGTTCCGTCATGACAACTGGGTGAGCTACCTCGGTGGCCGTGGTCGTGTTCCCCAACAACCGGGCGAGTGTGAAATCCATGCCAGCTTCAACTCCGTCCGGGTTCACGAGTACATCCCCTTCCCATGTCGGTTTTGTATTCGCTCGTGAGCTGGCTTCAAGGTCAGTCGCTTGACCATACAACAAGACACTGGAGCCCCCATGTCTGCCTCGGTACTTGCTGTATACGTTGGGCTCGTCGACGGTCGGTGTGTCGGGCGATGCTGCGAAACCGGCGCGAAATCGACTCGCACCATTGTCAATGATGAGTGGACAATTCGCTGGTGGTAGTGGTGGGACCTCTGGTGGTGTGACCGGGGGGACATAGGAAATGTCGTGGATGGCGAGCATCGTCGTCGTCGCCATTCTGGATTGAGTACTGTAGTTGTAGTGGAAGATTAATCCAGTAGAGCAATGACATTCTTCTTCTACTCTACTCTACTCTACCACCGACAACGACGTCACAAAATGATAGCATGAGACCACGGTCTGCAACGACAACAGCGCCACCACCCCCATTGTCGACGGGGGAACCGGTATCGACGACGGGAATGACAGCAGCGATGGGGGATATGCTGGCTTGCCCACTGCCCCTACCCTCTCCTCCGATAGAATCCACATCGTCAAAAACCCACGCCTTTTTTGGTCCATCGGCCACCCTCGACCGCCAGTTGGCACCGCCTAAACCACCAAGGCCACTTTCACGAGGAACAAACAAGGAGTCTGTCGGTAGACGGACAGACACCTTCTTCGCTCAAGATTATGCCTTGTCTCCACCATCGGCAGCAGCGTCCACCTCGTCATCGACAACATCGTCAGCAAGGGCACGGCTCGGGTTGGGGTTCCGTCGGCGTGACAGATCAAACGATGACGGTCATTCCACACATCTTGCTCACCAAGAATGGTCTGAACTAGGTGGAGGAGGAGGAGCTGCTGGAGCGTTTCGAAGTGCAACCATGCCGACTCGTCGATTCGTTCACTTGGACACGGCCTCACCACGACCTGAACCAGTCAAGACGAGGCCCGACCCAGTCGACCCGATACCAAAATCATACAAAAAGACATCGCCGGATCCACTGAAAACACCACTGGGTAGCCCCTTGACAAGTCCCAAAACGGCTACATCGACAGCCATTCACCTGGACGAATCCTCTCTGCCCACACCGAACGCTCCATCCATTTACACATTTCAAAGCCACCATCAACATCACTCAACCATTGCCTCCCCTCCTGAATCCCCCATTTCGCCTAGTCTACCCAATCGTTCGGGAAGCTCAACGACAACAACCAGAGCGGCACCACTTTATCGAGAGAAAACATCGAGCACGTTTGGTCCAACTCTGCCCCGTCGACATCGCAATCCGGCAAGTCCGGCGAGTGGAGTCATTGAATCTCAAGAAGCGTCCATCGAGGCAAGCTCTGGCGATGTTCTTGTCGAACAGCGGGACAGTCCCTCAGAATCATCGCACGCTCCGTCACGGTATTGGAAACTAGGAAGTGTCCTGGGCCAAGGCGCATTCAGTCTTGTGTGGAGCGCTCATCAGGTGGAAGAGTCTCAATCATCAGACTCGTCAAGTTCATCATCGCTAGTTGCCATCAAAATGATGGATCGTCGAATATGTAGAGAAAACGATAGGACGAGAATCAGTTTTGTTCGTGAAGTGTCCGTTCTCAAGGTGAGTTCCAATCTGCGTATCTCCATGTGTTGTTATCTGACCAGAGCAATCTAACAACCGTCCATTTTAGCATCTCTCTCATCCTCATACTGTCAGCTATCTATCATCGTTTAGCACTCCAACCCATCATTGTCTCGTTCTCGAACACCTTGCCGGCGGAGAGTTATTCGACTTTTTACAATACCCCGATATCCGGCAAGTCATGGGTGAAGATCTCGTGAGACGCATATTTGGGGAGATTTGTCAAGCCGTTTGGTGGTTGCACCAGGCCAATGTCGTTCACCGAGACTTGAAACTTGAAAGTGAGCAGCTATCATCACATCTATTCGCCTGACATGGGTCTAGTCCGGCTGACGATTGCACTCTGTTTTAGATATCATGTTTACCACCAACCCACTCACACTGCTCCCTCCCAAGGCCAACGACACTGACTCTCAACCACCGATACGTCTCGCCGACCTCCCAACCCCCCTCATCAAGTTGACCGACTTTGGTCTCGCCCGGTTCACACTCGCACGTGACCCCACATTGAGAACTCGATGCGGTTCCGAATCATTCACGGCCCCTGAAATCATCATGGGCCAGGCATACGATGGACGTAACACGGATTCCTGGGCAGTTGGTGTCATTCTCTACGCCATGGTCACGGGCGAACTTCCATTCGACCGAATGGCCGCCGCCCAACAGCAGCAACAGCATGTCAGTGGCAGCAGCAGCAACAGCAGTACAGCTAATCAACCCGGTTCCCCCATGCGCCGCCCCATGGACGACGAGACGTTCCGGAGAAAACGCATCATGGCCATCGCCAAGAGTGCCTACCAATTTCCTCCTTTTCCCGCACCTCCCGTCTCTCCCGGTGCTCAGGCCGTGATTCAACGTCTCCTCGTGCGTGACCCTGTCAAGCGGACCCGCGTTGGCCCTGACCTCTGGGATCGGGAAGTATGGATGCACGGACCGGGTGGGGTGGCCAGACCTGGAACCAATATTGATCCACTTCCAGTCAATGAAGACGGCCACGGCCAAGATGATCGAGACGCGAGGACGAGGCTACTCGACGGATGGCTGATTGACAAGGATGAAATTGAGCTCGAGGCAGCTAGGGACACTTATTAGACTTACTTTATATATACGCACCATTATTTGATCTCTCTCTATCTAGTCATCTTGGACTCTTGTGCACCACGTTGATTGTAATTATCTGTACCCCATGAGTTGAGCTACTGAAATGCTAGTCGTGGCTGTTTAGCTGCCTGATGTCGACAATGCACCTCTTGCTCCCGAATGGTCACCGGCACTTTGGGCATGTTAATACAAAAAAAAGTGTAACAACATGGGCTCCACCAAGAGCTCACAGGTCGGGTTTCACATTCTTGGCCCGTCTGCCAAGGTATCGCGAAATACAATCTTGTACAACATCAATGTGGCATGAGTACATCCTTTTACAATCATCTCTTTATGCAATGCTGCCATGTGCAACCTAGATATTACGAATTCTATGAATAAATGTCAAGTTCGGACAACAATCAGTCATTCAGACGTTACAGTCGGATCTTGAGCCAGTATCGCGAAAGAGAAACCTCTGACCGCGTTGACGCTACATAAACGCGTGATGTCCCTGAGTGGACGTTCTTCGTCCCTTTTGGGGTAATCGTTTCACGCTTTGAATGGGTGAGGATCCGTCCCTGACTGGACCCTGATCTGTCAAGGAGATTCGACGGTACTGCCGCGCGGATGCTTGTGCAGGCGGGGGAATAGCTTGATGTAGCGTCTGCTGGCCTGCAAAGGGGGATGAGGGTGTCATGCTGTTTGGGTAGCCAGGACTGGGAATATTACCATAACCAGTAGAGTAAATCGAGTGATTGTCGGGTCCCCGCACATCACCAGAGTTGGACCTGTAGCGGTCGGCATAATGACCGGCAGACTCTACGGATGCCGGTGAGTGACGTCCTCCACGAAAGGGTGCCCGTGGCTGGGACAAGAGTGGTGCTTCCTGCTGGATTTGATAGTCGCTAAACGTCCCAAGAGATTGACTAGGTCGAGCAGGATAACCGACACCAGCGTCCAGGCCTAGAGCTCCACTCCCATAGAACGATTCGCCTGCCGAGGTCATCGAGTATCGGTCTCGGGTCAAACCACCAGACTTAGGAGACGACGAACGATAGTGGACGTCGGAATAGGAATCCCTAGACATTTGGCCACTCTTCCATCGCCGTTCACGCTCAAACTCTACCCATCGCTTCATGACGATGTGAGAAGAATCAAAGACACCTTCCTTGTCCCCGTGTGCAGTCTCAACCTTTTCGCCTTCGATTTTTCGCGTCTCTCCCCAACTAAAGTCGTCAAAGTGCCAAAACGCATATGCGGGTAGCACAAAGTTCCAAATGGGGAGCGAACAGAGGTAGATGAGCATCCATCCGACGTAGACAAGCTTTCTTGAGGTGATGACAATCAAGAGACCAGGAAGACCCAGAATGAAGGCGAGCAAGATGAGCGACAAGGTCGGCGTGGGCATGCTGGGGATACATGCGACAATGCACAAGTAGATGGTAAAGGCGATAGCGGCGGGCAAGACCAAGGTACCAATCAGCTCCATTCCGACAACAAATTGCATGGAGAAGCAAAACGTTCCACACAAGTCTCGAACAAGGACAAGCTCGGACAAGTTGTGTACCGTCGAGTTGATCCATCGTCGACGTTGAGAAAGCAACACACGGAATGTGTCGGGAACGATGGTCTTGCACACAGCTTGAGGACAAAAGACCATTTTCCGCTTGGGGAAAGTCCTCAGCATCAGAGTTGAGAGATAACGATCTTCCCCAAGAAGCAGCAAGTTCTTCTTGTGCAACGTGTCGACTACGTTTTCCGAATAGTGTTCACAAATGTCGGGATTTGCCAGAATGGGAACCCAGTAACCAGAGCTTCCTTTGGGAGCCTTGATTCGATAGATACTAAAGCAACCGGGCAGACAGGTGACACCTCCAAATACTGATTCGAATCCTTTTGTCAAATGATGGGAGATGTAGTATTCAAAGACTAGGGCGTAGAACGACTTTAGCCTTTCCTGCCGCTATAATCTCCAAAAACGCGCAAAACTCACCTTGGATCATCGTTACCCATGTCTCGGTCTTGTTGGCAATCTTGGTTTCACCACACAAACCCATGATCTCGGGATCATGCACCATACAAGCATTCATCCGACTCAAAGAGTCTGGAAAGACCTTGGTGTCTGCATCAACACACAAGACTGTTTCATACTTGTCAGGACTGACACCTGTCACTCTCCACATGGCATTGAAGAATTCGTAATCAAACGTCGTCATACGTTCGTCAAACATGACCTTTTGCAAAAAGGACATGAGAACGATTTGGGAATCACGCTTGCCTCGATTTCCGGGCTTGGCCTCAGTGACTTCGAGGGGATTTCCAACCTTGGCAACGAGAATGATGGGGACCTTTTGTTGCTTGGAGAGCTCGACCGTATTATCGTCATAATCATAGAACCCGGCATAGACCTTGGCCATATTGTGACGCTTGTGGCCATCAGCAATGGCAACATACGAATGGGCCTCCACTTCGTGCTCGGGCGTGATGAGATCCTTCATCATGCCAAGTACGATATCGGGGGTGGCGAGTTTCGATCCAGCACCCTTGACGACACCATCACAAATGACCAAAATGACCTTGTGGCTGTTGGGATAGTCTGTCGTCGCCAGTGAGTCAATGGTAGTTCGTAGACCTTCGATTGATTCCGAGTAGGCAGTGACCAGACAGATGGATTGACAAAGCGGGAAGCCAAAAGGTTCATAGTCTATGGGAGGTTGCGGAACAATGTCGCCCAACGGAAAGGGGCAACCGGTAGAGCTTCCGTTGGAATCTTCGGCCAGAGACATTCTGGATTCATCACGGGGGTATGCCAAGGAATGCGAGCTTCCGGTAGATTGCAAAATGGGAGAACCAGGTGGCGTAGTCTTGAGTAACTTGCTTCCATACAGACTGCTGTTACGGTGTCGATCGCTGAGACCACCGTAGGCGGTACTAGGTCTCGAATTGTTGCCCACAACCAAATGATCGCCTTTACTGAACCTGCTGGTAGTCGGAAGGTTGAACTTGCTCTTCTTGCCCCCCTTTTCCCCAGCCGCCATGGTATTGGGTCGGTAACGACCTGGAGCAGGTCTATAAATATCGTCTGTCCAGTTTTCGATTTCTTGAGCTCGAGCCATTCGTTGAGCATACGTTTCTTGTTTGAAATTGCCAAGTTTCCAGGACAGGAACCATCCAAACATGACAGCCATGAAGAACTTGATGAGGACAACTCCGAGAATGAAGATGATGGAGAGATAGAGCAAGACATCCGAGGCTACACATCCGATTGACTTTTGGTCAATGAAGCCCACTCGGATGATATCGACGAGACATTGGGCCGTCTTTTCACGATCCGAGCGATACATGAACATGGTAATGTCTTTTCCCTGAAAGGTCTCGTTGGGTTTGCTCATGGACTGGAATAGAGACGGGAATTGAACTTGAGATGTATCGAGCCACTGCAAAAGGTTGAGATCGAGAACAGAGCTGAAACATGGCAGACAAGGATTTCAGTCTCCCAAGATTTCGTGGGCTTTGACAAGATCAAAGGACCTACTTTTCGTAAACGGCAAGGTTTCTCGAGATATTCTTCACCTCGTTCCAATTGTAATACACATTTCTTGACTCCTTGTCATTTCGCATAGTAGCCAGAGCATCCCGAGCTTTGCCAGAGGTATGGCACGTGGTTGCGTTGTCGTAGCCAGTCTTGTCGACCGGGACCTCGCTTTGGACACCATGAAGGTTACATGGAAAGTACCACCCCATCCTGTCTCCATCGGTCGCAATAGCAGAGTTGGGCGCGGGCGTGATGATGCCTTGACAGTTTTCGTTGACTTTCTGAAACAAGAAACTAGCATCTTTTCCTCCGGCCTGCCAAGTTTCCGAGTAGAGGGGGTTGCCAGTTCCATTGAAATAGGGTTCTGCGGGGGGATGGTTCCAGTTTCCGAGATCAAAAGAGACACCGTTGACGACAAGGTTCTGGGCCGTAATCTTGCTGAAATCAATGCGTGATCCCCCGGCATCACACACGGTTTGTGTAAATCCAAAGGTGATGAAACCGACGATAGCCATGAGGGAGAGAATGATGGATATAAGGCCCATCTTCTCCCGCCAAGCGCGCTGAGCTTCTGGAGTGTTTTTCTCTGTCAGAGTGAATGAATGCAACATTATTAAGTCCTGCTGTCATCCGATGGCTCGAGCCGACTTGTACATACTAAAGACTCCGCGTAACACGAAACCCGGCACGCAGATTGTCAACAGATAACAATACACCATCCAAGCATTTTTGGGCCCAGGGGCAAAGTCGCCTAGACAGCCATGTTTTTCTTGCTTGGCTGCTGCAGCTGGTCGTCCAGTGGTATCTCCTGCTGATTCATTCTTTTTGTTGCGCCCTTTTCTTCGAAGCGTCGTTCCACGTTTGAATATAGTCAGACCAGATTCCTGCGCCTCCGTTGGTTCCCTTCCCAGTAGGGATTTACCTCGTCGAAGGCCTGGAGGTGCGTTACCAGTGGTGCTGGGCAAGACATTCATGCCACCTCCGCCTTGATTCTCTTGGGCGACTCGTTCCCGATAATGATACAGCCTGTGATTAGGATCGATCCTTTCACGGTCGGGCCGTACGAGTGACTTTTTCCTCCTCACGTCATTCGCGCCTCCGCCCAAGCCTCCAGGCTGACCGATTCCCAACATGCCGCTCACACCCCCCGGGGCAGGCTGATACGCCTGACCGTACCCTTCCGTGGGACCATAGCTAAGTTGAGGTTCTTGATCGTATCCATGGGATGAGGTCGAGAATCCAGATGAAGAAGGGTGGCTGGTGAACTTGGGAGGAATAGGGGCTGAAGCCCCTAATGACGAAGACGACTTGTTGTCGGGGTGTTTTGAATGGTCTGCCTCGTAACGAGGGTGCTGTGTATCCTGAAATGAGACGCCCGGCCGTGATGTCGTTCGCACAGGGTACAGATGCTCCTGCTGTTGCTGATGTGACTGATCAAGGGGAAGCGGATCATTGTATGGGTCTCGCGGATAAGACATGGTGGTCGGTCTTTAATTCACGCTCAGTGTTGTGCTGATAAAGAACGTCTTGCAACAAGTAGTGTGTAAGCGTTGAAGTGTCGGTCTATGGTCCTACTGTATCCCCAGGTATTATGCGTCGTGCAAAAGAGCCGTCGAGACTGAGAGAGTGCCAAGTCGACTGTAATTATGAGAGGGCCGATCCAAAGTCAACAGGTTTATTATATCTTCTCAGCGTCGATGGGCCTCTTATCGTGAGGGTGTCTGTGAATGCGATGGCAATATCGAGCTATTGACTAGATGCAAGGCGACATTGTCCAGTCGATTGTGGATGCGAGCAAGTGTGGCGTCGATATCCAGTTCTTGAAAGGGTATTCTGTAGTGTTAGCAGGCAAAGTGGACGTGATTTCCAACAGGATCCAGTCGGAATGGATCTGAATGTCCGTACCAAAGACTTGCAGTGACTGGCAAGTTGCGTCCCAAGATCGAGTCTTGGGTGAGAGAGAGAGTGTGTGTGTATGTGTGTGCGTCGACGACTCGAGCACGAGTGCGCAATTGGCAGTCAAGATATCAAGTAGGGAAATGTTGCGATGGTGATTGAATATCGATGGTCTCAGCCACATTCCTACCGGCCGTCATTGTCTACTTTTTGCAAGCAGGCAGGCAAGCAGGCAAAGCAGGCGTTGTTGGATCGGTGCATCGGTGCATACAACTGCCAAAGCATACAAGGTGGGTGCGAGCAGTAAAAAAGGGTCCGTTGATTACTCGCCGTGGCGCGAAATGAGAGGAAAGCAAATAAACCAACAAGCAAGCGGCAACAATCGCCTTGCAAAAAAGGAGTCTGTGTGCACTGCTGCCTGTATTCTCCTCGTCTCACTGATGAGGTTGAAGGTGGAGCACTCTACTGATCGAGCTTGCCTCGTCCTTGACCTCGACATTTCATTGTCTGATGCCTCGCTCGACCTGCACAGCCCAGTCGCTATAGCTTGCTTGCTTGGCTCAGGCTGGCTTGGCTCGACTCTTTGCTCACAGCAGAAACTCGGAGGCGCAATTGTCCCACCCACTTGTTTACACATACAACAGCGTGAGCAAATGACAAAGAAGCCTGCTTGTGAATTCCCGTCGTCAAGAAAAAACACGTGCAACTCACATCATGTCATGCAGTCAGCTAGCTAGTGAGAGTGGGTACCCGCTGTCCCGCACCGCCACCGCCGGGAACAGGGAGCGACTATGGTGCAAGTAAGCAATAAGGCGCGCGCAATGGGCCCGTCGCCGCTCACAAGAATTACCACGCACAGCAAACAAACGCAACAATCTCGGTTGAGAGAGCCATCCACATACAAAAGAATAGACTACAACAAGAGTCAGATGGCGACCATTATGCAGCTTACAATTGACACCATCACTATCACCTATACTCTTCACTCAAATCAAACGTCCAGTTCTCGGGCCGACTTGGCCTCCTTGTTGAGCATCATACACCAGACGTCCGCGAAGGTACGTTTGACATACTCGACCTTGGAGTTGCTTGCCGATATAAGGTGAAAGCTTGTTTTTGAATTTCAAGTCTTGAGTGGTGACCTGACATGTAGAAAAGGGCGAATCAATTGAATATAATGCATTGCTGCCGCTGCCGCTGCTCACCTCGTAGCACACGTTGGGATCAAAAAGGGCAAAGTCGGCGTCGGCACCGACCTTGACAAGACCCTTTTGGTCCTTTAGGCCGACTTGTTTTGCAGTATTAGTACAACACCACTTGACTAGGTGTCCCAGTCCTAGCTTTTCCCCTTGAATCATCTTTTGCGCCTTTTTCTCGTTTCTCTTGAGCATTTCAGTCCACATCAAGCTCGCCCCTAATCCCAGGCCCGACACACCGCCCCAAGCTTCCATGAAACCGCCTTGCTTGAGTTCGGCAACGCAAGGTGAGTGATCCGATACGACGTAATCAATCAATCCGGCTTCAAGAGCTTGCCAAAGCTCTTCTCGAGTCGACTCTTGTCGGATAGGTGGCGCACACTTGTATTCCGTGTGATGATGATCACCGTTATCGGGAACCGACTCGGCACTGAGGACGAGATAGTGGAAACATGTCTCGATGGTCAATGGGAGTCCCCGTTGACGAGCGTCTGAAATGACGGGAATAGCTTGTCCGGTACCTAGATGAACGATATGGGCTCGTGTGGGAACGGTAGCCGCCGTGGCTTTCTTGGCCTCGTCGTCCAACACTCGAATGACCGTCTTGATCGCTCTCACCTCCATTTCATCCGGTCGGGATGCAAGGTAGGCCTTGTAGCTTTGATCTTCGACGACTTGGCAGCAGTCTCCTTGCTCGGCGTGAAACAAGATCAATCCGTTTGTACCCTATCGTAATCAACCAGTCGTGTCAAGGCTCAACGTTTTTGAGCATCCTATTGTGCTCACCTCGAGTGCTGCAAATGCTTTCCTGACATCCTCTTCTTCAACCGCCGGAAAATCCTGTTGTATACATGCCATACATTGAGCCATCCGTGTCCGCACATCTGATTCTGTTCAATTTCAACTCACATCCACACCCGAATCAATCAAGAATCCCTTGAAGCCCCTAACTCCGGCCTTCAAGAGAGGAACCAGGTCGTTCTGGAGGCAGGCAGAGATCGTCACCACCCAATCCGAGCTGTAATTCCCCCATTGTCTGGTCACACTCACCTGGTTTCCCGGGACGACTCCTCCCCAAAAAGCGACATCGCAAAACACTCCGCCCCGATCTCCATCAACATATGACTCGGCCGGTCCAAGCACATCGAGGAGCCTTGCACCGCTGACCTCTGCATTTCGACATGATTCAAGACTAGTGGAATCCTCCAGTAGCTTCTTGGCTTCTTGTTGAGAGACCTCGTTTTCCCACCCATATCGTGCCGACTTGATCTTGACATTGAATGCTCCCACAGACGTGGTCGAAGGGATCGAATTGAGTGGCATGTCCACCACGGTCGTCACTCCGCCCGAAATGGCGGCTAATGTACCTGTGGAAAAGCCTTCCCATTCTGTACGACCCGGTTGATTCAAGTGTACATGAGCACTGTCAGTGGGATCAACAGGCCAGAAACGCAGACCATAGAATATTGAGACTCCATTCAACACCATTTGTAACATCCAGACGTAGTACTCACTCGACGAGGCCTGGTATCAAGACCTTGGTTTCATCGACTTGAACCCACTCATTGACTTCGTCACTCCCCAGCGACTCCTCGACAGAAAGCTCCCCTTTGCTCAAGCATTTCCCAGCAATAACTTGGACAATCTTGCCCGTCCCGCGGTCAACCAGAATCGTCGCTGGTTGTGGATCCACTGAGCCTGGTAGGATGGCTTGCGGTGCAGAAAAGACGGTCAAGCCTCTGGATGGCTTTGAAGCTTCAGCCATGGTCTGGGATCTTTGAATTTGGGGTGCGTGTCTAGTAACTTCTTTGCGTGGTAGCTTTGTAAATGTGCATCTGTTTATACAGCACAAACCATTAAAGGGAACGCAACGTCTTATCTATCTTGTGAATCTGTCAGAGTGCATGTATGGACCGCTCGAAACTCTCAATCGTCGACGGACAACTCCGGCCCAACGAGCAACAACACACTACGCGAATCAGGAACACCGAACCTCGGTTAAGACGGCTCTGTTTAAAACGAGATAAGCTACTCTTTGAATAGCGGCGTCTTCAACCATAATCCGAACTACAGTACATGCATTCTGATCGATCATCAAGCATCAAGTGGAACGTCGTAGACGTTGGAGACTCGCGCATCCATTCACTGAATACCAAATGACATTTTTTTTTCGTGAAAGCAACCAACGGAGGGAGGTGGACGACCTCTAAGGTCTAAATACAACAATGTTGATCATGTTCGAGTGCGGTGTCTGAAACACCGAGTTCGAGAGGAGCGAAGTGAAACCGAGCACATGTGTTGTGACATAAAGGAAGACTATGAGGAGATCGTGTAGATGGCCCCAGGCCAAAGTGATGTCCTTGACGGGAGATATTCAGGTATTAAAGGACTATCAAACACAAACGGCACAAATGTTAGCAACATGTCAAGGTAAAAATGGGTGAATCAGGTCGGCTAGACACGAAGACACGAACAGTATTCGGGTAGTGGCCGTTTGGCTGGAATTCCTTTCACATCCTGCAGAGCAAGCAATATCCTTGCGGATCAGCCATTCGCGTATCACATTGGGAATCAAAGGAAGAAGATGCTCACATGCGGGGCATTCTCAAACACCTTGTACTCTTGTCGTAAATTTTCGTTGAGCTCCAGAATCGAGGCAACGTTGCCACATCTATCGTCCCAAAATTTTTGTTTTCAGTGCTGAACATCCTATGACGGATGACCTTGTGGACTACTGACCTATAGCAATAATTAGGTGCACTCCATACTGTCACGATGCTCTTGTCAAACATCAACTTGTAGCCTTCCAAAACCAGTTGGTGAGCTCTTGCTACGAGTTCAATGTCGTTTGCATGATTAAATGCTCGAACCACGTCGCTTCCAAATAAGAATCCAGCACCCCGAGGTGAGACGCCCCAACCCTCGATGTCTACAAGCCGAAGAGATCGACATTCAGATCATCAGGATATTCTCAGAAGCGATGTTCAGGCTTACCGTCTGGATCCGACCATAACAAATCACACATTGCGCCTTCGTGTGGTACCTCGACTTTTCTGTCGATTATTCTGATCTACGAGAGATGAATGGCAAACCAGTGATGATTTAGCTTGTCCCCGGCCTTTCAGAGAGAAATTGATGAATAGACTGATCAACTCACCTGGTCCAACGTTCCTAACACTGGACTCAGACCTCCATGCACGCAAAACACTCGCCCATCCACAATCGCTCCTAAACTCAGGTAATCAAACACATCACAGCAATACCTCCAAACATTGACGCTTCCATATTTCCGCTGACATTCGTCGTAAAAGCCATAAACTTGGGTGATTTGACGTGATTCGTGGTTGCCTCTGATCAGTGTGATTCGATCTGGATATCGTACTTTGAACAAGAGGAGAAGTAGAAACGTTTCGACCGAATAGAAACCCCGATCCACAAAGTCGCCCATGAAGAGATAATTTGTGTCGGGACAGTCTCCTCCGACCTTGAACAGCTCCAAAAGATCGAAAAATTGTCCATGAATGTCACCACATATCTGTGGGCATAACCAAGTGGCAGTCGCAAAAATGATCAGATAATGATAGGACCCATCCACGGTTCACAGCTGTCTCATACTCACCGTCACAGGACTATCCACATACTGTACATTGCCCTCTTCTACCAAGATCTCTCGCGCCTTGAGGCACAAGTCTTTGACTTGCTGTTCAGAAATGGGCTCACACCGCTTGAGCTGCTCGATCTGCCTAGATGGTTTGACAATCCAAGCGCCAATGTCAGCAGTGGAAAGACTCTTCCTTGTGACCAAGTCCACTCACTGATCCAGGTCACTCATTTCCAGGCCAAATGCTGCTGATACACCACCAGACTAGTCTGTCGCAACGCTGACCCCTATTTGCAGCTGGAATGGTCCCAAGCCAAGTATCAGCAAGCAGCGTCATGCCAGGGCGACGTGTATTTACATGTAGTTGCATGAACTTCTAGCAGATTGTCAACAGCAGCAGTGCATCACTGGATTCAGCCGTGGAGAGCAGTAGTACAGCCAACTTTAGCAGGTATCAAGAGGAGAAAGTACAGGTAGCCACATCAACAGCAGGGTACATATCGTTGACCATGTCGGCGAGACCAAATCCGACAGGACGAATCCCGCAAAGCCCGAAACGGACAAGATCAACACGATTAGCAAACCCATCTTCACATACATTGATCTCGTCATCGCCCCTATATCCCACCCAGTATCCTCTTCCACATAGATCATCATCGGCGTCAAGGAATGATTCAAACAATTGCTACAACACCAAAGCTGCATCAACATCGTCTCCTCTGGGCTCAGGCGGATCCCAACTGCCAATATCACAGGAAAACCAGATTAGTCAGACTTCGACTTACAAACCTCCAAAACTAAAGACATTCAAGCAGAGGCAACAAGAAAAGGAACGACAAGCAGCCCTTGCCGCAGGTAGAGAGTGGCACGACCCAGATACACCTAGACTGGACGACGTACCGACAGAATCATCCCGTCTAGCAAGCCAAAGCGGTACCACGGGGCTATCCGATCGATCAACACACCCCGCGAGTATTGGCAACATCAGGTTACCTCAAGTTGGCGTCCCTTTGGGCCCTGAGAATGTCGGTCTATCGGAATCTCATTCAGTTAAACCTCTGCCCAGACCGCTACCTTTGCCGGCCGTGCCACATGCTCGGTCCGGTTCCGATGCACAAACGGATTCTTCGGCCTCTACTTCGACAAGCTCACCACTTTCTCGACCATCCCAGACCGCAGCTGTACTTTCTTCGTCGAGAACAAGACCATTGCCAAAGCCAACACACTCCAGCAGAGCCTCGCCACTGGACTCCATTCCTGAACCTCGGGCGGTCTCAAACATCTCATCACCACGTACCCTTGCCACAAAACCCAGCGCTACTTCTATATCGGCTGTCTCACCTAAAGATTATGTGTCTGACTGGTCGCCACGACCAACAGATCAAGTCGAACGCTCAGACACCATATCCTCTGTAAAATCCCTGGATAGGTATGGGATGACAGCATCAGGCGAGCGACCCCTACCGAGACCCCCGATCGGTGTAGGCCCGAGCCGAAGTCTAGACAGAGGGGTGCCGCCAGTTGCCTCTGCCTTGTCGAAACAACCAAGCATGCCGGCAATCTCTCCAACCCCAAACCCACCCAGCAATTCTGCAACACCATTGCCACAGACGGGCCAATCCGGCGGCCTTGTGCACGAATCCTATGTGCCAGTAACGCCCACGAAACAGCGTGTTGAAGCAGGCCCGACCGTTCCGACCTTGGTATTGACGAGCGATGATACAGATGAAAAGCCGGACCGTGCTGAGCCTGTAACGACATCTTCACCTGGTCGAGCAACATACTCGTCCATTCCCAAAATTCAAGTCGAGACATCGGATACTCTGCCACCCGTCATTCCTACCATCAATATCCCAACTATATGTTTCCCCGATGAACAAGACGATGATCCTCCGGCAGACGGTTCAGATCAAAACGCCACTATGCCAACGAGACCAACCTTGAACGTTGAGACGTCTCCTCCCAAAGCCACCTCTTCAAGCCACACGCCAATTCGATCAGCAACGCCTCAGTCTGTCACAACGACAACTACCGCTTCTTCGTCTACACAACCTCAAGGCCCTGGTATCTTTTGTTCGCGCTGTGACGGTGTCATCATTGGACGAATCGTGTCGGCCATGAACAAACGATGGCATCCTGCCTGTTTTCAATGCTCAGTCTGCCGGACAATGTTGGAACACGTGAGCAGCTATGAGCATGAAGGCAAGGCATATTGCCATATGGATTATCATGATGTGAGTGCCGTCAGTCAACCACTACGTCGTTGATAAAAAGACTAATGTGAAGATTGGACAGCAATTCGCACCCAAATGCCACTATTGTGAAACCGCCATTGTTGAATCGAGGTTCATCACCATTGATGATCCCTCCCTTGGGCACCGTTACTACCACGAGCTTCACTTTTTCTGTGGTGAATGCGGAGACCCCTTTTTGGACCCATCAAAATCATCCGCTGCCGGAACTGAATTTGAGCGAGCGAGCAAAAAGGCCAAGTTGGCCGTTCAAGGTGGTGCCGCCGAAGCCGATGACGAGGATGATGTCCAGACCAAGGACTTTATCATTCATGGACGACATGCTTTTTGTGTCGAATGTCATGCCAAGCTTTACAAACCCAAATGTTCAGGATGTAAAAAGCCCATCAGGGACACGGCACTAGGCGCCATGGGTGGAAAGTGGCATAAAGAGTGTTTTTGTTGCGTGGTGAGTTTGTGATCGACAATTTGGGGTCGATTGATGATCCAAGTGACCACTGACGGGAGTGCTTGAACAATAGGAATGCGACAAGCCGTTCCCTGGTGGAGCGTTCTTCCCCATAGACGGACAGCCTTTTTGCCAAACATGTTATACGAGCAGTCTCACCGCATGAGAGGCAGAATGGAAGAATGACAGGATCGGACACAACTCTTGCAAGGAATATCAGAATGGCATGATGCTCTGCTTCGAGGATGCGACGGATGTGTATACATGCAAGGTCACAATTACATACATCGCACATGGTAGCAAAGAACACTATTAGACGAGAATGTGTGCTTGCCAATGCTCAAGCTTTGCAGTGATGGTAATCATTTGGTCGTCCGCGACTGCTCCCCTTCGACAAGAGCTTGAGCCAACCGAGTATGGACGGTTTTGCTGGTCTCTGAGCACTGATTTATCATCTGTCAAGATGAAAACTGTCAGCTTGCCAATCGTCGAAAACGCTTGTCATTGGTGAGACCAACCTTGACCATTTCCTCCACGGTCGTTTCACCTGTAAGCCAAACATCTGAGACTGCATCCAGAGCTGGGATACATCCCACAGTTACTCTTGCCCTTGCTTCTCTTGCTTGCTTGCCGTTGGGATCGACGACGAGGTCTTGTCTGGTTGAATCTCTGTCTGCCTCCGTTTCGCCCGAGGAAGCAACGACCACCCCCGTGCCCAAGGCATACATCGGAATACCGGCGTCTGCCACAGCAGCACTACACACCGTGAGTCCAGCGGCCAAGATGGACTCGATGCTAGGTGACTCGGATTCGAGAACCAAAATGTACACGTCTACACTGGATTTGGCGAGAGACGAAAGTTGTAGCGTGGGGAGAAGATGGGAGTGTAGCAAGTGAGACAGGTGAGGAGGCTCGGTGTCCTAACGAGCGTCCAAGATAACAAAAAAGGATGATCAGTATCAGTCAGGCGACGAGGCTCAAATACTTTGTGAGAGTCTTAATGGCAGCTTACCCTCAGAGGCGCACGTCTTGGATGAGAAGCAAATGGAGCAAACTTGACTTCGAGGTTGAGAGTGCCTTCAGGCGAATAGGGAGGAGGCTTTGGTCGGGGCCCATACCTGAGCAAATGGAGTCAGATGTTTCGGTATCAGCCAGCCTTGGGCTCCGTACCAAAGTAGTCATTACTCACACTGCACAAGCAATCTTGACGTTTCCACACTCCATGTATCCACTTCCATTAGCTTGGCTGATCAGCCCTGTCTTGATGACTGTTGAGCATTCATTTCAATGTCAGTATGCGACGAGCAATCATTGCAACCGTGCAAAACATACACAATGGCCGTGTCTCATCGTTTGCTCGTGCATTAGAATCTGCAGCAGCAGGCTTTGATGTCGATGTCGATGCTGTAGGATCGAGGGGTGCGTACACGGGAGGAAACGACCTCTCTGGGCCTAAAATTCTTCTTCTGTCCACTTGGGCGGCCATTCTCGTTGTGCTTGCAGTCAAATGAGCGGTCAAAATGAGGACCTTTTGTCAAAAAGACCGTCGAATTGGCATATGGGGTGCTTCAGAAGTCATCTTTTGGATTTAGAGATGACGCCAACCTAAATTGGATTTGAGCAAGCAGTTCAAGGTGGATTTACGCCTCGCGAAATCAGATCTGTAAATCCAATTTAGTCTGATTTAGTCAAGAATGCCGCCGCCGCTTTCGCCGGATGCGGAATGGGATGACGAGTCTGCATAGCCTAGATATCTCAAAAGCCCCTATTTCTTACCCAGTTCAGCAACATCAGCCACACATTTTGGGACAGGTGCCTAGAAACTTGACAAGCTGTTGAATCCATGCGCTCATCGTCGGGTCGGTTCAATCTCGGTCTAGGAAGGTCGAGCAAGGATCTTGACGATCCCGCTAGTCCAACATCGCACCGAAGAGCTGCTAGCGGCGGGCCAGGCGATATGGCCAAGTCTGTCAAGGACAAGTTTGCCCATACCACGATTGTGAGCAGCTGGATGCTTTTTGTTCTGTTGGAAATTTCCGACGGTTACGCTAACTGGGTTTGCTTTAGTTGCCATCTATTCTCGGCAATCCCAACCTCAAAGACCTTCAAGAACTCATCACCAACGAAAAGGCGGTGATACAAGGAGAGGAGAAGCTCGCTACTGCTATAAGTCACGCAGGGACTTCGTTATCAACATGGGGAGCATCTCAAGGGCCCGATCTTTCCGACGTCCTATCCCACGCTGAGCAGATTCTGCAGCATTTCGCACATGCCCTCCAGACCTATGCTGTGCGGTCTGCCGAAATGAGGGTCCTCTTCAAGAACATTCGGTCGCGGGAAGAGCAATTGGATGAGTTGCTCAAGAAGCGCAAGTCCACAGGCAACCGTGCTGTCAAAGAGGAAAAGAAACTGGCCAAGATGGGACAAGAGAACAAGAATCTCCCTTCTCAAACCGAGCTGTTGCAGAGCCTGAGGGATCAAATGCGGCAAATGGACACCGAGATTGTTACTGAAGAGGCTCAGCTCGGTGATTTCAAGCGTCGCATCACAAAGGAAGCCCTTGGGATCAAGTTTGGTGGATGCTTTGAGTTGGCGGAAAAGGCTCAGATCGTGGGTGAGCTCGGAAAGCTATTGATCGAGGAGATCCCTCTCGAGGAGACCCCACCGGGATACAGTCGCACGCCTTATGAAGGGTTCGGACAGACTCAGCGTCTGGCTGCGGAAGCTGACAGGGTTATCAAGGAGGTCGTATACCACCCTCCCGTTGTCAAACTTCTGCCTGCGACGGCACATCAGGCTGCGCCCAGTGCTCCAACAAATGCTAGCCCAGTGGCGGCTAATACATATGAGAGGGAAGTCCAAAACTATCAGGAAAACGCTGCCGCTTATGGTGATGACCCTCATCAAAGTCAACAAGCCCCTCCCTTTATTCCACCTGAGCGTCGTCAAGATGCCTCGCTCGCGTACCAACACCCAAGTAACAATGTGGTATTTGACGCACCACAAGACTCTCCTCTTGTGAGTCGCGAGCTTCAACATAGCAATGTTGAGCAACAGTCAGCAACGGGTCCCTCCTTTGCTGGGCCCGCAGTGGGAGGTATCCTTCCCGACCCCACCAACGCTACTCAACTTCAGCATGAATACGAGTATGAGCAAGCTCAAAGGGCAGCAGAAGAAGAGAGATTGGGGGGTCAAGCCATCTCTCCCATTGCCGACTCTGAAGAAGCTCGATATGACGATGCTTATGCAGCAGACGCCAAGATCTTACCCGCCACACACGTCTATCCTGTCCATGCCTCGCCAGCGGTAGCCACCTTTGGAGAACTTGGACCTACCGCCAACGAGGCCACCGAGGATGCTCCCGAGACTGTTACGGAAGGTCATCTTCAGAGACTCGGTGAACAAGATGCTGGTCCTGTTGATGCTACGGCCGCCCCTGCTGTCGTTGGTCAAGGCCCAGGCCAACAAGCCTACCCTTTCAGCCTTAGCGAACGAGGAAGCACAAGAACTCTCACCATCGCTGATTGGACTATCCGATCGATCAAACGACCCATCTTGAACGGTAAAGAAATTGAGGCAGTCACTGAACAAATCAACATTCCTTTACCCGAGATGACATTTGGAAACAACTTGCTTGACCTGTCATATGCACCAACCGATGCAAGTCACAGGCCAGTATCCATTTCTTTCAGTGCGACTGATGCTTTGGCGGGAGTCGCTATCGGTGAAGGGTGGGAGGAGAGAGTGGGTGGCGGCGTTCAAGTCTCGATGGCCGAGCATTGGAGCCAAAATCGGTACGTTGATCTCTTGACGTAACGCTAGAGCTCTTGTTGAGATACGTTCTCTTTACACCAGAACGCAAGGCACAAGTTACTTGTCAGAGATTCCCATTTCGGACAAGCCCACCAAGCCATTTGATTGGACTTATTCGACAACCTTTGCTGGTGACGTACAACCACATGGCTCGGTTGTGAGTATGGCACGGCATTCCGAGTGTTCTATCCCAACGCTGAAGCTCACTTGATTCATGCATCTAGCATTTCATGCCTTCTGATACGGATGAGATTCCTATGGGGCTCTTGGCCCGTCAAGATCCGGTTTTGGACCAAATCATTTTCTATGACGACGTGTCTCTTTTCGAAGATGAATTGCATGACAATGGGGAATCTGTCATGAACATTCGGATCGTGAGTAGTTTGTCGTTTTCAAACGATCTCGAGCTCAACTGATACCGTTCGCCTTGATTCCTTGCCAGCGTGTCATGCCTCACTCGTTCTTCATTTTGTCTAGGCTCTTCTTGAGAGTCGATAATGTCTTGTTCAGGACTCACGATGTGAGAATCTTCCATCAATTTGGCACCAACAAGGTCATTCGAGAAGTTCAGGGTCGAGAATGCGCGTACAGTGACATCAAAGCTGTGAGTCTTGATCGTGTCATGATGGTCACCTTGTGCTGACTATATCACCCGATGCATCATTGCAGCGACTCGAAAACCCTCACGATCTCTCCCCTCTCAATGATGCCAACTTTGTCACACAAATTCTGTCGTCGATGCCCATCACCTCGGCGGGTGTTGGAAAGCCTTGGCCTGGACTGGGAGTTGTGCGGGACGTGCTGCGCCTTGACAATGACTCTCATGGCGGCTACCCCGAGCAAACATCTGAGATTCCAGTGACCACGGACGTCCCTTCGGTTGATCCTAAGCTTACGGAAGAGATCCCTCGAACGCCTGTATACGAAGAGACCTCCATTCCAGCTGCGGTTCCCGTGGCCGAGACAGTCGCACAGGCTCCCGTCGTAGATACGATCGCCGGACCCGGCGAAGCTCTGACGAATCACCACCAGTTGACCACTGCCGAGCTGCAGGCTCAAAGTCAGCCCAAGCCGAGTATCATGGACCGACCGCGTGGTGTTCCAAGAAGTCATGACTATGCCGGTGACGGTACATTTGGGGGTAACAACTACGCGTATGACAATAATGGTATGTCTGACGATGACCATGTAAACTGTGGACATTATGCTGACTTTTGATCTCGTCGTCTTAGCATACTTTGTCCGTAATCACGCTTCATCGCCGAGTTACCTCCCCCGCGAGCAAGAAGTGATCGGCCCAGAAGCTACGACGGAGCCTGCTATCGCAATCACGGACACTGTCGGCCAGCAACAAGAGCTTGGTCTCGGTCACAACTCAATCCAAGAAGACGCGTCAGTTCCACGACCGACGACTGCGGTTCATCCCGGAACCGGTCAACGAACCATCTCTGCCTCTGCTTTTAAACGCAACAAGGGTGCGAGCCTAGGGCCTGACAGCGGTTCCGTGACGAGTGCGGCAGGAATCATTCCCTCAACGTCTCCACTCCCCACAACGAATGAAGTCTATGGCGCAGGCGCAGCTGCTCCGATCCAATCGACGGCATACCCTAGCGACACCTATGTTGAAACATCTACGGAACCTATTCACAATGTCGCACCCGCCATTCCTGTCCGCCCGGACGATGTTGTCCCGGATACTGTCCAAGTCGCAGGTGATACGACCAAGACCCATCACCAGACCGACAGTCTGGATATTGGATCAGACGGACATGCGTCTGTGGGGTCTATTCCACCGAGATATAGCCAGTCATTCCAATCTTCGCCGGTTTTGGGGGATGTTGTTGCAGCATCTCCCCACCAAGATGCTGGTCTACGCTGAGGAACCTCGTACAATATTTGACTTGCTCTCTTTATGACCTGTGGCAACCTTTGTTTTATAATCATGGCTGCGCCTCTTTTCCTAGTTACCATGGCCACATGAGATGTATATCTACAACTTTCAACTTTCGATACCGTTATGCTTATCATATCAACAATAGAATGTGTTTGCTACATTAGAGTCTTGCTGTCACACGTTGACTACCATCCGTCGATTTCCCATCCACTGAGCTCGTCAATATCGTCATTGACCATGATTGGATTCTCCACCGTGCTTCCTTTTGACCCCATTGGCAGTCTTGGAAGCAAGATGCCCATTCTCGGTGGTTGAACGATCCCACATAATGTTTGTCGCTGACCGTCGCCATCTTGATGCTCACCATCGACCTCATTGAGATCATCCAACGTCTTGTCGAGCGTGTTTTGAAGCAAAGGGTCGTCGAGTGACGTGTCATGGTCGGGGTCGTACTTGAGCCACTGGACCGCTTCGGCGTCAGGGATCGGTGGTGAGGCGACCTCGGGCGATTCTTGGCGCACCCGGGTCTCAAGTGTCGGGCTCGGGATAGGAGGTGGCGGGAGTGGGAGTAGCGATGGTGAAAGCGCAGGTGGGGATGACTTGTCGGGGGTCAAACCAGGCGTCGTGGAACTCGTCTTTTTCGTGAGGCTTGGTGAGCGGGGACATGGTCGTTGTTGGGGGTCCGACAGTGGCGGTGTGTCAAGGTCCGTCGGGTTGGACCTGCTCGCGCCTGCCGCCCTCGATTTGTTTTTAGAGTGTGGTGAGACGCCATTGCATGTCGTTGAGCCCCTTGAGATCGTTGAAGAGAAATCCGGTGGAGCGGGACCGCTACTGAGTCTTTTGGAACGTCGACGAGGTGATGATGCATGAGCCATGTTCACAGCCTGACCACCACCAGCAAGGTCATGAACGTGGCGTGGGGCATAGCTTCGTCGAGATGATACGGCTCGGCTTTGTGGGTCGACCTCGTCTGTACTACTACGTCGCTGTGCGTCTGCTGTGAATGTCAATTTGGGAGTGGTCAAAGCACGACTGGGTGGGTGTGGTTGATGGTCGGCTGGAATGGGGGGCATGTCGACGTAAGCCAGTTGCCACTTCGGATGATCAACCGGCGGCGTGGGTTTTGATGCGACATGTGCCAAGGGATTGGACGTCTTGCCGACATGTTGGATGGACGGTGGTGGTATGAGTGGTGATGTTGCCGATGACTCTATCGGTAGTGTTGATGGTATTATGGACGAGTCATTGGACTCAATGAACGGATCTTCTAGATTCAACTGGCATGCTGTCCTGAGTAAAGATGAGCTCGGTTTGGGCGTTGCTTTGTTTGGCTTTTTCGGTCGCTCGACTCGTGTTTCCGTGGTCAAAACAGGTGTCGCCCTGGATGGACCGGCTTCTGCGACATTTGGTCGCAGGTATGGCGAAATGGATCCACTGAGTGACCGTTCCGATAAACACAATGACGTGTCGTCTTCCCGCAAGTCGTCTGAACATAATTGTACACTGTGGCTCGACGACAAGGGTGGTTGACCATATCGGGGCTTGAAAGTCGGAGTGGTTCGCTTGGGAGTACTCGTCATCTGGGGTGTCGAGGTCGGGCAAAAGTTGAAATCAAAAGGGGGCTGGGGAAGCATGAATGAACCCGTTAAAGTTTTCTGCTTTTTCGATGGGGATTCTCCGGCCTGTTCTGGCGGAACCATGGGTTGATGACCGACGGAAGAGTGGTAACAAGGAGGCGGTGTGGGTGGTGGAGGTGATGGTGGGTTTACTGGCTTGATTACGTTTTGCGTACCCGACCAGTCGCCGAGAATGTCAAAATCATCCTCTGTGTTGGTTTCTTTGATCACATTCAGGACTGCCGAATCCACAACGGTCGTCTGTTCCACGGCGTCATCCTCGACACCTGCATCGCCGTGCCATTTCCGCCGTTGACTTTCGGCTTTCAAAAACGCTTCCAACTCGTCTTGATCGTCTTTTGACCACGGCCGAGTTTGGGCCTTCCAGACTTTCGGAAGATGATCGACCTGAATGTCCATTTGACTGTCGTCTCCCCAAAAATCTAGCGTATCCCAGTCTCCATCGCCGACGTAGAACGCGTTGCCTTTGACCTTGTCACAATTCCCTTCCAATGGATCGTTGCTACGTGTAGTGGTGGTGGTGATAACGCTGGCGGTTTCCTCGTCTCGCCGGTCAACATCACCACGCCATGCGGCCAAAACGAATGGGTCCCGCTCCCATGGCGCCTCAGGCTCGAGACGATCAATCTTTTTGCCCTTGTAGATGATTTCACCCGTCATGACATCCACCTCTTCGTCGTCTTCAGGATCGACCGTTGTGTACAGCTCTGCGATGCGTTCCCATTTGGTCAAGAGTTGGACTGACTTTTGGTAGCGTTCGGCATGGAGGTCATCCTGTGGACGCAGCAGTGCGCGGTATTGGGGATGAGATGCCAAGGATGCATGGGATGGAAGGAGAAGGGAGCAAGGAGAAGATGCTCGAGGGATGGGGAAGAACTTTGAGGACGAGGATGAAGTGTTGGGTGTGAGTGACCGTGACATGGCTCAATCCCGAACAGACTGCAATCCTTGTCAGCCGACAGTCGCCGCACGATAAGTATTGGCTGATACTCACCCCAGGCCCCTGTATCACTTTTGCTCTGGTATCTGCATGTGTCGACAATGATGTTGAATGTGTTCAAACGAGAGTTCACTTTTGCTGGTCTATAGATTGTGCGATTGTGTAGATTGTATAGATGCGTAGACGGTGAATCAACCATGAATGACGGGAATTCGAAAGCGCGTTTTTTGGCCCAGTTTATTCATGTGTGGTCCCAATTTGCGTAAATGGCGTAAACTTTCCAAGAAAACCCGAAAATTTGGCTAAAGGTACGCGACATCGCGTATTTCCTACGAAAGCAGCATATTTCCATCACGGTGAAGCAACATGAACTGTTCAACTACCACACTCTCTACAGGTTACTAAACTCTCTCACACCACTCGACGACCAAACTCACCATGCCCATCAAATTCTGCGGATCATGGTTAGTAACCTCCTGCTCTCACACGGCCACGTATTCTTCCCACTGACTTCCGGATTGACCAAACACACAGCGCCTCGCTGCTGTACCCAAAAGCCATGTCGGACCGGAAACTACACTTTGAATGCCGTCAATGCGAGTTTATCATGACAGCAACGGATCTAGCAGACTACCAGATCCGAAAGGAAGAGTTGCTATCGGTCGTCAAGTACGTTGTCACGCTAACCCCTCTCTTCATGCGTGGGGTCAGGCCCCCACATTCACTCACGAGAGTGTACTTATGAACATGTCTTGCACAGGGAGAAGAAGGGAATTACACAAGATGTGGATCTCGACCCTACATTGACACGGAGCAACATTAAATGCCCCAACTGTCAGGCGACCGAGTGAGTCTACCGATTGGACTCATTCTATCGATTTCATACGATGCTCATGACTTCTCTCCAGAGCCGTGCAATTCCAAGATCAATCCAACGAAGTCATGAGAAAACAAACATCAATGTGAGTCTTTTGTGTCACACCGGCCAACTCTCGTCGTCCATCGTCTTACTCGACTGTAAAATCTGCAGGATTCTATTCTACAAGTGTCTAGCATGTAAAACCGATTTCCGTGATGAAAACTCGTTGGAAACGGATAGAAAAGAAGCTGAGCGCAAGGCCCGTGAAGATAGAATTGCCGCCAAGGCTTCAGCTGGAAAGTCGGCAGCACCAGCAGCACCAGTACCAGCACCAACCGTTGTGGCCCCGGCTGCGACGACAACAGCAGCGCCTGCCACGGTGGGTGCGTCGACGGACAGTCTAGGAGGAGCGACCGCGAGGGGTCAAGCACCAACGGGAGACCCACGGCGGGGAGGATTGGATGCGTTGGCTCAAGGAGATGTTGGAGAGACGACGACGAGACACTTTGATCGGGATGCACCAAATATCGAGGGGTCCGATGATGATGATTATTGAGTAACTGAATTGTGTACGAGCATACTGTAGAGACATTGCATGGTGTATATATTCCAGTACATGAGAGTCCTAGATCTCAGGTCCCGTATGTCAAATGGAAGCACCACCCATACCTACATCGCAAGTGCGGCGCGACAACATTAGTCCTTGATCATTCTGTAGTAGCATTAAACCCACTCACCAGTGATGCCGACAACATCCTGGACCTTTGCAATCTCACTCGGACTCAACCGCTCCCTCATTCCACCAAACAAGACACCCCACGCCCCTTCAGCATCCTGCTCACTCATGAATTCCGCCTGACAAAGCTCGTAAACTTTTTGCCAAAACTGAGGATCGGCAATCGTATGATGAAATTGAGCGCTCGTGTTTTCAAGACTCGGTCCACCCGTCAAGGGTTGCGACGTGGACCCCGAGGGAACATTGGCCGAGGCAGTAGGAGAAATGTCGAGCGTGGTCAGAGGTCGAGCGGGGAGTGATGCAGACGATGAAGTGTTTTCGGCAGAAGGATCAGCTTGGGAGATGGTCAATGCTGGAATCCCATCACTGGTGTCCTTGCTGAGACCAGCACTACCAGCCGTGGATGGGCCAGCAGGAGCAGCAGCGGCAGCTTTATCCCAACCAGGCTTCATGACGAGGTTGACCACGGCCCCGGCCAGGTCATACTCTTTGATCATTCGCGCATCCACCAAGGCTTTTCCCTTGAATAGCAGTCGTTGATAGTCTGCTGGAGGCGCAGCGACACCTTTATCCGACGATTTCGCAGAGACCAATTGCTTGAGATCGAGAATCGTTGCCGAGGCGGCCAGGGAGACGGGCAACGTGAGTGATGGTTTGAGGGATTTGATGGTGAATGACACGGTATCATCTGATGGGCTTGCGGACGATGAACTTGGTTGAGGGTCGTGGACCGTAAGCTGGTAAGATAATGTGGCATTGTCAGACTCTACCTCTCAGTTTACCAGATGTACCCATCTAGGTCACGCCTGCTCCACAGAGCCACGGATTCACCACGTCAACTTACGGAAAGGACGGGCATCCGCTTGGGTCTTGCTTGGACGGGACAGGTCGAGTCGTCGGCCCATTGAACAGGGTACGCTGCGAGCTGATCGAGGTACCTAGAAGCAAACGCCTCCTCCTCGCTGACCTGAGCTGGGGACAGTTGCCATGACATGGTGTGTGTGTGTGTGTGTGTATGTTTGAATGTGAGAGAATGCATCCATCATGTTTATAGATGTCCAGGTTATGACGCATCTAGTCACTCTGTCTATTCCATGCGGGCACGGAGGAAACAAGAAATAGTGGACATTTCAATGCAAATAGGACACTACATAGCTACACTACTGGACACATGGCACAAGGAGTCCTAGTCGTATGCCTCGTCGGCAGACTTGCGTACCAGTCGTCGGACTTTCTTCTTGTAGCCTGGCAAAAGAAATCAATGATTTAGATGAGCATGCACGCACACATCCACACAGCCCTCTCACTCACCAGCAAAATCGTCTCGTACTTCCTTGGCAGCATCAACATTTGCAGGTGAATTCAGATCCGGCTTCTCCTGCGAGAGCAGACTTATTACCGAGATCAACTGATTGCGGTGATTCGGTCAGCTTGACACTTGTATCATTGAGATCACCGGGGACGACTTACGACAGTCTCAACCGAGTGCACGGGTAACCATCGTTCACCTGCATCTTCGTATCCATACACATCATCCCCCGGTGCATGCTATCCATCGAGTCCCAGTCAGTGGTGGTGATATTAGCTGGTTCAGCGTGTATGTGAGTACTCACGAGAATGGATATACAGACCGTGCCATCAGGGTAAACTATTCACACCAGGTCAGGACACATGATATACACGAATCATGTACATGCATGCTCACTGTTGGGATGCCACATTTGAGTCAAAAATCGCATCTTGGGGGGCAAAAGAGGGTATTCCTGATATCAAGACCGTACGCATAAACCACAGGGTCAGATCGATTGTCTCTTTGATACATTCGGCAAACAAACTGAACAGACTGACCTCTGGAAAAGAAAGCCGGGCTTTGAGGAATCCACCTTCGTAGAGAGTATCAGCCGGTCTAGTGTGATTGTATCTCCATCAGCATATTGTAGAATCCCGTGTACGTTGGTTTGGGCAGTACCTACCCCATAATCATAATTTCCCACTCCAGCAGGTTGTCATCATCGACCAGTCCAGCCGAAAATCCATCCACGGGTTTCTTTCGAAGCTCTGGACATGTTCAAGATCATGTAGTGTGTGAGTCGGGGGTCACATGTGTTGCATTGTTCCTCTCTACTCTCCACTCACCAAGCAACTGTCGCTTGAGGATCAAATGGCCATTGGACGTCGACGCCGCCGAAGCCGGTCTCCCTGATGCTGCCAGTGTAGGAGTATTTCCGCCTGAAGATGCAATGGAACGATGAGATGCCATGATGTGTGTTGTGTGTATGTGTGCAAGCAAGCGATATGGATTTGCGATGTGTATATCTGAGTAGTTGAGTGAATATATTCGACCCTTTCACCTCCATCGCGATTATCCATCACCTACTGCTACTACTATCACAAATCACAAACATACACTCATCGATCATTATTACATCCATGCAAGCATCATGACGGCCCAAGTCCCTATCCTCGTCCTGGCAATGCTCGTCAGCGGATCTGCCAACTCGCTTCTCGTAAGTCACACACACCTCGTCATCGTCGGGGAATACCATGACGCACCCAAAGGATAGTCTAAAACTAACGGAGCAATGGCTTTTCCTCTTTGCCCGGCAATACAGACGAAATGGCAGGTACGTCATGATTCATGTTTCAATCTTTTGCACTCAGATGGAGTCGGACGTTGTTGACGATGATTCACTCTCAACCACCGGTGGCAACAGGATATGCAATGTGTCAAGCACTGTGCACCAAATGATCCCAGACGAGTCAATTTCGAGCAGCCAGTCAGTCCATTTACCATTTTATCTAGACTCTCCGCTGGCTGATGGATCTCATTCGAGGGCAACTAGGTATGGCAAAGTCTCAAGTGAGTCCATCGAATTGATTTCACTCTACCTCCTCGACTCTAACAATATATTCCTCAGCATGTTTATCGGGGAGATGATGTGCCTCGTTGCTCACTATGCCTACTCACACTACTCGACCCGCAAAACCTCATCTGCCTACGAACCTATTGCTCAACACGATGATCAAGATGAAGAAAGATCAGACATTGATCCCGTTGAATCTCACTCTACTATTCAACCCCTCGCCCCCCTAACACTCTCTGCATCACTTTTATTCATCCTCCCCACCCTCTGCGACCTCACGGGCACAACGCTCATGAACGTCGGGCTCATTTACACGCCTGTATCGATTTATCAAATGACCCGAGGCTTACTCGTCCTTTGGGTCGGCATTCTTTCCGTCATGTTTTTGAAACGACGACTCGAGGCGTATCAATGGGTCTGTCTCGTCCTCGTCACCGCTGGCGTGGCACTCGTAGGGCTCGCAGGGAGCTTGGTCAAGCGAGCTGTCGATCCAACAGACGTTGAATCGAGTCTTGTCTTGCGTGGCCTTGTTCAGGTGGCGACCGCCGTTGGGGGACAAGATGACCCCACCAGAGTCTTGGTCGGGGTCTTGTTTATCGCGTGTGCTCAAATCTTTACTGCCGCTCAATTTGTGAGTAGTGGAAGCGTTTACCAGTCGTAACCTGTCTGATATGGATGTTTCCCTTGTCCAGGTCATTGAGGAAAAAATCCTTTCCCACTACGCCGTCAAGCCCCTGGCAAGTATCTTTCCAGAGTGTGCTATCCTTGAGTCCAATCCCCCGCTAATTATGATCCCCCCTCTCTTTCACAGCAAGCAGTCGGTCTCGAAGGTCTATTCGGCGTACTAGCCATTCTCATTGCTCTCCCCTTTCTCCACCTTTTCTTGGCCTCGACCTCCCCTTACTTTGACGTACCGACCGGGTGGAACGAAATCACGACGCATCCCCGAATCATGGGTATCTCCGTTGCGATTTGCGTGTCGATTGCGGTATTCAACTTGAGTGGGTTGTCACTGACAAAGGCCGTGAGTGCCGCTGCCAGGTGAGTCCATTCTTCACATTCTCTAGTCCGACCGACGTCCCGTTTGGGCGGCGCGGGCTCATCATGGGGTGTGTGGACACAACAGGTCGACCATCGATACGTGTCGAACCTTGACAATCTGGATGGTCTCCCTCGCTCTCGGGTGGGAAATCCTCGTTTGGCCCATCAGTCTCCTCCAAGTCGCCGGATTCGCTCTCTTGGTGTAAGCTGCCCTTTATTTATTATTTTGTTTTGCGCTGTTGCCTGACTCACGATTTAAATCATGATACACGACAGGTACGGAACCTTTGTCTTCAACGGTCTCGTCAAACCCATCCTGTTGGCTCCTCGTGTTTCCACATCCGTCCAACTACCCCACGAAGATCGATTGGAAGCGACCGGCGAGTTGCCTAGTAGTGCTGCCGATGGACGAGTCGGGTTTGATGTGATTCCCACTCGACGAGCGTCGCAAGAGGGCGCGTGACGGCGTGAGAGAGGCGACAACGGCGAAGGAGGCGTAGGCGTAGGGGTTGGTTGTATAGTAGACATGTATTTCTGGATCGTGTGTGTAAATGTACATTTGGCATAACATGGTGCATGGTGGTACGAATTTTGAAATCACATGGGTTGTACCCAGCGAGGAGGCAAGGTGTGTATACAGGCCACGGTGAACGAGAAGACCAAGACCAAAGACGTGGTTTTATCATTGACGCCAATCCGACTCTGCCATGCAAAAGACTACGGCAACACGCTGCAAGAAAAGCCTCAATGAAGCGGTTTAGAAGTGCAATGAACAGCAGTGGCGACATGAAGAATCGCCGCGTCGCCGGTTGCTTTCGTGGCTACCTGACGCCAACCTTTTTCTTTTCAGAGGGGCACATACCCGAGTCAGCGAGACGGTGGCAATCAATGCCTTGGTATATCATGGTGCTGGAAGAGTACAAGAGGGGTAGACGAGCTGGCTAGCATTTAAAAGAGTGTGGGAGAGGGATCAATCCTGACAAGTTCTTGGTAACCTTGCCAACCTAGTAGGCCTCATCTTCCTCAAACGGAAGTGGGTTCTCGGCTTCCTCGGTAATCCACTTTTGGTTAACGTCGGGTCCGTCACACGTCCAGCTGTAGGCACGAATCATCAGTACTAGTCCGGCATAGAGGTGACAATTTTGGTTACCCACGTTTGAACGACATGTTGTCCCTTGTATCTCTCCTCTTCATCACCTTCAAACCCGTTTTTGCGGTTGAGGCATTGATGGTTATCTGTCACAGATGCACACATTCAGCCCGGGGTTTCTTTATGAATCCCCCTACACGAACGCACCATCTTCCCAGACCGAAATGTGGTCATCGCCCATGGAAGAGTAGTACCACATTTGGCCAGGAGGCAACTCGGAGCTGCACCGTCTTGATTAGCCTTTTTGCCACTCTAATTACCACCGACTTTTTCAACGACTCACCACTTGGCGACCTTGATCTTGGTACCGTTTTCAGGTTGACCGTCATACGTCAAACAATAGTCTGTACCATCCAACTTGATCAAGTCTCCTTGCGCATTAGCCCCTTCGATGCCCCGAGTGATGATCCACGTCTGGGGCTTGGATGCCTCGCTCCACGGTTCCTCACATGCCGCTCTATTATAAGTGTATATAAGTACCGTGAGCCGCCGAGGGCATTAATTTGAAACCACTTCTCCGATGCGTTATCACCCTACTCACACTGAAACAGGACCTCCATTCTCGGGTTCGCCATCGACGACCGTCAAGCACACTTCTTGTCCATCGGCCGGTGTCATGGTAATCTGTCCACGGTACTCGATAATCGCACATTCGTCTTGTTCTCCACGGGGAGTCATCAAGGGCAAAGCCAAGGCGTTGGTCAACAAGGCCAAGGTGGTCAAGAGTTGGGGAAACATGGTGTGTGTTGGTTGTGTGTAGTTGTTGTGGTAAAAAAACGAGTCAGAGGTGGTGGTGTAGTGAATGTAACGAATGTAGTGAGGCGCTATCAAAGCGTGAAAAGTCAAAAGATGTGTAGAGGTAGAGAGGAATAAAGGGAATGAACATGTCCCCCCCCCCCTCTGCTTTTATATCCATGTACAATGATGGTCATCCCCCTTTGAAACGCGTGACGATCCATCTGAAACGCCGCGCGCCTTTTGAAACTCTTTGTTCTCGATATCCAGCATAAAACGAGTGGAAAGATGCATATAGTAGTGTCAAACAATAGTACACTTGGATGATACAGTCAATACAAGTGTGGCAAGGCTGGAAAGCCTGGGGCGGGGGGACGGGGAAACAAGAGCAAAACAACACGGGTACAGGTACAAACAAATGGGTTTGCTCAGCAAAGACGTTGGCCACCATGATATGCAAAAAAGAGTAGACCGGATTCTATATGTGTGTGTTTAACCTCGAGGGTCGTTACTGGCAGCCGGGCGGCGACGTTTCAATGGTCAAACGGTCAAACCGCAGCGAGGCGTGAAGTCGGATGCCTTGTCGAATGGTTTGAACTTGGTTTCCTAAAACTAGGCGCAGACCATTTGGAAGAAGACTTGAAAAAGTTGGGGGCAGCAGCAGCAGCGCCAACGCCAGGGGGAGCAGCTCCTGCGTGTCTGGCAGCAGCAAACGGTCCTTGCAGAGGCGGCGATGAGAACCCTTGATCCGGCATGGTTTCAAAGTGGTTGATAAAAAACTTGTCCACTTCACCCGTCGAGTGGTTCCGTCGGTCATCCAAATGCATATGACTGCCAAATGTTGATTTTGGTTTTTGATCACCGACCCAACAGAATCTGTAAGAGAGTCAATCCGGTCAGCCACCTGGTGCGTCGACATTTAGGATAAAAATAAAAAACCCACTGTTCAAGGATGGCCTTGTACGACATGTTGTTGATATCATCTGCACTCGACGATCGATGGGGCGGAAGCGAGTTATCGACCGGACTATCAGGCGAATCCGAGCAACTCGAATCAATAGAACCCGCCATGGAAGGCGGCGTGAAATCCGTCGACCAGGTCGTCCGATGTTCGTGATCCTTGAGCAAGCCGAGAGCATTCTCCCGAGTAATCGTCGCATTCTCCCGAGTAATCGTCGTCGCTTCCGATGCCGCAGGGGAACAAGGAGACGCTGGCCCGTCCATCATCATTTCATCATGATGGGCCAGGGGAAAAGGAGGCTGACTGTATTGACGAGGTAGCGTGCTCGTTGTCGGGACTGCCGAATCCGTCTTGGACCGCATAGGACCCGACGTGTGAGCCGGAGCACCCGAGGAAAAGTAGTCTACGGGCGGCGAAGGCTCTTGAACTTTCAAGACGGGAGCCGCGGGGGGAATCGTGTCCAGACTGAGCAGTGACGGCTTGGCAGCAGAGGCAGGCGTCGGTGTCGTGACATCCAAACGAGAACCAAAATCGGGTCGAGGCGAGGATGGCAAGTCGATATCGGAAGAAAGCTGGGGAGAATAAAACTCCATGCTAGGTCCTACCGACGCATCCGATGCAAACGTCATGCCGCCAGGCGATAAGGGGCCGCCGCCATCCCTCAATGCTCGAGTCGAACGTCCCGACTTGCCGCCTCCTCGTGCAGACTTGAGGGACGCATCAAAGTCGTACCTCGACGCCAGGGGAGATGTGATGGCTTGAGGACTCGAGGGGGACAGAGCATTGCCGTCGACGGTGAAATCTCGAACTCTCGGGCTGAGGACTCGATGGTCGGCCGAGCCGCCGCCCCTCGAACTGTGAAGCTGTCGACCGTTTCCGGGGCGAGAAGCACCCCGCAATGAAGGACTTCCCTGCGTGCCCAGACGATCGTCCTGGTCCGCTGACGACGACGATGCTCTTTCCAGCCGATTCCTCAAGTCTGCCATCTTGTCTTGCCTTGGAATAATGGCTTGATCCCATTGCGGCTGCCGTCGCCCACTACTACTGCTCCTGCCCATCGAGGGAGACGCTGACAATCGAGCCTGTCGATTCCTCATGGCCATCACCTTTCGATGAGCCGCACTGGCCGACTTGTTGAATGTGACATGATAATTGCTGCCTCCGTTATTGTCCCACACCTCTTGCTCGCCTGCGAGGTAGCGTACACAGATGAACATGTTTTTCTGTTCAATCTTGTGTAAAATGTCTGAAAGTCGGACGGAAAACTGGAACCTATCGAATTCCCCGCCGGGAAGCGAGTCCAAGTAGGTGGCCGACGTTTCGTTTGTCGTTTGCCACCAGTCAATCGTGAATCTGACGGCGACCCATTTCTGGAAAGCGATATTGCGAACCTTGATGGTTCCCTTGAGATGTTGCTTGTCTTGAGCCAACGCAATGGATTCCAGCAAAACGTCTGATTCGTTTCGGATACCTCGTGGGAAATTGGGCAAGGCGATCCCGAGCTCTTCTGATCCCGCGGCGGCGGCGTCGCCTCCAAAGTCTTCCCCTTCCGATGTAGTGCATTCCGCTGTCGGACTTCCATTCCGGCTGACGACTTTGGGTTTCTGATCGTGCAAAAACAACTTGACGCGCTCCAATTGGGCGTCAAAGTGAACATTTTTCAGCGTTCCCGGGGTGGTAGGTGCACTTCGGGCGGACAAGAGTGATCCATCCAACTGGGTGACATCTCCATACGAGCTGACCGATTTCAGTGCGGGCTTGACCACCTCTCCGGATTTTTTCCTCAACAGGGCGGATTTCAGGTTGCACAGTTCAGTCGTGTTCAATGCAGGGTCATGGACGACAGCAGCCTTGTCATCTCGAATCCCCTTCAAGTCCAGCTTGAGAGCGGATTCGTTTCGTTGAGCCGATGTGCGAGAACCCAAGGGTACTGCTCGGGCTGGCTTGACGGGGGCGAGTTGACGAAGACCGAGTTCAGACTGGGAGCGAGTCAGGCTTGTCCTTCGGGATAGTGATGTCGGTTCTACGGCGACGGATGTGTCGACGGGCGTTTCAACGGCAGCGGTCTGACGAGACTCGTTGGCCGTGGCCTTGGGCGTGACATCTTGAGCAAACAGTTTCAACACGGGTTCAGCCGCTTGTCCTCGAGGTCGCATTTTCAGAGGCTTATCGAGTGACCCATTGAAACGTTTGGTTCGCGGAATGATTTCGCCCGATGCCGATGCTCGTTCAGGGCTAGTATCTCTCGATGTCGCGGCTGACGAGACCTTGCTGCTACATTCGGATTCACAGGGGCTGTCGGGTACCATTTCGGTAAACCCAAAGATTCTGGGACGACTCAGCCTCTTGCTTGCCTTGATATCGGCCACATCCGCACGGTCAAACTCTGACGTCTGGGAAATCAGGGTGGCGGTCGTTCGTTCGGGTGAAGCGCCCGTGAGTCCATGAATATCGCTCACTTGATCCGGCTCGAGGGAAATGTTTTGCTTTTTGGGTGATCGGATTTGAGGCAAGCATTGAACCAGAGGAGGGGATTTGGGCCCTGTGGCGAGAGATCCTGCGAGTGGTACCAAGGGAGGCGATAGCAAACCTGGGGACTGTCGGTCATGACCCGTTGATCGGATAAACGTGGTGCCTGCTTGTGCTGGATCCCTCGTTGGCTTGTCTTTGCGAGAGAGGGAGCTGTTTGCAAAAGCGTCAGTCCGCGTTAGTCCAATTGGATGCACCAAAAGACGAGGAGCCACTCACGGTGTCCGGCTCGGCTTTTTGTGATCGATTTCAAACGTCAAAAAGTCGTCACAGTCTGGGGTATACTGCTTGGCTACCATGGTGGTAGAGACCGAGGGCATAGTGTGTGTGTGTGTGCGAGTATGCGTGTGGTGCGAGTATGCGAGTATGCGAGTATGCGTGTGATGCGTGTGATGCGTAAAGTGCGTGTGATGCCAAAAGACTTGTGCGACTCTCCAGCGGTCAACCGTATCTCTTGTCCAAGGTGAATCCTCTCTGACCAAGTGTATTATTTATGAAAAGCGGTCAACTATCACAAAGGGAGGCTTTGAGTCGGCATGAGATAGCTTTAAAGGGGCGTGTGACTTTTTATTTTCTGCAAAAGGACTGGCAAGTCGAATGTGGACTTACTGAGGGAGGGTATGTGTGACAAGAAGAAATGAGCCGTGGTTGCTCAGGTATGGCGTTGTGAGGTAGGATGCCTCTATTGATTGACCAAGAGTTGGCGATAGTGGTGTTGAAAAGGAGGTGGTGGTGTGAATGACGTCGGTGGCTATAACACACGCTAATCCAACGCTCGCGACTATTTGCCAGGGATGGATGGGTGCCGACTGCCGAGGATGCAAGCAAGGTCAACTGGAAATGGTCGAGTTGACACACTTTTGACCACACCACGACCTGACCACTCTACTATGAATGGTAGTGATTAGCAGCAGCTCAACGAGACATGAGATGGGACAATGCCAAAGTGGAGTTTTCACGGATGCCCCAATGGAACCAGCGGAGAGAGAGAGCAGTAGTAGCAGGAGAGAGTACAGCGGCACACAGCGAGTCTAGACCGCACACTACAGTAGCCACACTAGCTAGCCACACACCGCTGGTAAAACATCCACACTAGCAGCAGAATCCTCGGCGCGCGTCCCAGGCACAGTGGTCCCCGCTTTTCTACCTCTTTGTCATCTCGTTTTTTCATTTCACCCATTCACTTGCGTCCGCCGTCGAGTGTAAACTATCAACCGTCAACCACCAAGAGCTCATACGCTTTGATTCACACTAGGGTGCAGTCCCCACGACGGCCACGACAAAGAGAGCCGTCCCCTCTTGGACCAATCTGCCCCTGCTAGCATTGCCCATCGTATACACGTCTTTTGTTCTCGACCTTTACACCTTGTTCACCTCTTGTCAGCTAGTGTCAGCTGCTGGAAAGAGCTGGAAACCGACTAGAACGAGAAGAAATCGAAATGGCGCGTGTAAAAAAGAGTTCCATCTGCCACCGCCGCCGTTGCTGCTGCTGCTGCTTTCCATCGGTTTCTTTACTTTTTCTGGCGTCGTCCCTCTCTCTGTTACTCTAGCTGCTCACATGTCATGTATACCATAGCTAGCTGTACAAGTCATTCGTCCAACGTCTCTTTGGTTCTCCTTGCCACACCATGGACAAACAAAACCTATCGAGTCAATGGTCCCCGGCCTTGCACATGTCCAACAAAGGCTAACCACTTACGCTCATCTGCCCACATGTTGGATTGCCACCACCCTCACGATCAACTCCCTTGCGTCATATACAACGATTCAACCGAATAAATGAACGGAGCCGATAGCTGCTGAACAGTTCAAAGGGGGGCCTAAGCGGGCCCCACCCGGTTCGTTTTGGTCCGTGATAAGAGAACCGGTTCGGATCCATACAGGAGCAGAAACCACGCTCGCTCACTTTGGATCCGTTCATTTGTTTACTTTCTTGCCTCTACTGTACTCTATACTCTGGCCGTCGTCTCGTCAAGCCAATACCAATGACCGACGGCGACCCCAACATGGATGATGACATTCCCAAGAGTCAGAGTCATCGTGTAATTCACCCGTCTCTCATCGTCTCATCGAGTAGACGCTGTTACCTCGTTCGGCGCAGTTGGTAAGAAACACACACACACGATCACCTTTATCTCGCAGTCATGACCATCTCATTCACAAAACTCTCCGTTTGGCGCCCCACGTCTCCGTTTTTTTCCCACACACACCCCATATACCAGTTGTAATCATTCACACACAGAGGGGAAACCAGTCGGAGGTATATTTTCCCCCAATCGTTTGGACTTGGGTCTGGGGAATTGAAAGCGGGTTCAACAAGTCTCCCCGTATGCTCGAGGCCAAACCCGAGGACTGTACGAGTGCTCGATTCTTCATCGGGCTTGTGCAAGCTTGTGCAGAGTACACCAGTCGGCCAAGAACAATGGTGCCCCACGTCAACTACTCGACCAACTCGAGCAAAGCACCCAAACCATATAGATTTCCCATATGTACAAGTGCCGTCCGTATCACACATCTCACATCGGCCATGGTATGGTATACATGTCATCAAGCAGCCAAGCTCTCGAGAGCCAAGGACTCGAGTGTATAAACTCTTACAAGCAGCACACACAGCCCCGGTTGAGAATGTACACAAGGGGGTATAAAGAGGATCCTGCAAGACGCCGTCAAGGCGCGCAGAGGGGTGTGGTGAGCGTGTGGCTAGTCTTGTGTACAAGTCGTGTACAAGTCGTGTACAATCACAAACTGTAACAAGGTCCATCAACGGGCTTGACCAGGCGTTATAAAAAATGATGGACATACCTCATGAGACTAATCATTCGAAACTGAGTGCCTCCTTGCGGATCAAGCGTATCCTCGAGCAATTCACACGTGACTCGGTGTTTGCCTGGATCCAGTCCCTTGGCGATCGTCGAGAACCGTCCGATATTTCTGTCGTCCAGATAAAAGATGTCAACAACAGCACACTCGACACACGGATCATGACTCACAGGTGACCTTGATCCCACCATCCATCTACTCTGACTGCATCTTTCCTCCGTGTCCCGACCCAACACTCCACACTGCCCAATCCAAAATGTCGACTCCTCAGACTATACATTTTAATGTCGCCTAACCGGGTTTCAATCTCGACCACGACCGTCGCACCCGGTTGATCCGCCATCAAATACGTCTTGTCCGGTGTTTCCACGGGTGACCAGAGCGACCAGCCGTGAGACTCGATGGGCGCGAGCGGATGGAGCGTACTACGTGTGCTAAAACATTGAGGTTTGAGCGGGAGGTTGTGAGTGGTTTCGTCGAATTTTTGCATAAAGCGCAGCTATCAAAGAAAAACGAGTTGGTCTACTGCCGACGATGCTTGAATCGCAGTGCAATGCTCACCCGAGGGACGTGACCCAACTGCCACACACTCGGATACACGCCTTCCCAAACCGTTGGTTCTTGTTGATGTTTGGGCTTTTGCCATGGGCCCCATGGTACCGTCGCACGAGGCCGATCGTGCCAAAAGGCTGCTTCTTGAAGAAGAATGCTCGGGCCGTCGTCACCACCACCGTCATTCGTGTCATTCGAGTCATTCGTGTCATTCGAGTCGTACCAAGGGGATCCTTGCAGTTGGATCCCAGGGACCCGTGGCTCGCTCGGAGGTTGGTGGAAAGCAGAAGACAGTAGGCGTTCGAGGACTTTATCAAGTTGGTCATTCGTGGCGGCGGCGGCGTGACTCGAGGGATTCCCATGTAGCGTCTCGTCGTCGGCTTCCTCGTCCACGAGCTCGCAGACTGTATCTTGAAGCATGGAAGCCGTCATGTGAGCAAGGTCGCGATGCCCTCGTGCATTGATATGCCGGAGGTCGGGATCTCGCCAGTAGTTTGTGGTGAAAAACGGATGCACGAGTTCGGGGTTTTCCATAAAGTGGGGTGCGAGTACGTTGCGTTGGCTGGGAGTGTGCAAAAGAAGTTCAAGCACATTCAATATAGAAGCAATATGAAAAACTCACGAAATGACGGGGACATCGTAAAAAGTCGCCACGGGCAAGTGTACATCTCCTCCTGTGGCCATACTATTCGCACCTAATCCAAGCGGTTGAACGAGCATGACAGCCGGGTGATGCGCCGATTCGAGCAAGCCTCTGAGCAAATGTTCCATGTTTTCGGCATGTTCAGGCAGGTATTCGTCATTGATGGAGAGTTCAATCAGGATCAGGTCGGATTCGGAAGTGGGGATATGGAGGGAATGACACATGGAAAAGTAGTCTGACCCAGTCGCTGCAGTATATATCCCAGTGTGAGATTTGAACTGGAAAAATAAATAATAAAGACGCACCAGGAACAGCCCCATTGATTCCTTTCCAACCATCACCGCTGTTTTTCACTACTTTCCAATGATTCATCTCTTGATCAGACGGCATTCTATCCCGGACATCTTGAGGAACGGGAATAAACTCGTTTAGCCAACCGGTCAAGACATTGATCCATGTTTCAGAGGGTTCAATCTGGTGACCCGCCGTTACTGAGCCTCCAATGGCGCTGATGGTAATGTCTTGACCCAGTATGGCTTTTCGCAAGAATCGTTGCAGACGAGCTCTGGAGCCTGCAGTGTGTCATGTAAGTTTGATGGACAGGTAAAGACAAAGAACAAGGCCTACCTTGGTAAGTTCTCGAAAGACGTATATTTGTTTTCCTAGCGTAATTTGCGAGGTCGCTCAGACACATGCTCTGTGAAATGCGAAACAAGACGACCTAGGGCTCACCCATATTGACGAGACCAGCGGTCGCTATCCTGTTTGCATTTCGTTTGCACGTCTCCCAATCGTTTCCGTAGCTCTTGCAGCGACAATGGAGACAGACCTCGACCTCGTTCGACTTGGCGTGCGAGCTCTCTCAGTCTTTCCGACCCCTCGTCCGACGAAGTAGTAGCCTCTTGGAAACCTACCCGGTCCTGTGCCAATCTGCTCTGCTGAAACCAGAGGTGTACGAAAAGGAGACAGAGGAGCGACAGTGTCACCGCGACTGGCCAATGAAGCCTGCTCGTTTTCGACATTTGACCTCGACACAAGGACAACAACGGCAGAGTAGTCGTGTGGATGGGCAGGACATGGACGGGGAGGCCCTGGCAAGATTAGTGAATGTACAAAGTGACCATCTTTTTTACGTGTGTTTGGTCTATTCTACAGCAGCCTTGAACTCGCAGGCCGCAGCTTCAAGCAAAGATAAAGCACAGTAGCCGGGTCTGCTGCAACCGAACCCGAGGTCAACTAGCGGGTTCACCATGTGTCGATTCATCCAAGCTAAGCCGTAAAAGCAAAAAAAGAAAAAGGATCTGCGACGCGCGCGCGGATACAACAGTGTCACTGTGCCTGAGAGTCGCTCGTAGTAGAAACTAGAGAGTACAAACGAACTAGCCTTGCTGCCAAAACGACGTCTTGCCCTCGAGTGCATGGTGGTCGAGTTGTGCAATCTCTTCATCCGACATTCTCAACGTAAGAGCCTTTGCGTTCTGCAAATGTATACCATGCATCAGTACAATATCATGACTCTTGATCACGAATTCGCTCGCTCACCTGCTCAGCTTGGTTCCTATTTCTCGCGCCTCCAAGAGGAATAGCACCCTTGGCCATGACCCATCCCAAGGCGACTGCAGATACAGGGACGTCATGAGCCTTGGCAATACTCCTCATGACCTCGAGAAGGGGCTCGAGTTGTTCCATGGGAATGTTGGAAAACCTGCGGCCAGCCGGCGGGGGATTAGCGGCAGAGTACTTTCCCGTCAATCGACCCATGGCTAGCGGCGAGTCTGGGGGGCAAGAGAGTGGACAATGAGTCAGCGTGGTAAAGCAACGGTAGACACCAGTGTCCACTCACAAGCAAGGAGGGTAATATCCCGCTCCTTCATCGCATCCAACAGTCCATTCTTGATGGGAAGCGTTCGGGCCAAGTTGAATTCAATCTGGTTACTCGCCAACTTGATCCCATACTTTTCACACGCCGCGGACATTTTGATGCTGTAGTGTACTTAAACTCAGCACCGCGATCACAACCCACAACTGATGCAGACAAATATACTGACATTTGCTCCTTGCTATAGTTGCTGACCCCAACTTGCTTGCAAAGACCTTTTTTCATCACAGAGGCCAATTCTCGAGCTTGGCAGTCGTATGAAAAGTAGGATGTATTACTGTGAATCTATCAGGGCCAACAAGTGTTGAATGGAATCATGTAATGGTTTCAACCAATGATCGACGCCTACTCACTTGATAAAGTTCGACCGAGTCCACCCCGAGCCTTTTCAAGGATTCCCTCAACGAGTGCTCGATTCCAGGCGTGAAAAAAGACCAGTTCATGGGATTCGGCATGGGAAGCCCTGTACGTTGGTCATGACATGTCAAATCGATGTTTTCGAGGATATGATCACGCAATGACCCACATTTGGTGGCAATAATCACATTCTTTTTCTGTTCTTCAGGAGTCTCCTTGAGCAAGTTTCCAATGATACGCTCGCTTTCTCCGTAGCCTTTGGTAAACATGTTGCACCTCGTTTTTAGCTTGCAAACGTGCGCATGGTAGCAAGGCTCATGGCGCGCGGTCTCACCATAAATTTCAGCAGTATCAAAAAAAGGTGCGCCCCCTTCCAAGCACGCAAACCAAGCTTCCTTGATAGCAGGGAGGTCTTCAGGTGTATAACCCCAGGTCTAGTACCGATCGACAAACAACGTAGGGGGACATGAGCCCGCCTCTTGAATTTCGCTCTAAAGCATTCACGAGCACACATTCTTTCCTCACCTTGTCTCCCCACGACCACGTTCCGAGACATAGGGCTGGAACTTGTCGGTTGCCCAGTTTCACAGTCTTGACAGTAGATGCTGACATGATGGATGGTGGGACAGTTTAGTTTTTCGATTGAGGGTTGTAAAACTGTCAAAAGCAAAAAGCGTCAAATATCTCAATACCCTATATACCGCCTCAACGGGGACGGTTGCGTAAGTTGCAACAGACCAGCTTACCAAGCACAGAGATCCAGCGCTACGAGTTGGCAAGTACCACAAGCCGGAACGTTTGTCTGAAGAGGAGGCTACCGTTGCGAGTCTTTTGGGAGTACGTCACGCCCTCGGGCGCCTCGGGCTCCAACGCTCGACGCATGTAAATGACCAAAACGCATCGTGCATTTGTATGCGTTTTACGAGATTTGCTCGCTCGGGCTTCTTGTTCGGGCTGCCCAATGCCCGAGGCCGTGCCACCTGGAAGAGCAGCGGTGTTTGGATTGCATGTAGCTAATGAATGACTGTGTCATTTGACATGAGTCTTTTAGACCTGCCTTGGTAAGACGACAAGAGGTCGAATCCGCTCCCGTATTCGTTTGTGTCATCAAACTTTCGTATGACAACACCGATGCCACACAGATGAATAATCGTATGCAGCATCCAGACATTTTCAAGATTATGCGAGATACAAGGTCTTACAAAGACAACAGGAGCAAAGACAAGCTACGTGATACATTGATACACCGCGCTACGTTGAACAAAAGACCACCCCTCGTTCGCCTCACGCTTCAGCCGTTTTGGGCAACGCTGCCGCTTCCCCCATCACTGTAGATGCTTCTTCCTCCTCTGCCGCCTCCACAACGACGACGGGAGGTCCAGTATAATACTTTCTCGCATAAAACACGTACCAGAGAATGGCAACGAGGGCGAAACCGGCAAAGCACACGGACGCATAGTTCATCGAAGACGCGGTCACGGGGACGGCCGTGGGCATGCAAAACAGCACAATCGAAAGGGAGACCCAGGCGATAGTGATGGCGTTCTGTTACGAAAAACCATTTACAGGATAAGTGGGGTTTCAACAAGGGTGGTAGGGGTCGCAACTCACAATGATGAACCCAAAGCGACCGAGAGAGTAGGGCGCGTCCTTGACGAGTTTACGTCGCCTCACAAAGCTGATCAAGATGGGGACCATGTACGAGGCACCTAGACAAATGGTCGCCGCTATCATGGTTTTGTTTGGTTTCTCCGTGGTCAGTCATTCGCGGGCTCTCTAAGCCCCTAAAACGACATGGCTCACCTCCGGTAAACGCTCTAAACGCAGCATCACTCCCCAAGTAAATCAACCCAAGCAATGCATCAATGACAACTGCCAGTAGCAATGCGTTCAAAGGGACTTCGAAACGTTTATTGACTTTTTGCCATGTATGGTGAAGCGGGATCCCGCCGTCCCGAGAAAAGGACCAGGCTGAACGTGAAGTGGCCGTCAATGCACCGATCATGGCGAATCCGGCAATGATGAGGACTGCCAGGGCGCGTGTGTCGTTTTAGTTTTGATTCGCACATGCGGATTTGTCCCCCCCACCACCCCCTCTTCATGGCACTCACTCAAAAACAACAGACCAAACGCCCCGCCGGGACTGCCGACGACCAGCTTGAAGAGTAATGGTATCGGTTGGAGCGAAGGCACGTCGATGAGGTCTTGTACGTTGGTCAGAACAAAGTTGAGTGGGACAATGTAAATGACTCCCGTGATAAAGGCCGCCACGACGCTCAAAACTATATAATGTAGTGATGATCAAATTCAGATTGACAGTTTATGAGCTGAACACGACGAGACGTACCCATCGCACGGGGCACTTCTTTTTCAGGATTTCGCACTTCTTCGCAAAGACTCGAGACCATTCCGTATCTTTTATCAAGACATATATAGCAAGGATCAGTCTGGCTGGCTATAGGATGGGATCGAGGTGTGGATCAACTCACCCGGTCAGTGTATAGGCTGCATGAATGAGTCCCACGCAAAAGCTCCATCCGGGTGCCCAACCACTTTGCGAGGTGTCAAACTGGGAAATCACGATTCAAAGAGTGGTCAAAAAGTCAGCAAAGAGCAAACCGGTTCACCCCCTTTGAATGTTTGACCTTACCCCACCAAAGGCATATTTTGCCGAGTTGCGTCTCGGCGCTTTTGCTAGTAAAACGACAATGACCTGGCTCGCCAGACAACATTCCCACCGGTCAGTTGTATTCTTTTTATCGGCGAAACATCAGGACTCGCTTCTCGACGTACGACGATGAGAGCCATTCCAGTCCACCACAAGCACGCTTTTGTCAGGTAGTCAAGGTATCTGCAATATGAAAGCCAACATATTGATCAGCTGGCGCTCTCTTTTCAAGTGTAGGTGTAGACCATCAGATGACAAGGAGCCAACGACGCACCGGTTGAAAAAGACATTGACGGCCAGGGCCACCAAGAGGCACGCCCAGTAGCACAAGACTGTTTGCCAAGCCGTAGGCACGTAATCTTCATTCCAGAGTGTTATCGCGGCTAAAATGAGTTGAGCTTGGGAAAAGGTAATGGAGGCGGTCACCCTGAGAGAGGCGCATCCACCCACACACATGGCAATTGCCATCAATAGATGGTCTAGTCGGCAAGAGCTGAAAACAAGACTCACGTAATGTTTCCGGTGAGAGATAGCCAACCATTGATATAGGATGAAGCTGCACTGTATTTGGGAGTAGCCAACATGGCCGACCAATCTATAGTGATGATATACGAGTCAATGGCAAAAACGCAAAACGGTGGATGGTCCCTCGAACTCACAATACACTCCTCCAGAGGTAGGATACACACTACAAATCTCGGCAAGACTTGCGGCTATCGCAATCGAGATGAGCGAGATCAGAACCCACTGCTCACGCCGGCATACCGTATTCAACCATCGAGGGGTCAGCGCCCATTGTCAGACCATGAGAGAGGTAGAGAGATGGTGGCGACCTACCCCCCAAATCAACGTGACCGGGCCGCCGTTGATTAATGCAATACCTAGACTCGTACTGATACCCAGCATGGGAGCCTATGGAAGATGCCCGAAATTCCAAGTTTGTCAGTCACCTACGAACCTTGTAATATGACACTGAAACCCACCATGATGGCGAATGCCAGGCCCATGACCGAGACCATTCCCAATGATCGCTTGAATTCTTGTTTGTAACCCTGTTCAAGAGATCATACAATCACCATGTCTGTATTCAGCCGTTTTTCAAAAGTGACATTGTTGGCAAGGCAGGAGACTGACCATCTGGGCCAAACGAGCTTGTACATGATCATCACTTTCTCCTGGGCTGACCACTCGTTCGGTCATACCAACGATTTCCGACTTTGTTTGCTTTATTTCAGACATGTTGAATTTCGGATTCACGTTGTTGTGCCTCGAGTAAGAGACCAAGTGTGTTTGTCGATTCAAGCGTTGGCCTCGGTGTGGTGCTGCTATTGAGATCTCGCTCTCTCTGCAAATGGCTCGACAAGAGAATGACAGAGGTTTAGCTATTCATCTGGCAAACATGAGCCATTCCTCGTTGATATATCCACCATCTGCATGCGACGACTGTGGCCGTTATCTCACTCTCTACTCTCGAGTCTTGACCATTCACCACCACCAAGCAAAGCAAGCAGAAGCACCCGCCCGCCGCCATAACCGAGCGTATCTATCTGCATGGTGCCCGATCGCCGAACGGATACCCCGCGTGTGGATGCCCCGCCACCGCCCGAAATGACGCAGCCTACGCGTCACGCGACCGTTGATTTAGAGAAACTCACGGATTTGGATGGGATTTAGTTTGGGTAAAGCGAGGTTTGGCTTGGTGAATTTGGTAGGGTGAGTCCGTGAGTCCGTAGAAGGGACCGTAGAAGGGACACAGTTCAACTCGGGAAATCATCGACACAAGCATGAATGCAACGCCATCACACTACATGAACATTTCAAAACATCCCATGTAATGCATCATCTATTGCTTTTCTTGCTGCTGGAGGTTGTAATAGTACTCTGTCGCAATATCACATCAAGTCAGTGGTTACTCGCGGCTCTCTCATAATGACTCCCGCTCGTCGATTCCAACGGGTATCGAGAAAACTCACCTTCAGCAGCGTCAATACATCGCACATTGGCGCCCAACTTGTTGATGGTTTCCATGTACTCGTCCTCTTCTACGCTGTCAAACACAATGCCTCCCCCTTCGTTATGGATAACACAACCAGATCTGCATGAGCCCAGGGGACCATTTTTCTTGCGACACATTTGACACATTCATCGACTCACCAGATTGCAAGTAGGCAACTCCGTCCTTGAACGTCATGGTTCTAATGGCAATACACGTGTCCAACTCATCAGAGTTGAAATCGAATCGGCCGACAGCTCCCGCATACACCCCTCGCTTCTCCTGTTCGAGCCCAGTGATGATTTCAATGGCCTTGATTTTAGGTGCCCCCGAGACTGTACCCGCTGGGAAGATGGATCGGAAGGCATCAAATCTGGTTGGTCGCATAGCCACCTGGTCAGCTCAAGACACTTGCAAAAAAAAAGCCCCGTTCAGTTTAAGAAAAGAAAAATCTGCAAGACTCACCTCGACTTGTCTTCTCGGAGGTCCCCACTGATCTGACTGGTCAGATGAATCACATGACTGAATTGCTCGACACGCATGAGGTCGTCCACTTGAACGGTCTCGGGCTTGCACACCCGGTTGACATCGTTTCGAGCCAGATCAACGAGCATAATATGTTCCGCTCGGTCCTTGTCGCTTGCCAAAAGCTCTTTACCTAATCGAAGGTCGTCTGTTTGAAGCAGTGGGAGTTGCAGCAGGGCAATATTTGTCAACACACATGTTGGTCCGAGAAAAAAAAAGGTACAAGCGACTCTCACCTGCCGGCGTCTTGCCCCTCTTGACTGTTCCTGCAATCGCATGATTGTACACTTTACGCTTCTCGACTTTGCACAAGGTCTCCGGACTTGCTCCTACCAATTGAACATCCCCACAGTTCAAGTAAAACATGTAAGGGCTCGGGTTGACTTGCCTCAAATGTCGGTAGGCATTAAACGGGTGAAGGTCGGTCGGTCGACTGAGTCGCTGGGATGGAACAGCTTGAATAATGTCACCTTTGACGATATGTTCCTTGAGCTTTGTAACAAATCCTTCATAACCGGCTTTTCCAACATTTGAGACAGATTGGTTACCAAGTCGCAGAGGCCGCTGAGGAGGAACGGGCGTCTCGGGTCTATTGAGCTGTTCTAGCAACTTGTTGACCTTGTTGCTCGCCCTTTCATAACTGGATGCTATCGAGGATGCAGAAGATGATTCGGGGCCATCCGGAACATAGACGTGCGATACGACCTTGACAGTCTGATAAATGTGATCAAACACGAGAATCGAATCGCAAAACATCAAGACCGACTCGGGAATCTCAAACGGTGTCTTGAGATCCCGTCTTGTCTTGGGTTCGAAGTGTTGAATACAGTCAAATGTGATGAAACCGATAGCTCCACCTGTCAGAGCCAACCGGTCAACCAAACCATGTTCAAGAGTATTTCGCCGTAACGAGCTCACTGACCAGTAAATGAAGGAATCTCCGGGATCACTTGATATCGATATTGAGCCAGTTCAGCTTCAAGCGGCTTCATAGGGTCTCCCTGAATGTCATAACCTTCTCCCGTCTTGATGACCTTGAACGGATCTAGATTGAGGTTTATGATCAGCATCACCACATCTCATTCGCAAGGAGAACCACTTGTTCAATGCACCTGCGCCAATAAAACTATACCGCGATACAGCTTCTCCGCCCATGATGCTTTCCAACAAAAAGCTATATTCCGACTTTTCACTAATCTTGAGGAATGCCATTACCGGGGTAAGGAGATCGGCTGGGATCTGAGAGAATATGGGGACACAATTGACATGGTTGTCACCCATGTACTGCTTGACTTGATCAAGTGACGGCGAAATCTGTATTTTTTCAAGTGTAGTGATTTGGGGAAACCGTAGAGTCATCTATCAGTATCGAGCCCAAATCATTGATCCAGCAAGTGATCGAGTGTCCATACCGGTGAGGCTTGCATGGTAGAGCTGTCGAAGGTGGGCAGACGGTGTGGTCGGGCTTGAACTTCTTTCCAAAAAAAGTTGCAATTGTCCGGTGTCTACTGCACGTAATGGTTGACTCACTCGCTATACTAGCGCTCAAGACCTGCACGACCTCCACTTTTCATTCCTTGTTGAGATAGTCACAAACAAGTTTGGTCTTGTGATCCGACTGCAGCAACAACTGGATTTCGACTGGTCAGTGAATCGGAAGACAGGAGCCGAGAAATAAAAGTACATCATTTCAATAACCAGTCAAACAGGTTACAAGTAAGTTGGCATACGTTGTAGCCCCTCGCCCATGCTCTCTACATTCGACGCATCATATGGATCGATATGAAAGCCGTGTTGTCGGTTTGGCATGCCTGGAATGATTCAATGACTATACAGACAGTCTTCACATGACCACACTTTGCCTGCCCTGATGTGCACCGCTATACACGCTCCCTTCTCGATCATCCACTTCTCTTCTCCACCGATCAATCGCTGGGTCCTGGGGCATCTCAAAGCCCATGGGTGGCATTGACATCATCGAAGGGTTCATTCCCATCATGTAGGGATTCATCATTGGCATCCCCATCATCATCGGTGCCGGCGCAGGACCGACGTTGCCGCCCATCATGTATTGCTGGTGATGATAAAATGCGCTTTGCCTCTGCATTTGTTGGGCTTGTGCTGCAGCAACGTGTTTTTGACCGAGAGGGAGGTCGTCATCGTCGTCGTCATCATCTTGCTGGTGAGGCTTTGCGAAAACTCCTGTTGCAGGGGGCCTTGGCGTGACGTCGGAATCCACCAGTGCGCCGAGCATGGTCATGCGGCGAACGGCTAGTGGCACATCGTCTTCGTCCTCGACGTCTGTAACAGGTGTTGTCACCCTTGCTGTTGCCGGCATCACTGGAGTTTTAGCTTGCGCCTGTTTCAAAAAATCCAAAAGACAAATCAGCATTCGCTTCAATGACACATGACACGAAAAGACTTGCCACCAGCCTAGACAATGGCTCATCCTCGGAAGAGTCGTCGTCCATCGTCTTGTATGGCACTCGCTTGTCAGCTCTCACTAGCTGCGTCAATGGAGCATCATCATCACTCGAGACGTCTTGAGAAGCTACGCGCCCATGCTTGCGATCCTTGGTCTTTTTCTGCGGTCTTGCTCTTCTTCGTGGCACATCCTCTTCGTCAGAAGAAGCTCCCCAGTGATCGATATCGTCATGTCGATTCTGGCTAGCCGCTAATTGAGCAGCTGTAAGAATGGGCGGCAATACAGGGGCGGTCCGAGCAGTGGTCATGGTATCTTGAGTCGAAGCCGAAACTGGCAGAGGAGGCAGACCTTGATCGGCGGGGTATGCTAGCTGATGACCCCTGAAACCCCATTGCGTCACGTCTGCTTCCAATTCATAATCGTGCGGGGATAACGGAACAGCTGACAACTCGTCGGCCGGTCGCTCAGCATCTTGTTGTAGCCTGAGTTTGGCGACTTCTCTTTGCCAAACCTGGTCAACGCCAAACACGGATCGACCCCGGTCGCCACGTTCCATGTTTCTTCCCCTCATCGACGCATTGTCCAGTCGGGATTCGGGCGAGGTAGGCCCCTCCTTGACGAGATCAAACAGTGTGTGCCGGCTTTCGTCATCACGAGTCATCATGGTCGGCCTCGAGTCTCCCATGAACTGTCTCTTTTGAGATTGAATCATGGCCTTTTTTTCTTCAAGCTTGTCCATCAAGCTCAGACCGGGGACGGGGCGAACGGTCCTCCAATCTTCTGCTCCCGGAGCATGTTCGACGTCTCTCTCATCAACGTACACGGCAGAGTCACGGCCACCGATCGCATGTAAACCGAAATGTCCTTCCTCTTGAGCTCCACCAACAAAAAACTTGCCTCTGGCACCGTCTACGGGTAGAGAGTCACTAAAGATCCTTTGACTGAGCGACAAGGTGTTCATGCTCCCCATGGTAGGCAAGGATCCTATCAGGGATGCCGGTCGCACAGCGTTCAAGGGCATGGGCTTTTTCCCATGGAGAAACCCCCTGCTATCTACGAGAGGGGCCGAAGAGCTGGGGTAAATGGTGCCTTGTAGTGGGGTTGGCATGATGAGCGTCTTGGGGCGGAACATGGTCATTCCGACCGCTCGCCTCGAATTGTCTGTGGGACGAGGCACGGGCGCGAGCGATTCGTCGTGATCTTTCCGAGCATCTGCTTGCTGGTCATGGCCAAGACCATTGTCTTGACTCGATTGTCGAGTGTGATCTCCGAGTTTAGGATCAAATCTAGACGCTCGAGGCCCTGCGGGTGCAGGCATCGCAAAGGGGTTAGACGGATCCCCCACTAGAGGTTGTTGGGAGGAACCGGAGCCTGTTGCACGGTGCCCTGTCTGGCTAGTCGATCCAAATGATACTTGACGAGAATGAGGAGACCTAGCCTCGCTTTGTGCAACAATGAGACCATCCTGAGATGGAGCGACAGCTGCATGGGGAAATGCAGGATGCTGGAACCTCCCTCGGTTCAAAACGCTCGAGCTGGATCCTGGCCGAGATATCTCGGATGGATCAGCTAGTTCTTCTTGTTTGTCTGGTTCGAGTGAATGAGTTGCGTTTGTGTCATCATTGACGGGTGTATCAGGAAAAGCAGGGTGCTGAAATCTTCCTCGATCCAGCATACTCATGCTAGAACCAGGTCTCTCAATCTCGGCAGCTTCCACCATAGTGTCGGGGTTGGGAGAGGTGAATTCGTGAAAAGACACGGTCCTGTCCCTTCTCGATGGTCGAGAACCTTTCAAAGCTGGTGGTCGAGGAAGAGGCCTCCGGAGAGCAGAAGTCCCTGCTGCGGCGGATCCATCATTTTGCATGTTGGAGATGGCATCACTGAGAGACGGTGGAAGCGGTCTCAGTTGTTCTTGCGGCTCTTGCTCATCTTGCCGTGATGCTGTTTCTGCAAACCTCGCTTCTCGAAAAGACTGTGGGCGCCAGAGTTGTTCACGTCGTTGGCTCCCTGCCACCAGGGTTACGTTTTGTTGTGAAGCCAGCAAAGTCTCGGGAATACCCCATGATCCCAGATCGACCTCTTCCTGAGGTGGTTGATTCAAAGTCTCTATCCCACGTCCCATGTCCCGCGACTCTACGGGGTCCAACATACTCTGCGTACCGTCATGGGTGCTCAACGCAGATGAGAACCGTTGAGTCTGCGGGTGTCGAAGAGTCGATGGCTCGGCTTCATGATGACTCGCTCGTCCTCTACTATGGCTCGTTGTCGAAGAGATGGCGCTCGACAAGCCCGGTCTCTGACGTTGTGTATTGAATATGGCCGACTTGGTGTGGTCCTTTCGAGTATGTTGACGGTCAGGATCATCATTGTCGTATTCTGTTGCCGTATCATTCGCACAAAGATGGCAGGCTCAGTGTCAGCTGAGCTCTGTGAGACAGTGCGTGCGATGTGAACGCTCAAGATGGATTGCGTACCTATCAGAGCAGCCGCCAGCTGCAACCGGCTAAACGACATTGTTCCAAAACAAGGCAAAACGACAATGTCGGTGCTGTGTGCTTGTTGCACCTACTGTTGAGTCATTCAGCTTCATCAACCATTCAACATCGCTCTCGCAAGGTTGGCCGCTCCCGGATCGACAAACAAAACAAACAAAACAACACCATTTGCTTCCGCCATTGCCTAGATCATTCATCCAGCGGCTGTGCACTCCTTGTGGTTTCTTCTCTTGGCCATATTGCAATCCCTCACACCACGCTGTCCGATTAATATTAGTTGTGCATAAAACGTGTCATATCTATCCCGCATGCTACAGGCCACCAGACTTTGATAATGTACAATGAGAATTCCCAATCAGCAGGGGCAGGAGACGCTATAGGATGAACCAATGCACGAATGTCGTCCATAATAAGCTAGACATTTCATCACGTCTTGTGGCAAATCATGAGCAAAGTGTGCCACTCGTACCATGGAGTCGCTGTTGTAATAGACACCAAGCACGGATCGGATGAGATTCGCACGAGCGCCTTGCTCTGATACTGACGAAATTCGGCGGGAGATATCGGGAGCGGGTGTCGGTCGTCAAAAAGAGTCCTGGTTGAGATTGATCAAATCAAGATCCAGTAGCGAAATGATGAAAATTCGGTCGATGAGGGAGAATAGGCGTGCTTGGGTATTGTCAAGAGAAGAGGTGTGGTTCATGGGACGTGCTTATAACACGACACACTTGTTCTTCTTCTTGACAACGGGGGGCTCAAGGGCAGCGACGATAGCCTGGGATGTGTACGCACGTCAGCAGGCAAAGGGTTTGATTGTAATGAGCAGTGATGAGCTCACCTCGTCGAAAACGTTTTTCAGTCCTCGTTGAGTCAATGCTGAACATTCAACAAATTTGACGGCACCGAGCTCTCTTGCTAGTCTCTCACCCTGTTCTGTCGTGATTGGTTTTTGCTTCTGTCTTGCCAACTTGTCATTCACAGCTTGATCATCTCTAAGATCAACTTGTGTTCCGACGATAAGGCAAGGAACTCCGGGACAGTGGTGATGCACCTCAGGAAACCATTTTTCCTTGACGTTCTCGAATGATGCAGGGGATGTGACGGAGAAACAGACCAGGAAGACGTCGGTCTGAGGGTATGAAAGGGGACGTAATCGGTCATAATCTTCCTGACCTGTTGAATGCAAGTAGTGTCAGTGACGCCCAAGTGTTGATGCGAAATCTGCCAAGAGAAAACTAATGACAACTTACCAGCGGTATCGAACAAACCCAAAGTGTATGGATCATCTCCAATCATGACAGTGACAGCATCTGTTGCAAAGCCAACCTCGAAATCATTAGCATCATACACACTGGCTAGACAATTGGCGATAACGGCTCACAATTGTCAAATACAGTAGGAACATATTCCGAAGGGAACTTGTTCGTTGTGTATGAGATCAACAGACAGGTCCTGTTCACAGTATATGCGTCAATAATCGATGTTTGCTACTCCCAGAGGAAAAAGGATGAGGCGACTCACTTTCCTACAGCTCCATCACCGACAACGACACACTTGATTGTCTGCATCTTGTCCGCCCTGGTCAAGGACTATACAGATGACGCATAGAGAAACAGGACAACAGTACGTCAGCCTTGCCCTCGAGATTGTATGGAACCAACCACCTGAATCGATAATGCTGAGAAATGTGCCGCCTAGGCTTGATGACGTCTGATTGCTGCGGTCGACCACCTTGTCTGTTGGGTGATCGAATCAAGCTTTGCACGGGAACCGTCTTGGAAAGGGCAGAAACAACCGACAGGTGCACCACCGGCATACAACTGATCAGAGCGTGCCACTTGAAGCTGCCTCGCAGTGTTGTTCATCTCAGCATGCTGATTGTTGATCTTTTCCCGTCTGCCCATTATCTCGCCGCAACGCTTCCGAACCCGTGTCTTTCAGGCTCGACTCTGCTTCCAATAATGCTTGCCACTTGATCGATGACGCTCGGTGATTCCTTCACATTGATGTCCATAGAATAGGGAGCCAATCCACCAAACAACACCATACTAACCTTTCGTAGAGTGCGCTATTGCGATTTCTTGGTCGACTGTCCAGAGGTTCAATCACGGAGCTTGATGCCTTGTCAAGCTGAGAGACTAGACCAGCAGCACTTGAAGCTCTATATGTGGGTTTGTGTAGGTAAATCAAAGCGGTTGTGTGGCCATGACCGGAGCCCAGGGTGTGAGACGCTGATGGCTTGTCTCTCACCAAACGGGCAGCCACGCGCGGCTTTCTCACGCCGCCGACGCTCTTCCTCTCTGTTTGTGATCTAAAGCGGCAGAGGCAGCTTTAGACCAACTCGCGAGCTTTAGTTTGAATTGATTTAGGATGCTGTCCTAAATCAGAGAGCATGGCTTTAGTGAGATAACCCATTGGACGTGTTTGGTCAAGTTTTGTTGACAATTGGCCGATCACCGAGCTTTCACCGGCCATCGGCTCATGGGCGTGCTCGATTTCGTTGCCTCTTATAGGCAAGACTCTTTTGTCTACTGGTTGACTGTGGTTTGCCACCTTGATAGACTCTTGCAATCCAGGATTCTCGTGCGAGCAGCGCTCTCATCCGTCATCACGCTCCTTTGAATCGACTCTCGCTATAGAGATATGCTGAGAACGCTTCCCGCCACGAACAAGGGCAGCGAGCAACGAGCTCAGACAGCAAAAGCAGCAGGATTCGGAATACCATCATTCAAAAATGTACGATTGCCCACGGTGAAAAAGGCAGCCCCAACAAGGGAAACCTCGGGCAGAAAGCGAAAACGGATATCATACAAGGAAGATGGTCAGGAAGATCGCGAAAATGACAAGACTCACGGCGATGGCAGTGGCTCGGACGACGAGCAACCAAAAAAGAAGGGCTTTTCTATGGGCAACAAAGAGTATGGAGCCGATGGCGTCCTCGGAGGGATGGGAAAATGGTGCAACAGAAAGTTTCCGACCTTTGAGGTCAAGGACAAGGACTCCGTGTTCAAGCAGACGTGAGTTGGCGGCACTGGCCAGAAACATCGGTGCTCAGATTAGCTGATCTTTACATCGACCGTATTTCTTGTGATGACCCGTTTTGCCCAGTTTCTCAATACCAACCATGAGACCAAAAAATGGGACGGAACCGATCAAGCGAACGTTGTCTGGAATCGCGCTCGGTGTTCGTCAACAGCCCATCCTGATACCCCGACCCCTTCATGATCCAATGGCAGATCACGCCATCGTCTTGTACGACCCCACAATAGATGACAAACCCGATCCTGATCCGAACGCTATAGAGGAAACTCTGAGCCCTGAGGAGCTGGTAGAAAGGGAGGCTGCGGAAAAGTTGAGACGAGAACGAGAGGAGCGCGAAAGGAATGGGCCACACAAGAGTCTCAAGGTGATATTGGGACTGGACAAGATTGTCAAAAAGGAAGACGTCAAGGTTCCAGTGGTGATCGACCCTATCCTGACTGCCAAACTGAGACCACATCAAGTTGAAGGTGTCAAGGTGAGTTGTTGAAACCCGAACTCCACCGCCCGCGACGTGGGTCTGATGCGCTTCGCTTTACATAGTTCTTGTACAGATGCACGACTGGACTGGTGGCACAGGATGCTTTTGGCTGTATCATGGCCGATGAGATGGGTTTGGGTGAGTGATCAGTTTGAATATCGTGTGTTTCGCGTACTGATGGGATGCTTTGTGTCTAGGTAAAACACTGCAATGTATTGCACTCATGTGGACTTTGCTCAGACAGTCCCCTGTATCGGGCAAGGGAACCATCGACAAGTGTATCGTTGTATGCCCTAGCAGTCTGGTCAAGAACTGGGGTAACGAGTTCGGTCAGTATCTCGAAGAGACGCACGGTGACTGAAGCTGACATCCCGTATTTTGCAACGCACAGTCAAGTGGCTCGGACCAGGCTCTGTCAGTCCGCTGTTGGTGGATGGTAAAGGTGGACGGACAGAGCTCATCCCTGCAGTCCGAAGATGGGTCGCGGCCAAGGGCAGAAGTGTCACGTTGCCAGGTGAGTTCTTGCCGAGTCAACTCAACCGGAAAGTTTCCTTACATCCAGTCGCCCTCTCCCACAGTCATGGTCGTGTCGTATGAGACGCTCAGATCGTTGCAAGATGAACTTGCCAATTGCCCTGTGGGCTTGCTCTTGTGTGATGAGGGACATCGACTCAAAAACGCCGACTCTCAAACATTCACAGCGCTCGACACTATTCAATGCAAGCGACGAGTGATTCTTTCTGGAACCCCCATTCAAAACGACTTGTCCGAGTACTTTTCACTGCTAAGCTTCGCCAATCCGGCCTATCTTGGAACAAGAATGGATTTCCGAAAGAATTTTGAACTCAAGATTCTCAAGGGTCGTGATGCTGATGCTAGTGAAAAGGAACGAGTTGAGAGTGATCAAAAGCTGAAGGAGCTGGGAGTCATGGTCAGCAAATTCATCATCCGCAGGACAAACGATCTGCTGTCCAAGTATCGTGAGTTGATGTCACGCCCCCCGTTTCCCGCTCAACGATGCTCATCATACCTCTTTTGGGGGCAACGACGGCAAACAGTACCCATCAAATACGAGCATGTCGTATTTTGTACTCTCAGTCCTGTTCAAACGGCCCTTTACCGCCTGTTCATCACTTCACCCGAGATTCAAAGGCTTTTGCGGGGTACTGGTTCCCAGCCTCTGAAAGCCATCAACATTCTGCAAAAGCTTTGCAATCATCCTTATCTGCTCAACTTGCCGGACGACCTCCCTGGGTGTGAAGATGTCTTGCCTGATGATTATCCAATAGAACGATCACATCAGAGATACATTGACTGCTCATTGTCGGGCAAATTTATGGTCCTAGAAAGGTAAGCTTGATTGCAACGTGGGTCAAGCCCACGTCCTATCAGCGTATATTTACAATCTGTTTTGCAATCAGATTCCTGGACCATATACACAAAAATACAAACGACAAGATTGTTCTCATTAGCAACTACACCTCGACGCTCGACCTCATGGAGAAGTTGTGTCGTAACAAAAAGTATGGCAGTCTCAGGCTCGACGGAACCATGAACGTCAACAAACGTCAAAAACTCGTGGATCGATTCAACAACCCAGAAGGAACCGAGATGGTTTTTCTGTTGAGTAGTAAAGCAGGTGGTTGTGGTATCAACTTGATTGGCGCCAACCGGTTGATCCTCTTCGACCCCGCTTGGAATCCGTGAGTTGCTTGCTTTACGCAGTGAATAGTCGTGCACGGTTCAACAACTGATCCTTCATCTTGTTGCCAAATTTTGAGCAGTGCGAGTGACAGTCAAGCTTTGGCTCGTGTCTGGCGTGACGGTCAGAAAAAAGAATGCTTTGTGTATCGATTCCAAGCAACGGGAACCATCGAGGAAAAGATCTTCCAGAGACAATGTTCCAAGCAAGACTTATCGGCATGTGTCGTCGACTCGGCCGAAGACACGGAACGGCATTTCTCACTCGACAGTCTTAAACAACTTTTCAAGTTCAATCAGGACACCGTGTGTGACACGCACGATACGTACAAGTGCAAGAGGTGCAAAGGTGGGAAGCAAGTGTCCAAAGCACCGGCATTGCTGTACGGTGACACGAGCAGGTGAGCGTCTATTATCTAGCAGTGTGCACAATCGTGGCGCCCTTGCTGACCCTAGCTTCCCGTTGGATGTTCTTCTTGTAGCTGGAACCACTTTTCAAAATCAGAATTGGGAGGATTGCATGATGATGCGCTTCGCGCAGAGTACGGCCTCCCAGATGTTTCATTCGTCTTTCAGTAAGTGTCTGGTCTGCACGAATGCTTGTTGCACACAACGCTGACATTTGATCATGTCTAGATATATATCACACTAAGGACACTCTGTGTCTCATTCATTTTTCGCTTCACGAGGCCCCGAGTGGTGCGCCCATTGGTTGTATATACATGTCGTATTCGAATGCATCTGGAGAGAGTTGAGATGAGACGATGAGAAGCGCTTCAGTCGAGTTGTCTATGTTCCTTTCCTATGTTCCCTTCCATATTTTGAAAGTCAAGTTCCATATTACAGTCTTTGGCTACAGGGGTACAGTCTTTCTAGCCTCATTCCGCAAAGATCATCATGCCTATATAGCGGTTGCGTGTGACAATGGTAGCCATTCATCGCTTGATACACACGACATATATGACCGACCATAAAGCGCTCTTTCAAGTTGTGCGTATCTGTTTCGCGTTCAATGCAACCGTTCAAGGTCATCAACCAATAACCAACCTTGCATCAACAACATTCCCCATTTCTGTCAATAAGAGACCGACCCTGAGTGACTCTCCACTACCTCTAGTGTTATCAAGCGAAACAATTCCAACTCTGCCAGGAGATCCAAATCGCTCTTGAAATCAGCCATGTCGACCAATCCCGCCGAGGCGAATCGGCATGCCACCGAACGACTCAAGGCCGCCATCCAAGCAAAACGAAAAGCGGATGAAGCCTTGGTAAGTCGTCTCTTCCCTCGCTTCTTCCTCCCACCCTTCAGCCTCTTCCCGTGTTCTTCGACCCTTGGTGGTTGTCACTGTTTCTGTCTTGTCGACTGACTGGATGATAATTCGACTCTGAATGGTAACAGGCTACAATTGAACACATGATTGCGGCGTATGAGGGCAGTTACTTGGCTGATACGAGCGCTTCGGGGAACATTATCAAGGTGTGTTTGTGCCTTGTCCACATGTCTTTCTTTTCCGGAGGGTCAAAGTACTCAGACTTGGTGTTTGACATGCTTTTGGCTTGTCACATTTACGGTTCTAGGGATTTGAAAACTACCTCAAACCTTCGGCATCACAGCTCCAACGACGAAACAATCCCGTAGTGCACGACGAAGACCGGTTGTTTAGTGGAAGTAGCATGACTTATGAAATGGTGAGTCTAGGTTCTTACAACGTCTTCCACTTCTCTTTGATGGCTAGCTGAACATAATTTTGCGTGATTACGGTTTCTCTTTGACTTCGTCCTCCAACAGTCTATGCAGCTGTTGCAGAACCAGGCTGATGAAAAAGGCCGATAGAGCGTTCGCATCAAAGTGGTATCAAGCCACAGCAGAACATGATGACCGACACATGCTCGGAAAGCCTCGAGCAAGATCTTGCAGTCATGCACTCCGCCTAACCGAGTGTTCCATACAGTTGTATTTAGATGAAGATGAACCTTTACACCAGTTGTACTCGCCCACCAATATGACAGATTGTATCTTTTTTGTGGACGATCAAGTCCTTGCTTTGGTTCGACCGCTACCACAGCTGTTCAAGATGATGTAACATCTTCAAGAATATTACGTCTCTACAACACGATGGAATATACCGACTACCGCTTGTGCTTCTTGACAGACTTTTCAAACCTCCGCTTCTTGTTTCCCCCACCACCGCCTCTTGCACTCAAATCCTCTCCCGAATCCCGTTTCCGACTTCGCTCCAGCATGGAATCTCGTTTTGCCAAATTGCCCCTCCCGACATCATCCCACATGGATTTCGATTGTCCACCACCCGCAGCATTGCCCAAAACGCCTTCGAGTTCGGCCTCGAACCCACCCTGGCGACGCGATCTCGACCGTTGTTCGCCCCCAACGCCGTACCCCATCAAGAGCGCCTCCTCGTCCTCTTCCCGTCGCTTGGCGTCTCGTTTCTTCATGACCAACCTGGTCATGTTTTCCTCTTCAAACTCAGTCATGCGTTGCAACTCGGCTAATCGCTTGGCGGACGTCGAGTTGGACCGCAGGTTGGTGGAGGAGCCAACGGGGCGGACCGAGAGACCGGATGTGGATTCGAGAACGGGTGCCGAGGTCAAAGAGTCGGCAAACTCGGAGAGCAAAGCTGGTGCCTTTCGTTCAGCTCTTCGAGATCGTTTTTCGGAACTGCCTTCGTTGTAAGGGATAGCGCCCAACCTCGGAGGTCGGTAAATACCATCCTTGTTGCCATCGGATTCATCCTCAGACGGCGTGGGTGATCTGCGAGAGTTTTTAATGGACCGTTTGTGATGGGATGATTCGCCCTCGTCCTCGTCGAGGTTTGCCTTGTGAGAAGATTTAGCTGACAAGATGGCCTTGACATTGGGCTTGAACGACAGAGCATCCTCATCACCCTCATCACCATCTCCTTGTTGCATTGATCCACTATTCTTGGCTATCGCTTCCTTTTCAGCGGCTGTGGCGAGGTTGACTAGCTTCTTGACTTGGTAATTGACCTTGTTCTCGAGGTGTTTGGTCTTTTCCATGATTTGGTGAATGATCAAGAGGTCATCCTGAATCACTGCTTGACAAGCGCGGGGTGAATCAAAAGAGGCAGTCTCGGACGCCAAGGACCAGCGGTCTTGAGAAAACATGGGTGCTGACGAGGTCTCCTGGGCCGACACTGCAGAATCTTGTTCAGTTTGTTCGAGCATGGAGCTCAACCGAAGGCCGAGGTACAAGACTAGCTCGTGCATTGAAGAGAGCAGCAGTTGCGGACGAACGGTAAGCAGCGTCAAGCCAGAGGCAAAGTCGAGGTCAGAATGAAGAGGACTGGATTGAGCCCTAGAAACACGGTCGGACATGAGTTTATCTGATTATTTTGTCTCAAGAACGTTTGGGAAATGGACTTACTTTTCAGTCAAGCTATCGAGGCTCTTGATGGTTGCAGCCACTGCAGTTTCAATCACCTGAAAAAGCTGCAGGCATTCTTCGATGGAAAGAGATCCATCTTCCAATTCTTCGAGAGACATGACGGAACCTACCAAATCGAGGCATGAATATATATCAGCTTTTCGTCTCACCCCGGCAATGCACTCCCAACATCCAAACAACTAGAATCGGGTCTCTTTCATCAGTCGCGAGTTTTCTAGGCTCGCCGTCCCCTCCTAGAGGATCGTAGGCTTTCTAATCAATGTTTCCATCATTGCCCAGTGCGTATAGCCCGTTTTTTAGACGGACTTCATCATAGAAAGAATTTGTGGCCAAGGGGAGAGATGGAATGAACCAGCCATACGGTACTCACTGGTTCTTGGCAGCGTTGTGTTGTGGTTAATGTACAGAGTAGAGGGTTCCATTCAAAACAGATTGGTTGAACTTTTGACCAAAATTTCAATTCGCACTGTATCGAATAAAGGCGACGTGCATTTAAGCACCTGCTCATATATCATCGTATCATCGTCTATCACAGACTTGCTAGGGGACATTCACTGGGCAAGTACAGCAAGCAAACAATGGCCAGTGATAGTGCAACTCAGCATGGACATGGTGTATGCAATATGCAAAACGTTGCAGCAATGAATGCAATCTACAATCTTTCTGTTATCAACAACCAGGTGTATACTAGGCCTTGCAAGCCACATAGGGTGTATGGGCCGTTCAAGCTCAAGCGGTAGAAGAACCTGCTTCGTAAGCTGCGACGTGGACGGATTGAGCCTGTGATAGGAATCGACCAAGATCAGAGGAGTCTTGACAACTGGTATGACAAAGTCGCTGCTTACACGTCCAGAGGGGTCACTGGAAACTCCCTTCCAATCGGTTCGTGGGATCCATCGGATAGCAGTGCTGGCGGGACCCTTTCCTGGGAAGATGGCTAGAAGAACAGAACAAGGTCCATATCAGCTGGGACTTCATAAAGGTCGAGTATGCAAGGTCTACTTACACTCAAAGATGTCACGGTAAAAGTAAGCTTCCTTGGTCGTGCAGCCAACATCTTCAGGCCATCGTTCGCTCCTCTTGGCAAACTGTTCATCGGTCACGCTCTTTTCTGCCATTTCCTTCAAGCTGTTGATGTGGTCGTATCCGACACCATCAGAGAATTGCTCCTTTTGTCTCCAAAGAATGGAGTCGGGGAGGAACTTCTTGCCATCGGGAGCACAGTCAAATGCTTTTCGGATAATGTACTTCTCCATGTAAGGTCGGCCATCAGCATCCGTTTCACCCTTTTTGTGAACCTTGTACTTTGCGTCTACGTTCATGGCGATTCGCAAAAACTCCTTGTCCAAAAAGGGGACTCGAGCTTCGACACCAAACGCCATGGTAGACTTGTTGGCTCGAAGACAGTCGGATACGTGGAGGTTCTTGACTCGCTTGACACATTCTTGGTGGAAGATTTCGGGAGAGGGAGCGGCGTGGAAGTAAAGGTAACCTCCGAAAATTTCGTCTGAACCTTCTCCGGACAAAACCATCTTGACACCGCCGGCCTTGATCTTTCGAGACAACAGATACATGGGCAACGATGCTCGGATGGTGGTGACATCAAAGGTCTCCAAAGCATGAATACACTCGGGAAGAGCGTCGAGAGCTTCGGCAGTTGTGAAGACATACTCGGAGTGACGAGTTCCCAAAAAGTTGGCAGCCTTGCGAGCGGCCAACAGGTCGGGTGATCCTTCCAAGCCAATGGCATAAGAGTGGAGGGCACCACCAGACCAGCTGACGGGAGGGGCATCGAGATCGTTGGACATGTCGACAACTCCGACAGGCGTCTGAGTACCACTCTGCCCAGCCTGTTGAATCTTCTTCTGTCGTTCCTCCATGTATTGTTGTTGCTCCTTGCCAATCTTTTGCATCTCTCGAGCCGCGATACTAGCAACCAAACTCGAGTCCAATCCACCAGAAAGCAAGACTCCAAATGGAACTTCAGACATCAATCTCTTCCTGACTGCCATCTCCAAAGAAGATCGAAGGAGGTCAAGATCGGCCTCGCCGTGAGGGATATCCTCGGGGTTGCCAGAGTCGCCGTTCCACCAGTCTGGGTTAAAGTAACGCTTGATTTCACCGACATCAGAGTCGTAGTAGTGACCGGGAGGGAAGGCTTGAATCACGTCACACTCTTCCTGAAGAGACTTGAGCTCAGATGCAAACCACTTGGTCTGGGGTTTGGAGGAGTTGTAACCCGTGTAAAGGGTGGTGATACCGATGGGGTCTCGGGCAACGACGAGTCGGGAGGGAGAGACACTGTCGTCAAGGAGGATGAAAGAAAACATTCCGTCGAGCATGTTGCACATTTCAGGGACAGAGTGTTCCTTGTAGAGGTGCATAATGACTTCACAGTCACTTCCGGTGATGAATCCAACATCCTTGTTCTTCAAACCAGCTCGGAGTTCTTTCCAGTTGTAGATTTCTCCGTTGACGGCACAAGAAAGGTCCCTCTTTCCGTTGGCGTAGACCATGGGCTGAGCTCCGGACTCGACACCGACAATGGCGAGACGTTCGTGGCACAAGACCGAGTCCTTGCCCACAAAGACACCGGACCAGTCGGGACCTCGACAACGTTGTTCCTTGGACATTCTTACGCACTTGGCGCGAATAGACGCGGGATTACCGTCGGCATGGTGACAACCCAAGATTCCACACATGATTGTTCAGAGTATGAGACTAGGTGATTCGGGAAGACTGAAAGAGTGGCAGACTAAACAAACACTACCACCTTGACTTTGCCACGGGTTCATGGTTTCAGAATGGCCGAGTCACTCGTTCTGAAATTCCGCGCTTCCCGTGTTAATGCGCTTTTTTTACTCAAAATGGCCGCGTCATGGCCACTTTAACAACAAACTCGACAGCTTTAAGGATAACAAGCATTTTAAGTCTGAGTTAAGACACATTTAGTACAAACTTAAGCCAGGAGAAAGACTATCAGCTTGTTGTGTTTGTTGCGAGAACATCATTCAACCAACTTTGGACCCAAAAGGACTTTATCAGGCAGCCATCATGCAGGACCCAGCGACAGCATTTTCAAACCTCTCTATATCTCAATCACAGACTTCCATATCAATCACAAACGGGAGATCTTCTCATCCATCCACTAGTCGCACAAACGGCGGCATCACCGGAAGCAACGGTGCTGGTCGACAAGTCAGTGGAATATCTCGGAGTGATTCTGTACAAACGTCCATGTCCCTCGAATCCATCAGTGGACCTGCGCTGTTGAACAAGGAGCCTGTTGAGAAGGCGGAAGGGATGGACCAAGACATGGGCCCCATGATGGAATCACAACGACGGTCAAATAGGGGTCAAAAGAGGAGAGCCAGAGGTGTGGTTCATGGTAAGAGCCCTGGCAAATATCAAATCCTCCGTCCAGCAAGCTAATCGAGTTTGGAAACAATCATAGTCGAAGTCAGACTCAATCCGCATCAAAGAATGATGCAGACTCGCCAAGTTGAGGCTATAGTCAACTCGTACATTCAGGACAACTTTGAAAGGGTTGAAGTGGGTGCCTCTGTCGAAGGGTGGGAAGATGTGAGCGTGTTGAAGCGATGTGCAGAGCGCATCGTCTTCGCAGAGTGCTGTGAGTACATCTTACGAGTCGCTTGTTCGCTTGAGAGTTGACGTTGTCTCTGAGACAGCTCTACCCGACCCCTTCCCCCTCTTGTCAGAGGTCGAGCTCTCCGTACACATCTATCAACCATCAACATCGTCTGATCCTACGTCATTTGCCGCCACAACCGGAGAAAACGAGTCCGATGACGAAGAGGATCCGGTCATGGCAGCTACCGTGCTATCGCTCCCCTCGAGATCCCTCGATGGACTTTGGGACACACTGGTCTACTCTGAAGATATCAAACCCCGTCTACTCAGCTACATCTACACAACATTGGTGTTTTCCGATGCTGATGTTGACTTCAACGTAGTGACTTGGAACAGAGTGGTTCTACTTCACGGACCTCCTGGAACGGGCAAGACTTCGCTCTGTCGAGCATTGGCCCAAAAGTTGGCTATCAGGCTGTCTTCGCGATACACACATGGCAAATTGGTCGAAATCAACTCGCATAGTCTGTTCTCCAAATGGTTTTCCGAATCAGGTAAACTTGTTCAAAAGTTATTTGCCAGAGTGCAAGAGATGGTAGACGATCAAAGCGGGTTTGTCGTTGTGCTGATTGACGAGGTCGAGAGTTTGACGGCGGCAAGAGCCGGGGCAGTAGGAGGAACGGAACCTTCAGACGCTTTGAGGGTGAGCCTACTGTGGGTAGCTAGCCATGATGGAAGTCAGATTCTGACGCCTTTTTCAAATGTCCCAGGTGGTCAATGCATTATTGACGCAGCTGGATAAGCTCAAACATCGTAAAAATGTCCTGGTCATGTCGACTTCGAATATCGCTCAAGCCATTGACTCTGCGTTTGTGGATCGAGCGGATATCAAGCAATTCATCGGCTTGCCACCACCAGAGGCAGTCTATTGGATCTTGAAAGGATGTCTAGAAGAGTTGATGATTAGAAACCTGATTGAACGGGTAGACTTGCTGGACTGGAAGAAATTGCAACTGGTCTCTGACAAGCCATCGACTCGGCCACACTTGGAGAGAATCCGAGTCAGCTCATTGAGACTGAGATCTATATCTCAAGACTGTCAACAACAAGGCATGTCGGGACGAACGTTGCGAAGGTTACCTGTGCTTGCTTTTGCAAGATACATGGTTGGACATCACGAAGGAGTTGGGGGTCATGAGCGACTCGCACATGATGGCGGCGATGAAGAGGACGATGATGATCTGAGCGTATCACAAAGTTCGCATGGCCAAGATCAAGAGGACGAGACGACGGGGGATAGACGGACTGTGTCGGATATGGGAACCAGTCTGAGAATGGAGGCTTGGTTGACTGCGATAGAGCAGGTGGTCAAAGAAGAGTCCATACAGAGGGGTGAGCTGGACAAGCTTGTAGGGACAGGAGGTGTATAGTTCATGATGCCATGTATCGCATACCAGCCAAGCATCTTGTACCCACGATTCTTCCTAGACAGGCAACATGAGGTGAACCTTGATAGGGGCTTGCTTGTTGAGGAAATCAGTTCATTGGTGCTATGCGGCTTGATATGATAATCGTAAAATGATAGTACAATGCTCAGGAACGAAAAAAGGTATGGTTTGATGGAAATGAGCGGGGAGTGCGTCGGTCAATGCAAGGGTGGGCACACAATCCTGGGCAATCTCGTACGTCCGGCAAGTTTGAGTGCTGTTTATGCTGTCAAGCAGCACAAGATAACCCAGAAAGACCACTGGTCCTGATGATGGAGAAAGTGAGACTTTCTGATCGCTCTTGCCCACATTCTTTACTCTCTTCGCTTGTTTTGTTTTGCGATAGCCGCTGCTACAGCCTCTTCCGTCCGTTGTTGACGATTTGCAATGTAATCCGCCTTGGCTGCGTCCAGTCGCTCGACACTCATGCTGATTGGGAGCGAGTCAGATGTCAAGGTGGTGGAACATGTTGGAAGAGTTTGAAGAGGCAAAGATGGGTCAAGGGTAGGATCGATATGAGTGATGCTGCTGAGAATCACACCCAAAGTTGGGATGATAAAATGATACTGACTAATCCTTCATGCATCCCTTCATCTCCTTGTACTTTCCTGCACAAGCCCATGCGACAGTCACCGTTCGACCTCTGGCACAGTCAGTAAAGGCTGGAGACGAGATACATCGATTAGTATTGTTGGTGTAGAAAGTGCGTGGGTAACAAAGCGGGCAAAGACGGGGTTATTATGTTCACCAACCTTGAACAAGTGCATCGCAGTGCTTGAAACTTTCGGACTTTGTCCGTTCGATGAGATCAGTCTCTTCTCTTCTTGATAATGCAATCATTTCTGATTCTTGGGACACTTGATGTGGTTGAACGGTCAACCTGTCATAGGCCACCAGAGTGGTCGATCTTTGAATAAGTCGCAAGTTTACAATGTCAGACAGTTAGTGGTTGTGAATGAATTTAGAAAGGTAGAGCTTGATTTGGGACAATTTAGAGACTGGCTTTATGTTGATTTAGTTTGCTTATTTGATTTAGCATTAAGGTTTCGCATTGCCCCGAGCCCCCGAGCGACTGGATGACGAAGAGTTGTCAACGAACTGCACAAACTGGGCGATTGAGGCATAGAGGTGGCTAGGTGTAGTTTATGGCGAATCTGGGAGAGTGACTAGATCCAAGATGGCAGGTATCAATAAAAAGTTAAAGGAGCTCAAGGTAGGTTCGAGCACGTCTTTGTTTATGAACCTGTATCAGTCTGATCTCTCTTTGTCTGCAGGCTGGTCTGGAGGGTTCGGCTCCAGACGATGCAACGTTGAAGACGATTCTCGAATCTGTAGATGGAGACGTGGACAAGGCACTCATAAAAGCAAAAGCTTTGGAAAGTGAAAGTACTGTTGCAGCCGATGATGTCAAGGATGGCAAGACCGAGACTGAGGATGAGTTGAAGGATGACAAGAGCACTCCAAAGCAAGAGGCGAAAGACCTCTCCAAAGAAGAAGTGGATGAGAAATCAACCGAGGCCAAGAAAGCTGATAAATCGAGTATGGAAAACATCACCAAAGACGAAAGTGTCTCTCCGGTCGCAGCTGAGCCCAACTCAAAGTCTGGATCTGATGACAAGGTCGACACGGTAGACGATACAAAGCCAGACCCATCACCCGCTGCCGAGACGATCGCAGCCCCTGACAGTGCGACCACCCCTGCAGCAGTCGACGCTCAAAACGAGGTCAGCGTACCCCAGATCGCAGAGCTCCAGATCATGTTCCCTTCAGTCGACCCCGAGGTCATTCAAGCTGTGTGGGAGACGACAGGGGACGGGTCCGGGAGGGATATGACAGTCGAGCAAAGATTCGACAAGGCTTTGAGTGATCTCTTGATCTTGAGCGACCCAGAATACAAGGTGAGCCCGTGTCTCAAACCTAGATTCTTTCTTGGGTCCCACACGTGGCTAAACACATGACTGCTACACCAGCCTGATCCTTCCACTGGAACCCAGGCGGAGCAGACCGGACCCTCTCAACAGGAACTTGATCAACAATATGCTCTTTCTCTCCAATACGCTGAGGAACGTTCGGCGCATGTCCAAGCTCGGGCCATGCGTGATGACGGAGCCAGTCTCGATTCTCGTCCGTCCTATCAGCCCCGTGCCAACCGCACCGGGCGAAGCTGGAACGATTACGGTGGAGAGCAAGGTAGCACTACAGGTTATGATTCCTATGGAAGACCGATTTCGTCTCTTGATCGCCAGTCGAATGGAGAATCTGGATGGGGAGGAGCCGGTGAGCTCGTCAGGGGCCTGTGGAGTGGGTCAGCCAGTCGGACCGGCTTGAGTCAAGACGGGTATGGCGGGCAACCTGGCGAAGGACCGCGGCTGGAGGAAAAGTTGGGCAAATACACTGAGCGTACGTCCGAACCTTTAAAAGTTTGGCCATACAGAATCTGACATCATGGTTACAAAATTAGTCGGAAAGCAAAAGTTTGACTCGTTCCTCACTGCCGCTCGTACCAAGGCGACCGAATTTTCAGATCTTCAAGCTGAGCGTCAACGTCAGGCCGCAGCGGCCAACCCAGATGGGCAATACGAACAAGTTAATCAGCAGCAACAAGGTCCGGGCGCCGCGGGTGTCTTTGCTGGGATTGGTGGGACGTTGAGTGGGATCTTCAACGATGCTAAGCAGGTGGCCGTTGGCTCCACAAGAAACGACCAGGAAGGCGGTACTAGTAGTGGATATGGTGGTCAGACTCAGCACCAACAAGGCCAAGGTTTGGGGGGTGCTTTTGCTGGCTTCTCCACATGGCTCAACAAGAACCAGCAGCAGCCCGAGGACACGTTGACAGGAGGAGGTCGTGTAGGGTCGTACGCTTATAGTTCTGGATCTCAGCGGCAACCATCTCATCGCTCGGTATCCGCTGGCATGGGTTCTCGGTCGAGTAGTAGTGAATCAGTCAAAAAGCAAGGGATTTTCAATCAAGGCTTCAGACCGAGCAATGATAGTAGCGGGATAGGCGGTCGAGACGGACACGGTGGGAAAGACTCTATCGTGAGCAAAGGAGTGAGCAAAAGGTGGATGCCAACGGACGACTTTGGTAAGCGCCATCCGTGTGGGTCTTACCGGCCATGTGTGCTGAAGAGACAATGATATCAACTTTTCTAGACGACTTTGACGACCAAAGTCTTTTTGGAACCGCAGACGAGCCAGTAGCTCCACCGGCAGGGGACGGGTCGCGCAAGACCATCAAGGTCTATCAGCCGGCTTCTTCGGCCTCTTCAACCTCATCTTTTCCTTCGTTTTTGGAAGACGACAAGCCCCATGATAAGTCCACAAAGTCTACAGACACTACTGGATTGAATAAGCAGATGCAGGATTTGTCCACGGGAGCTGAAGAAAAGGCCAAAAGCTCGACGGCTTCCAACAAGATTGACTTGTCCAAGTTGGGCATGTTGCCCAAGCGGCAGGTCTCGCTCGTTGGCAAATCCACTGACAACAAGACTGGAGCGGACGGGCCCAATGATAAGTCTAGTGTCAGTGAATCTCCATTGAAAAAGATCCCACCTCCCACGAGTGCGAGTGAAGCGGGACAGGCCAAGGGTAAAGGCGTGAACAAGACACAAGAACAAGATAATGAGTTTGTAGAGTGAGTATGCCGACGGTTGACATGGTGACATTGTTGTTCCGGACAGTTGACCAAAGAATCGACTTTGCAGGAACCCCTTTGAAGAGTGAAGGCGTAGCCGTAACCTCAATGACTCGAGCTCTGATTATTCCCAGATGAAACGGTGTCCCGGCGAAAACACAGTCCAAGTCCGTCTTGTAACATTTCTATGTGAGATCGCGAGTGGTAGTCATCCTTGTTCCATGAGTACGATGTCGATGCCGTGACGTGCTCCAGCAAGGCAGCCGTGCCTTTTGTCATCATAGCTTCGAATGTGTTGTACTGAATGAATATCGGGTGCAATCTCCTTACCTCCCTAACTCAGCAGTAGTAGGCCGTATATTGACGTATTGACCATATGTCGTGTCTGACGAATCTCGTACGTTTGGGCGACGCCGTACTAGCAACCTACCGTGTAAACCGTATACAGTACCATTCCAACGGTACTTTGAACTCTTTATACACTAGTGTCCGGTGACACACTTCATAACCATGCAGCGCATCAATATTCTCTCAAGACGATCTCTTGATTTGGATGGCCCCCTTCAGGCTGAAGAAGAAGGATCTCGACCACCTCTTGGTGAACAATCAGGCTCGCCGAGCAGGTCGGACTCGACAGAGTGTCAAGCGACATTGGCCACCCGGAGACTCTTGAACGGTGACAACAATAGCATCATGGTAAGTTTGCCAAGGGGATGCTTTGCTCTTGATGAGCCACTCGGCAGACCACTCTCATGATCAAGCTTACGAAATGACGAATCTCTGACTCGACCCCTATCTTCATCTGAGCAGCATAGTCTGATCCTGGAATATCTGTCCCATGAATGTTACACATCTACCTATGACAAGTTGGCTCGAGGGGCTTCTTTGTCGACGAATTCTGCTCAATCGGTCGAAACGGTGCCGAACCCAAAGGCAAACCGACCGTCAAGCGCCACTACGCACTCTATTCGCAATGGTGCATCCAAGGTATCGAGTATGGAGCTGGATAATGATGTCACTATGATGTCCTCTTCCGTCTCAGACCTGAAAGACATCATCGACCCTTCATTTATCAATTTGAACACATCTTACGATTCAAGTTTTTGCGTAGCCAAGGATGGACAACCGGATGCCAGCTCGACTTCAACGTCGGCATACTCTGTCACTCCTACGGCCCCTACGCCCACTGGTATCTCAATGAGCTCAACCAAAGGGTCCAAGCCAAATCATACCACGGCAAGCAACGGAGCAAAACATCAAAGTGAGCCGGTAGATTCGAGCTCCGACCTGGATGCTGGGCTATCGAATCAAATGCAATGGAGAAAGGGTGAGTGCGCATCACTCGTTTGCCTGTCCGTTCGTCTACTCAATTGCCCCCGATGACAGTCATACGACTTCAGATTTTGCAAGGCAAAGTCGAGCAGGCGATTAAACTGATTGATCAGTTTTGTCCTTCGATCATTCGGGAGACACCAGCCAAGACCAAGGACCGCACCGAGCAAGGAGACGTGGACATGAATGATCTAGCTCCATTCGAAGCTCGTCAAAGTACGTCGTATGACCCCGAAGACGATCTCTATCCATCCACATCTTCTTATAGGGACAATGAAGCTTCTGATGCTCGAAAGCCAGGATCGTCCTTGGTACCACAAGGCAACGTTGCCTGCCCCGGGTTTCCCCATGAAAACGAACACAATCGCCCTGCATATCTTTTGATCAATCTACTCACCCAGTCATTCATCGAACAAGTACGTGCTTTGGGAGAGCACACGTCGGGGGAAAAAGACCATGATGAAAACGGCGATGTCGACTTGTCGAGTCTGACATCATCCATACATTCCGAATTCGCATCTTCTGATGGAGGCCACGGCACCACATTGGCTCCGTTCAATGATTTGACTGGAAAGGCCATGGCGATCACTACGACGTCAACACAGGTATCTTCGGACCGACAAATTGATCGTTCCAAAAATGGCAACAGTGGGCTGACAGACCCTCTAGAATCGGGATCGGGCAAAACGAGCCGGACACTCGAGTGTCTGACACGGGCGCAGAACCTATACACTTTGATCACTGAAATGTTACCGGGTTCAGAGGCTGATGAGTTTGTCAAGGCGGTCGAAGAAGCTGGTGCACTGTTGGTGTACAAGAACATGAAGGACAGCCCTTTACGAGGCTGGTTGAGCTTGAACAGACGGAGAAAGCTGGCGACCATGGTGAACAAGAGCATTCTGGGTGAGTCATCTAGGAGTGTGTAAAAGGGGGCCCTAAATGAATCGCTCAATGCTCACAAAGCACGTACGCCCTACCCATCGTTCGATCACATCCATCTAGTACATGCAGGTCATCATTCCCAATCAACCTTGGAAAGGATCGCGAGACAGGCTTGTCGAGTGATCAATGATCTCAAAGCGCAAACAGGCACACGAACGTCGACGTCGACAGTTACTGCCCCTTCAGTGGCAAACGCCGGAGAATCGTCGTCGTTGGAGAGCTCGAGCAGCGACACTCCGGACATTCTTTCGTCCTCTATTCTTGAACGCGTGAGTGTCGGTCTGGACTGGGCTGGCATCTGTCAATCCAAGTGTGCTCATCGGAGTATCCATATTGACCCTTTTGCCTTTGAACACAGCACCTCCGATCCGAGGCAGACTTCACCTTGCATCGCTTCTTGACCGAGGGCTGATGCGCCGATGGTACTCATTCGAGCGGCCAATCCCCTCAGGTCTCGTCTTTCATGAACTCATATACCCCCAACTTTCCACAAAAAATCACGACACGTCACACGTTCTGTAGCCTCTCCATCATGTACATGTATAAAAGAGCGAAATCCAATGTCATGCAAAACATGCTCTAGGATCCTATCGATTGGGATTACTACTTCCTTATTCAACGTTACATCAAGATCACATGTCGTACATCTACACTAGCAACAAGGACGAGAGAGTGGCTTCGGTGGCCATGACCTGAACGAGTAAAAGTCAAAGAGTATCATGTTAACGTTGTGCTCGAAACGTGTCCAGCTAGCGGAGCAGAAACAGACTTACTTGGAGAGCTTGCTCGACCTCCAAACGCTTCCTTGCTTCTCTCAACCAATCGCTAGCCAATTTGCCTGCCCATCCTTCCAATTGGTTGACTTGCCTTGCAGCACCATCCAGGTCCTTTTCGTTCAACAAGTATTCGGCTCTTGACAAGACAGCACCAACGTCGTTGCCCTCAACCCAAGATGCTCGAGGACGGAACATGAGCTTGCTCAACGTCACGGATGCGATTTGCGAGAGGACGCCTGCTTCGTGTTCTGCGGGCACAAGCGAGACGGACTGGATCTTGGGTGCCAGTGTGGTGCTGAACCAGCTTGAAAGCGCGGGGAACGACTTGATTCCCTGCTCGGCGGCGTGAGATTGCTCAATGGAGCCAATCATGGCAGTAAGAATGTTGCTGACCTCGGCATTAGATGCAGCCTGCTTGTTCTTGTCATCACCCTCGGATGGAGAGGTAGATGTTGAGGCGGCAGCAGTTGCCTGAGCAGCACTCTTCAAAACCCTCAATTCGTCGTCGAACGGTACTCCGCCCTTGTCGACCTTGTGTTGTACGGCCCTCAACGCACTCCAAAGCTTGTGCAAATTGACATTGGCGTCCAATTGAGTAGAGTTGTCAAGTGTGATTCGCTCAAGTTGCTTGAATGAGGTAGTCAAATTGTCCAACTTGGCAAGTCGACCACCTCTCTCTTCTTCCACTTGAGCCTTGATTGATCGGGTCCATCGCCTTTGCAGCTCGATTCCCTGAGCAATAACTTCTTCTCTCAATCGCTGCTCAATTCCGGTACGTTGACCCTCGAGCTCTCGGTCCAAGACCTTTCGCCAGCCGTCGACAAGCTTCTGCCTCTCCTCGCTCCACCCGTGCATCAGCTCGCCCTCCCTGGCGTTCCACTCCTTCTCCTTCATCTCCAGCTCGGCAACAAACTCATTCTTTCGTTGTTCAGCGGCGTTTTGGAGCTTTTGCTTTTCTTCATCCTTGAGAGCCTGGAGACGCGATGCCAATGACGTCAAGTCGGTCTGAGCACGGGAGAGAATGTGTTCGGGATTGTGTTCACTCGTCAGGGATGTAGCAGCAGACGAGGTTGCAGACAGTGAAGAGGCCAAAGAGTCAATGGTCTGGGCAAGCTGGGAGATGATGGGCTCGTCGTTGGCAGAAGTGAATTCGGCCACTCGGGGAGCAAGCAGAGAAAGCGTAGGCTTGACGACCTCGGGATTACCTTCCCCAGTTGCAGGGCCGGGGGCGGGGGCGGAGCTATCGCCTCGGTGAGGTTGAGAGACATAGTATCCGGCAGGAGGCTCAAATCCAAGAGGCAAAGCTTCACCCTCCCAAGGCTTCTTGCCGGCATGGTCATTCTTGGGTGGCTTGACGGCCTTGAGATCACGAGGTCGCTGAGTGTCAACGAATCCAGTCTGCTTGGGAGCAGCACTCTTGAGGTCATCGTTGGCCTTGGACTGAGCTTGATGAGCGTCACGCTGATTGGCATGTTCGACCTCTTCGGCGCGGTGCTCGGTACGACCCATGGCAGCGCCGACCTTGCTCTCAGCCCTGTCAAGTGCAGCACCTGCCTTATCAGCAAGGGCAGTAATCTCCTCGCTCAATTGGGAAGCAGCCTGAGTAGTCTGCTTCTTGAGGTCTGCAGCCTTTTCGCTGACCATGTCAACCAGATTTTCACCCTCCTTTTCAGCCTTCCTCTCAGTCTTTTTGGCAGCAGCCTTGGCGGTCTCGTTCTTTTGAACCGCGGCAACCTTGGTAGTGTCGAGGGTTTCGGCTGCTTTTTCTTCGACCGCTTGAATTTGAGCGGTCAAGTCTTGTGTAACATCCTTGGCCTTCTTCTGAGCCTCGGCAGCCGCCCTTGAACCAGATGGTTTGGAGGTAGCGACATCAGGCGAGTCGGTCGTAACAAGAGACTTGACCGAGTTGGTGAACTTTCCAGCTGCTGTGGTCATACTGTTGAAATCTTTGCTATCCCAGTCATGCTCGTCGGCATACTGAACCAAGCGATCCGCGAGAGGGAAAGTCTGAGTGAAAAAGTCTCTGTATCGGTCCGAGTGAGTGGAGATGAAGGCCGAAGTCGGATAAAAGACCAATGTGCCGACAGTCAAATAAATCAAAAACTTGCGCATCCATCTTCGTGGAGGTTCAGGAGGAGGAGGAGCTCCTCCGCTGGTGGGCTCTGGGCCGGTCGTAGGTTGAGGTCCAGCTCCGGATCCAGTGGGTGCAGTAGCCGATGCTGAAGGTGGAACTGCATTGGCAGTAGTGGACGTAACCACGACGGGTTTAGCTGGGATAGCCATAGGTGTCGGTGCCGAAGGAATCTCCCGAGCGTTTCCAGTCCCACTCAAAGGGGGCACTCCGCTTGAGGGGCCGCTTTCAATGGCATATCTCTGCAAGACAAAGAATGATCCCAATACACTATGATGAGCCAAAACGAGCCCACTTCGTTGCGCGGCAGACCGAGATAAGTGAGAGATTGACGTACCCTCACGGCAACACACCGAGCGGAACTGGCAGCCAACAGGGGCTTTGCTCTGAGCCTGATCTGACGGTGCATCATACTGAAAGATACAGCCCTGATGTTTTGAGTTCAAATGTCTCTTTGCAGATAGGAGCCTGTGGTGAATAGGGGTAACAAGCACAGATTGGGAATGACGAGGTTGACCAAAGAGCGGCCGAGCGAGCCAATCCGCGGATCCAGATGGTCGCCGCCTTAAGTCGAGTCGTGTGCCGGTTCCATTTACCAAGACGTCATCCTTGGACAAGGCTGTTAAGGCTGTAGAGCACGTACGGTCATAGGCATGTCACGTTGAATGATGATGGAATTGCTATACATGATGCTAAAAGGGTTGGACCTGATACAACGCCTGTTTCAATTCTCTGTGCTCTTTTCAAAATCTACAGCGACTGCGTTCGCTGAGCTGCATCCAATGCTTGCCCGAAAGCAGCCTTGAGATGACCAATACTTTCCAATCCGACGCTGACCCTGATCAAACCAGGTTCAACTCCGTAGCTATCTGCCCATTCTTGCTCGGCATAGTGAGCAAGGATGGTATAAGGGCATGCGAGGGTAAAGTTGGTCCCCAAACTCGGGCCCTTGTGGCAGTCGAGCACGTCAAAGAATGCGCGTGAGGCCTCGAGAGTGGTGAACGTCAAGGAAAATAGACCTCCAAATCCGCCTTTGCCAGTCGAAGGCAATCTCTGAGGCATTGCATAGTGCTCGGGGGTGACCCATCGTGGATACCAGACGTACTTTAGGACCGAAGACGGAGCACGGCCATCCATCTGACTCCATTCGTAGAGCATTTCAGTGAGATCGTACGCCCGGTCATTGATGGTCGCAATACGCGTTCGAAAGTCCCTCGAATTGCGCTCCATGTAAACGGCGTCTTCGGCGAAATACAAATCCTCGTAGTGTTCTTCCAGAGTGGCTTTGAGTGCTTGATAGTGTCTCGAATGAGGAGTCAAGACCAGGCTGTAATGAGAATGGACATTAGTGTCCCGAATTTCAAGGGCCTTGTCCAGGATAGACGAGTGTTTCAAACTCACCTGCCGCCCATAACGTTGGTCTCACCGCTAAAGACTTTTGTCAAACTGCTAACCACCACATCCGCCCAACTAGCGACTTCGACATTCACAAAGTTGCCGACGGTCTCATCGACTACGAATATGAACCCGTACTGATCCGCCAGCTCTCTGATACGCTTGAGATCGGCACTTCGAAGAAGTGGATTGGAAGGGAATTCGCAGAACAAGGCAGTGATTGGTGGTTCTTCGGCTGTTCCCTCTGTGCCAATTCTCGCGAGGAGAGATTCGAGGGAGTCGAGATCAGGTGTGGTCCCATGACCGAAAAAGTGACAGCCCGGACCCCATTTTTGCAAAATCTTGAGTGTGTCCGTGTAAGGGAAGCTGTGCATACGGACCCAAATGAGTGAGACACGGATGGAAGAGTGATAAGGAGATGCAACAGTCATCGACTTACCCAAAACACACACTCTTTCCTACCTTTCCCGTCGTCTGTTGCTTCCACGTCATGGCCAGCTGATGAGCATGCCAAATGGCACTCATTCCGGTGGGGTAGAGGTACACATCATCCGCAGTCACTCGTTTGGCACCACCTTCAGGCTCCATAGTACCACGTCTCGAACCCCGAGGGACTTCGTCCAAAGCACCAGCTCCCGTAGAGCTAGCCTTTTCGTCTGGCAGCAAGGTACCAGCAATACGCCGTCGAAGTGCCAGCTTGGCAAGATTGGAGGAAGTCAATGGCAAGTTCCGTCCATAGCGCTCTTCCAAAAAGGTGGCATGGTTCGAGGACAAGTCATCAAGATCCGGTATGCTCTCTCGTTCTGTTGCGGCTTGGACCAAAGTGTCCGATGATTGAGTGGTACAGCTCTTGGTTCGCGAGTAATGCCTGTTTCTCGAATACCCGAGTTTGCCTTGGGCACCTCCTGGAGCTGAACCATCCTCGGAAGCTTGGCCAAGTGTCTTGAGTTCAATCTCTGGTGATCCGGCAGGCCCATGCCCCAAAAACGCTAATCCCCGTTCAGCCATCCTAGATGATATCCCATTCCCTGTATGCTGCCAAAACTGCTTGGCAATGGGCTGGTAGCTCTTGTCATACAGCAAGATTTGCAGCTCGATGCAGTCGACACCTCCGGCAACCACCTCATTTTCGTTGCCATTAACCTTGCCGGACATGGCTGTCGTGGTTGATTTGAAGCCTTGCGAGGGGCAAATGACGAATTCTACAATTCGACACGATGCCGGTGGCGACTGGAAGAGAAAAAAGGATCGAGCGTCTTGAGCGATTTTTTGAGTAGGAAGGAGCGTGCACAGTTCATTGGGGAGACCAAACTTTTGTAGACATATGTTGGCGAGCTATGTGACACGACAGAGTCGACAGAAGAGCAATGAGTCAATGAACAGGCATGACTCGGCGATGCAACTACGTGTACGCTCACCTTTTGAATACTCAAATGCACAAAGAAACGAGGGTAACCCGTCTGCATAGCATCGACCACTCGTTTCTCACCCTCCTCGTACCCAACCACGTCTTTCCATGTCGGAAGCGATACAGAGATGGCATGGGGTACCAAGGCAGGAATGGAGGCTCCCAGCGGTGAAGTCGCTTGAACACTGTCAACGGCGGCCGACATGATTCAGTGTTTCTAGTTGACTGTGCTGACGATGTTTGCTGTTTGGACTGATAACTCGTACACTATGCGAGCAAAACCAGTATGCAAGAGCTTGAGTGTGCATACCAGAGTCAATTGCGTATTGTACAGAAGGTGCTTATGACTTGTGAATTGTGTGATTAACCGGTGGGGAATTCCGAATTTCGGGTCATTCATCGGGTCGCGGAAGCTAAAAGCGGGCACACGATAAGCTGATAAGATTGTGGATGGGCTACATTTTCCAAACTACTCGAATACTCTTTGTGTACATATGAAGTACTCGGACAACCAGATCTCATCAGGTAGAATCTCTCTGACTCTTGACTGCCAACGCGAGTGCACCCTCTCCAGCTGCGTCCGTGACGATCTCTACATGACTAAACTTGACCCCCCGACTCTCCAGCTTTTGAATGACCGCATCAAGGTAAACAGGTTGACTGATGACACCTCCCGTCACACTCAACGTGGCGCCCAGCTCAGGATTACACAAATGAGGATGCTTGGATCGTGCGAGCTGGACAATTTGGAAAATGTCGGACGCTAGCTCTTGGGCGCATCTCGAGATGATACACAGAGCAATAGGGTCGGGAGGGGAAGCCGTGGCAGCGGATACGATGGGAATGGCCAACGAGGCGATCTTGAGCTTCCGCTTGTTGACGGCTGTGGTGGGATCGTGACTGTGATCTAGCTCGTGCTGTTTAGAAATGTCGAGAAGCGGGTCACTCAGTATGGCGACAGGCTCGTACAAACCTTGATTGGCTTACAAGGACAGCCGGCAAGTTGCACGCAAGATCGGTCCCTGCCAATTCGCACACGCTCCTGGAGACTTGGCTGTCTGTCAAGTCTTCCCCACAATTGTACCGATTGGTCAGCTCAGCAACACCGATGACTCCCAGGTGATAGGCTGAGCCTTCGTCCCCGAACACATGGCCATGACCTCCTCTTCTTGCGAAAGCTTGCGGTTCGGAATGAGAGTCTAGCATGACGCCAGAAATGACTGATCCGGTGCCTGCGACGACGCATACACCCCATGGAGAGTTATTTGTGATGAGAGGTGATGCTAGCAGATGTGAATCATTTGTTGCTCTGGCGTCGACGCCGCTGTGAAGGTACAGGGTGAACTTGAGTCAGTCCGATAGATCAAGGGTAAACGAAATTCTATAAGACTCACAAGTAGTCTGTCAGTCGTTTTGACATTCTTTCAGAGTCCAGGCGACTATCACAACCTGCCAGCTGTAAACAATTGTGTTCGTAAGTAGAGTTCGCACATTGTCAATCTGTCGGAAGACTTACGCCTGCCCATACAGAGGCTATCGGAATAGGAGGCTTTTGTCGATCGACACAGTCAACCCCGACGTGTTGGCATGCGTCAAAGAAAGCTTCCAATATACTAGACAGTAACATCAGTACAGTATGAGCCGTGTTTCGGGGTGAAAAGCAACTCACCTCTTGAAAGACCCTTCCACTCCTAGCTGTTGACATCGTGAGTATCTGTGTGTTTCTGGAATGTCTGGCGCCTATCACAATGACCACATGTCGATCTCACCTCTGCCATGTTTCCAGGCCCTCCCTTTCCTCTGCCCCTGACGTTGCCTTGCTGGTCAGCAATAGCAGCTGCGACCTTTGTACCGCCTGCCTATCGTTGGAAAGGAATATCGGTGTGACATGTCCCATGAGCATGCATTCATTGTGGTTCATTCGACAAGATCAACTCACGTCAATGCATACGTGATATCTGGACATGGTTCTGGTTTTGGACTTCTTGAGAATCCCTAAGCCAGACACTTGAATACTTGAAGAATGCTATGTTATATAGCATACCAGAACAAGACCGGTACCACTCGGGATATTCCCCGGACCAAGCGGTTTGTTTATTTTGTCATTGGATTCCTCTGGCTTTTGACCCGAGGGCCCGCTTGGAAATTTATCAACAGAACTGGGAACAGATCGCCTTTTGCTTGCTTAAGTCATGTATTCACGTCTCTCACAGTCTCACTCAGTCTCACTCAGGACTTGTGATAGCTTGATAGGGTTGGGACATTGAACAAGACGACATAGGTAGAGCACGGCTCACCACAACGACAGGAAAATACGTCGATAGATAGCAAGATGGGTCGAATGGCAGAGATGCAGCGAAAGCTGCTTGAAGTAAGTCAGAATCCCAGGCTGCGATACAAGCATCTTGACTAACGATTTAACACATTCTTGTGACAGCAAATGATGGGTCCCGAAGCTATGGGAGTTCAACCCATTCAGGTCGATTGGTGGGATCCCAAAGTATGCAAGAATTTCATCTGTGGAACATGCCCCCATGACATTTTTGGCAACACAGTGAGTCCCTGCTACGTCCCCGCTGGACTATCGATGCGTAGACTCGCCCATCTGACGAAAGAGCTATCTCCAACGTAGAAAATGGATCTTGGACCTTGCCCCAGACTACACAGTGAAAAGGTTGCCAAGGCCTACAAGGAGGCCAAGCTCGCCAACCCATTGGATCCTCGATTTGCCGCGTTTGAGCAAGAATACCAAAACGCCATTTACTCCTTTATCGACGACTGTGACCGCAAGATTCGAGCCTCTCAGAAACGATTGGAAAAGACTCCCGAAGAGAACAAGCGAACGGTCGATTTGATGAAGGAAGTAGGAGAAATTGAGCTAGCTATTCAGGCCACAACGGATGAGGTAGAGCAGCTAGGAGAGGCTGGAAAGATTGAAGAATCCATGGCAAAGCTCGAAGCCGCCGAAGCATTGAAGCAAGAAAAGACAGACAAGGAACGAGAGCTTCAGCGATTGACGGAAACGGGAGGTGCATCAGGTCACCAAAAGCTGAGAGTGTGCGAGACCTGTGGTGCGTACTTGTCAGTTTTAGACTCTGACCGTCGATTGGCAGACCACTTTGGAGGAAAGGTCAGTTCCACCATCGTCTTGCAGTAAAGCAACCATGCGATAATACTAATGAGTCTTGCCGATCGATCTCTCCGACGACAGATGCACTTGGGATACCATGAGCTTCGAAAACTCATTGATCAGTTCAACGAACAACGGCGACAAGGTCATGTCGGGCGGTATGGCCCCACCTCTGGGAACCATGCCCATAACATTCCCTCGCATTCTCAACCACCACCCCCTTCAGCACCCTCCGCCGGACCACCTCAAAACGGCCTTGCGCTTCCTCCCAACAATCCTCTCAACACACCTTCTGGCCCCCACACACCTGTCGGACAAATCCGCTCCAACCCCTCAGCGAGTGGTTCATTGCCTTACGAATCAGACTCAATGATTCCTGGCCATGGGGATAAGAGGAAGAGAGAGGCCATGGAATTGGCCGACGCGGCCCGGTCATTGGGACATGACGGGGGCGAACAACAACATCGATCGAGTGGGGATGACAGTCGAGACCGAAAGAGACATCGATCTCGGTCTAGGGAAGCAGAAAGTGACAGGGACAGGCGTCATCGAGACAGGAGTCGAGAGAGGTATGTTGTCGTACTGTCTGATCGTTGGTCCTGGAGCATCACCTCTGATTGCTAACTTGTGTTTGTGTGTCGCTTTCAGGCGGAGATGAGCAATGAGAGATCCTTGTTTGTATAGTAGGACATTACCTGTGATCCAAGGCTGTATGACTAAAGTCTATCGATTTGCCTGACAAAAAGAAGAGTGACGTGACGGCTGTCCAGTGATCGTTTAATCCTGCACAGTCCTGCACAGTCCTGCACAGTCCAAAGGCCGATGCCTTGCAAGATACATGGTGATGGAATAATGCATTGGCCACGGACGCAATCTGCAATCAGCTACAAGCTGACTACTTCCATGTGATCGAACTGCGTTGATAATGGCCTGCGTCTGAGCCCACTTGACAGTACTTGTCAGTCACAGCCGTTACGTCGTATTCTCCTTGGTGATCTGAAAAGACCGAGTAGGTGTATTCTTGGATGCCAGTGATGGTCTGAGTTTTGAGAGACGAGGGTTACAGCGTCAGTTTGCAGGGTCTGAGGTGAAGCGTGGGTGAAATCGCTTACTTGGACATCTTCTACGATGAGCTTCTTTCCAGAAGTCACCGACCGTGTGTATGTGCTGTGATCACAGAAAAAGGCGGTTGAAATCAGCATTCGACGTATCATTTTTCTACATTGCCGAGCCGAGGAAATCTGCCGCTCACAATGAAAATGGAGGTGTCCCCTCAAACTCAAATCTAATCTCGGCACGGTCACCTAGTCGACCCAAACATGGGCTCAGCTGGTGAATTCTCTCTTTGTACTTCTCGGCCAGCGTAACGGTCAACGACGTACCTTCTCGTAGCCAGGCGTTGCCTTCTTCTATCCGGGCAACGGGCAAAGGATAAATCTTGCTAGACATATTGGAAATCTGAGCCTTGCACTGAAGACGAAAAAAAAGGCAGGGGAGGCGTGAGACTTGTTCAATAATTGAATCGCCAACAACTTTACTCACCTGCTGAGCCTTTTTATGAGAGACGGATACAATCTCGAATAGGCCGGGTCGGTCAGCTAATCGAGTAAACTGTGGTTGCTCAGATTCCACCTTGTGGATTTTGTCTTGAAATTTGTATCTGTAACAAACAACGCCTACAGTCAGCATCGAACTTTTGGACGTGCGCTCGTACCAAGGATCCAGCAATCAATGCTCACTGGATAGTCCAAGGTCGTGTCCCTAATGTTGAGAACGTCCGCACGGTCAGCGCTTGTCAGATACCAGATAGCAAATAAGAGAGTGATTCGGGGCACACTCAGACTCACCTTCCAGAAGATACTCGAGCATATCGCCAACGCAATAATGACTCTTTTCGCCGATCGTTCGGATCGAGGCTGGTTCAACCACATTCATTCCCATGTATAGGTTGTCTTCTATCGGAGGCTCCCACTCGCATCCAGATGCATCCGTGATGGACACAATTCTCAAGAGGTATGAGCCAATTTCTGTAAAAGTGAAACCAGGGATATCGACCTCCCACGTTTTCGAGGCGATATCCTGGACATTGTGAATGACCCCTGATGCGCGGTTGCTCTTTCGTACTTCGAGCTGGATTGAAAACGGTCCTTGGCCGTCAAATGTAATCTTGGGACCATTCTTCTTCTTCGCAAGTGTGTCATCCAAGCAGAAATTGGGAGTTGACGAGGACTGGAAAGCGGCTGACGGACGTGCAAGGACGTTTTGAGAGACAGAGAAAACGGCCTCTCTGGGATCCTTGGACTGGAATCCATAAGCACCGTCCGCGACTTGAAGCACGTCGTAACGATGAGTGCCGAGGGAGTTGGAAAGAGGCAAGAGCCCTGTTGTCCCGCCACTGTGTCGCTCCAGGACTTGCTCAGATGTTTTGCCATGTTGTCCCTTGAAGACATGTCGATAGCGATACTTGAATGGCGCTCGCCCTGAGAGAAGATTGCATTTTAGCAGTGCTCCGTCTTCAGAACAAAGGCCAAAACACAGATACGAACCTTGGAAAGTCAGAGTGAGCGAGTCCTCCTGACCAACACAGATGGGCTGACGAGTAATTAGCTCTTTCTTTTGCGACGATACCTCCACGGCCAAAGCAACTTGTGGTCTTCCAATGTACTCGACCTGAACCTTGGAAGAAGCTTCGATAATGCTTCCGGAGCAGTACAGATCTTGGACCTGATACACAAAGGCATCAGGACCTCCCGGCTTGTCATGAGCTGATATGGCATTCAAGCAACTCACCTGCACCAATTCGTAAGTCCCTTCTTTGAACAGCTCGAGGTTCGCTCGGTGATTATCGAGCTTCCGAGTTGTAGTAGCTCCCGATTGCGAGTGTCGATAGACAATGGTCCAGGGCTACGAAAGAGGGCCATTTGGCTGTTTGCTGCTGATCAAATACTCACAATCAAAGCAATGCTCACCTTGGATCCGGTCAATTGAAGTGGCACCTCTGCCCTCGCCCCTTCGACCACCCTGAACAGGGCCTCATTTCCTACACCAATGAACTGAGCAGTAGGCTGGTTTTATCATATCTATTAGCGAAGCATCAGGAGAACACCATTTGCCTCACGTTCACTCACCCTTAACGTCTTGACATCGTAACTGATGTTGTGATCAGGCAGAGTGACAACACAGTCATTGCCGTCCCACACATTCATCAGCGATACCGAGAATCGGCCTCCGTTGGACTGAAGAGCTTCCGGTACGTGGACCTGAAGGACTTGCGGGCCGTCTTGGGTAAAAGTGACATTGGTCTTTTGAGATCCATCAGGCCAAATGACTGCGTATTCGAGGGTGAATGGGGTGATTCCCTGAAGGTCACGCCCTTGGGATTAGCTTTCACATTCTGGCCCTCGTTCGGACAAAGTCCATACCTTGAGACGGAATCCGATCTCGGTCTGATTGGTCTGGCATGTCCGTATCGTCCGAGGAGGCTTCGCACCTCTGTACTCTGAATTGATGATGAACTCTGCCTGGGGATGCACTGTCTGAGTAAACGGTGAGACCGAGATGGGGATATCTGCATAGTTGGAGTCGGAGATACTGTATGGTTGCTATGTTGTGCATCAAACACGTCAGCGAGTTGTATGTCTGGTCGAACAAGGATTGCGACCTACGAAAGTGTATCGCCCAGGACGTTCGGGCCGGACCATGATCTCTTCTTGAACCTTGTATAGATTGTTCACAGACAACTCTCTGGCCTTTTCGTTGTCACGAGTGAGGTAGTAACGCATGGTGAATGGTGGCGTTCCAACGAATTGAACAGTCGCCTTGACTCCGACTTCACCGGCGCTGTCGAACAAAAAAGGTCTTGAGAACTAACATTCTGACAAGACGTGTGAGAGGGAGAGTCATGACTTACCAATCATGAACAGAAGTAACATCCACTTGGGCAGTGGGTGAAGGCACACGCTTGACGTGGACGGACGATAGCACGTCTGACCTGGATTTACAATGACCCGCTTCAACGCCTCGGATGTGATATGTGCCCGGTCGCGAGACCCTGTGATCGTAACGCTTCCCATCAACTTGTAAGGTCTCCTTGAACGATTCAGACCCTACATCTTCTGGGTCGGGAACGTATTCCAGTTGTACGATCGCTCGTCCGGCTGAATCATCCTTGTCGATGTATATATGAAGGGCAACTGTCGCATTTTCCTTCACCAGGACATTCTCGCCTGTGTGTTGAAGCTCTTGATTGAGTGCGAATCTTGCGGCAGGAAGTCGCTGGACTTGGAATGATTGCTTGGCGTGAACTGTGTCAGGATGGTAGATATTGTGTAGGGCGTCTTCGATAGTATGGAGTTCAACATCGAATGTGCCCGATTCCGTATGACTAATGGGAAGGGAGACGATATGACTGTGGGGCACAGCAGAAAATTGGGCGTTGGGAATCATGAGCGCCTTGTCCGCTTCTGAACTCGAGGAGATGGCCGAGCAAGCGACGCCATCTGCACATGTTGTTTCGGGGATAATATTTTGGACCAGATGCTCCTGAGGAGCTGCACCTCGTTTGGTTACTCTCCATCGGACAGAGAGCGATCCGGCACCTCTAACCTGCATGTCAACAACATCTTGGTCCCCAACACACCGCATTTGAAGATCGGAAGTAGGCTTGCTATCGGACTTGCCGTTTTTATCAAACAAGAATCCTTCACTTGGGCACTCAGAGACAATGACGGGCCGATTGTGTTGAATTCGGAAATCGTACGAATCCTGGTCTTGAATGCGCACAAGATTGACCATACCAGTCTCTTTCACCGGCAGGTAGTACAGACGTTGAGTATCTTCCATAGAAGCAGGAATCCCAGCAGTCTTGTCTCCAGGTCGAATAGATGGCCGTCGAGATTGGATCCCTGAACGACGTTGATCGTCAGCGTCACAGATCTGCCCAGCACATGGCTTGTCATCAATTTGCAGAGGGGAAGGTTCCTCATCCGGTGTTGATTCGCTTTCCTCGTCTTGATACCATTGCTTGTGCTTGAGAGCACTTGATATTTCATGTTTTTTTGGCTTGAGCAACTTGCTAGCCTTGATAGTATGCACGAAGGAAGGATCGATGGCCTCTGCAGGTGACCCAAACGGTCGGATGACATATTGCAGCGTGTCTGGTTCGGACTGATTCAGGAGGATGGGAATGTAAACGGGTTGACTATCATCGCCTGGAGGAATGCAAAACGTTGATCCGAGAGGGTTGAAGTTGGCGTTTCTAGATGGCAACTTCCAGTCGTTAGCTCGCCGTCAGCTGACATGGTCTAGATTAGCAGAAGCTCACCCATTGGGAAGAATGCGAAGTGACCGGTGCCCAAGAAGATGCCCTTGATCCGATCTGACTGTTCCAGCCTTGACAGAACGATCAGTGACGGTCATAACGTTTCCAGCAGTCCCTGTCATGACTATCGTAGGTGGGGGTCAGCCAACGTTGATGGACGAGGGTTTTGAAAAGATAAGTTTTACATTTCCAAAACCAAGCGCCTGTGCCCAACAGCATTCCTGCGATCTGTCGGTGTCTTATCCATTCAGCATACAGGGTCAGCACTTCCCACCGGGTGCAGCACTTACGTTTACTTGACCAAACAGGAGTGCATCGAGCAATACCAAAACGATGATAAGCTGCAAGGCCTTTTGACGAAGTCGGACGAGGCCAGGAATGGACAGCCAGTGAATGACCAGAACAGCCAAGACATCAAGAAAGACCCATTTGACAACGAATGGTGAGGATATGGCATCTGGCGATGGACAAAATTTGCCCACGATAGGAATGTATTGCAGGGTGAATAAGAGTGGATGTAAGGAGGTGGTCAATGGTGCGGTTGATGATTGTAGTGTCCGAAGTGCCAAAGCGATGGCGTCTGTCAACTTGAGTGCCTGGATTTCCCCAATCAAACGATGGAATCAAGCTTCAGCCTGCGACCATAGCTGCGACCATCACTACCACCAGATACTTTGACTGACCTGTAACGAGCCTAGAATGGCCAGTCCGTAAAAACGTTGATCTGACGCTGACAGCCAGGACTCGGGTATCCGAGGGCCCCTGGTTCGGCCTACAGGAAGCGCAGCTCCTGACATGCTGGCTGTCGTAGTCGTAGAATGTGGTGACGACGACTTGCCTGTAAGCAATGATCTTTCTTCAACAAGGTTGAAATGAACGGCGGGTTGAATCGTCGAATGCTTGTGGTGGAGGTAGTGGAGGTCGCGAGGAATGACGAAGTGGTGTCAGGCAGAATGAGAATAGGGGTCAAGTCCTACGAACATCGTTTCTTCTGGTCATTCAACACTTGGACGTCTGCTCGACCCAGCCATGAATCGCCTTGCCTCGCCTGGGCCATCGACGCCGGCAAGGACGGTGAGCGAAGATGGTGCAAGCACGATACAGCCATCCGAATTCGAAGCTATCAGGTCACACTTGACAGATGCAGAGCTCGACCGGAACGGAGCTGGACAACTGCCATATGAGCCCAGGGGGACAGAGACGGGCCCGTCTCAACCAGGGAAAATGGTAAGCTGGAAAGAATCAGACAACATTGGCTTGTCTCGTCCATTTTCTAGTGAGTCGTAATCGTACAAGTCCTTGGCGAAGCCATATCTGACTCGAGCCTGACTGTTTGTATCTTGCTAGGCATCACCACAGTGATTGCCCACCCACATGTACCTCCAGCGCCTTTAAGAGGATCACGCAAACCGCTACCATCGACGGGAACAGCAAAGGGAGCCATTCCTACGGCCCCTCCTGCATCTTTCTACACTCCATACCTAGACAGTCTGTCGCAAAGCTCTTCCACTCCCGAGGCCTCGGGAACAACTATCTGGCAGTCTTTCTTCAACACCGAACAATCTACTCATGATGATACTCAAGAACAGAAACCCGCAGTTGATTGGTCAAAACGTAGTGCTGCTTTGGAAGCTGATCTCGAGGGAATACCTGCTGAATTCTTCGAGACCGACTTTGATCTTGCTAGCCCGCTGATATGGGACATGATCATTCATCTCTCAGACTCAAGCTCAGCACATAAACCAGAGACTTCACACGAAGATGAGAATGCCAATATCCTCTCACGACATCTTGACGTACTGGAGAAGAACCTAGTTGACGAAATTTCTCTTCGAGCACCCGTCTTCTTCTCCGCCCTTTCCAACCTCGAAGCACTCTCGACGCAATCCTCGGCTTGCCTTTCCCGAATATCTTCCTTGACATCATCGTTGAACGATATGGATCAACACGTTCCGATTCAAGGTCTGTGTGTCGCCCGAGGACGGGAACGATTGCACTCACTTCGAACAATTGACATGGCGCTCACTCAAGCGCAGATGGGCTCAGACATTCTTGATCTCTCAACCCAACTGTGTAGTCATCTGGATTGGGCCGGGACATTGGACAGTCTGCAGGATCTGGGACGGTGGTGGGCTCGATGCCAAGGAGTCAATCCGGATGGATCAGAAGATCTGAAGAAGCAGGGTGATGGACACCTTTCCCAGAGACAACTCGATGATATTGTTGAAGAGGAAGGTGATGAAGGTAGCGACCCTCAAGACGACGGCGCTCACCAAAATGACACCTCGTCACGCTCTTGTCCTATCCCCTTGGACAAGACAACCTTTGGATCCGTCATCCAGACTCGCGCCCAAGAGCTTCTCGGTCAACTCAAAACCCAGCTCGAAGGTCTTATTGCTGAACAATTGTTGACTGCGTTGCAGTCAGAAGAGCAACAAGATACAAATATCGGTCTACCAATAGAAGTCCATGACAAATTCCGCGCGTTCAAGCGCTGTGGAGGATCAGTCGAGACGATTGTGGGTGTTTGGCGGACTGCGTGTCTACGTACCATCAGAGAAGGATTACGTCAAGTGAGTCAGTCCTTGATTGACGTTGTATTGCACATGTTGACTCAATTTCTTTTGCGACAGCATCTGCAACCCGAGGAAGATTTGCAAGAGTCAGGAGCGATCGCGGACAGTACGCCGGGAAAAAGGTATGTGACTTTTGTATGTTCTTTATCTCAAACGATTGGCTGATGACCTGGTCATCAAACTTAACAGCTCAACCCAACCCCTTGGTTCAACCCTCAGAAAAATGACGCATGCGCAATTCGAAGAGTTGTCGCAAAAGATGTACACATCCATTTTGGGACGTATCGCAGTCGTGCAAAAACTCAATGGATCAATGTTGGAAGTCCTAGGGTCAATGTGAGTTGTTCCTCAATTGCGCATGTCTACCGAGCTCATTGTCTTGAGCACAGATTCGAGAATGGGTCAACGCAACTTGACGGAGATGTCTTGGCGTTTTTCTGCCGTCCTCCAGCTTCTTCTCCCGTTTTCGACTCCGAGTCTCAGACTCGCGCAATCAAAGTCGAAGCCTGCGAGCTCGCTATAGCTCGAGCCGCCAAGGTCCTCGCTGCTCGAGCTGAGTCTCATGCTTCCCTTGAAATGAACGAGTTTTTCCACACTTCTTCTTCAGCGTATGCGTTCTCCAAAGCCGTGGAGAACGTGGCGGGTCAAACCTTGTCCCCGCTACGCTCGGTGTTGGCCACCCAAGCCAAAGCATTCTTGACCACCACTCATGCCCATCATTTGCAAACATCGGCCAGGCAAGTCGAGGAGGAACAGTGGATTCAGTGTGAGGTCCCGCAAGACTTGCAGCAACAAATCACCAAGCTTGTGACCCGCGTTGTGGGCGCAAACGGGTCTGCGCATCCGCAAGACAAAACTGACGAGCTGAAGTCATCAACGGAAACAATGTTCAAAACGCTGCACATTGCCGCCAATGACTTCTTCGTCGTCAAGGCTACCGTCAACACGTTGCAAATGTTGTTTGACTACCTCGAATTGATCAGCAGGTTTGACACTATTCGAATGGAAATCATGACAAAAATCATCGAGTACCTCAAGGTAAACCTTTTCTTCCTCCCTGCCGTGTCTGCAATGCATGACGGGTATGCTGATCACTGAAACCACCACAGTCATTCAATTCACGAACTTGTCAAGTCGTCTTGGGGGCAGGGGCGATGAGATCTGCAGGCCTGAAAAACATCACTGCCAAACACCTCGCTCTTGCTTCTCAATCGTTATCAGTAGTTGTGACGCTGATCCCTTATCTCCGAGAAGTCGTTCGAAGTCAATTGGAACCTAAACAAGCTGTGCTCTTGATTGAATTTGACAAGCTGAAGCGGGTGCGTTTGGTCGGCTGAGTACATGGAATGATTTGGGGATCGCTGATCGTCGCCCTGTTTGTCCTCGTACTAGGATTTCCAAGAGCACCAGTATGAGGTTCACTCCAAATTGGTATCCATCATGTCGGACAGACTGACCGTTCATGTTGGTGCGATGAAGGTGAGAGATGACGACGTGCTGTGTTCTGCCGTATCCGGTCTGACTGGTTCGCTACTTGATCATCTAGAAAATTGATTGGGAGGCACCGGATCACCAAGGCTCGAATAGCTATGTCCATATGCTTGTCAAGGAGACTACTACACTACACAAGGTGCTTTCAAAGTATCTGTCCGAGGAGACTGTACATACCATCATGTCGCAGGTGGTTCAGATCATTCGCGATCGGCTGGGATCACAGTATCTGGAACTGAATCCGCAAAGCGAGTCTGCCAAGGCATTGTAAGTGCAAGCCGAGAGCCGATCTCATCCGACAGTGACTGATTCAGGAGCGTTTTCGTTCCCGAGCAGGTTGAAAGCGGATGTCGATTATTTGGTGCAAGGGGTTACGGGCCTGACAGGACAAGACCTTCCCTCACCTATATCTGATCTGACTGAAAAGCTTTCGAACAAGATTCAACCAAAAACCTCCTCCCCAGTCGGATCAAAGATTGGCAACTTTCTCCGCAAAACTCAATCTCAACCTCAGCGTTCGCCATCCCAACAAGCCTCAACTCCAGCAGCGGCAGCATCGCCTTTGGAATCACCCTCGAGTGAGCTACCACCAGCGATTGTCGATAGCACTCCACAGACCGATGCACCTCCGACCCCGCAGGACGAGTCGAAGCAGATTGCCTCTACGCCTTCTGGACTTGAAACTATACCGACATCAACGGAAGAGCCAGCTGGTCCCTCTGAGGCTGCCAAACCTGAGCTCGCCGACCAGCCAATTGTAGATTGTGATAGCAAGTCGCTCAAAGCCGAACAGCTTGACGAGACCGGGCAAGATGGTGACATCAATTCCCATGACTTGTCATTGGCCAATGCCGTTCCGCTCAGCGACAAGGAGCCCTCACCGGCCAACACAGAGCAGACTGGCGAAACAACTTTGCCCGAATCAGACTCCAAGACGAAAACCGACAATCAGGAGCCGCAGGTTGCAGTGGGACCGTCCAGGGAAGAAGGAGCAAACGACGAGGACGTGCCGTCCAATACGATGAAGCCCGAGCCAGGAGAACAAGCAACTGACGATAGGAAACCTGGGTCTCACGACAAGGACAAGGTGAAATCGCCAGCGCATGAGACGGGCAACGAAGAACGAGTTCGGGATCATTATACTATCCTCGGTGTCCGGCCCAATGCAAGTGAAGAAGAGATCCGAAAATCGTACCGCAGACTCGTCAAGCAGGTGAGTGCATCATTGCGTTCCGGTGGTCTTTGACCCGAGATTAACACCGTTGCAATGCAAAGGTACATCCCGACAAGGAAAAAATGGCCTCCGAGTCTCCTGAAGGTGCCGACATTCACCAGCTAAATGAGGCTTATAGGGTCTTATCGGACGCAGAGTTACGAGCAGAATACACAAAGAGTCTGACAAGAGGTGAGCGTCTAGGTCCATCTTGAGCGCGTAATCATTCTTTCCTAACCACTTGACACCCATTGATCGATCAGAAACGACCCATGGTTCTCGGGATCCCACACGGACCATCTCTCTTGACGAATTCGAATTTCACGAGGGCGATGAATCGAGTCCGGAACCGAAAGTAGCCTGCTATACGCATGCGTGTCGGTGTTCCCACGAGCTTGTGATTACGGAAAAGGATCTCGAAGAAGGCGTCGATATGATTGAATGCATGGGATGTGGAGAGAGGATTGGTGTGGGTTATCAGGAAGCCGTTGACGAATCGTAACGTCTAGTTTCACATGACATTTGTTTCATATCATGCATGGGTCGGTCACGCCTTTCCATTCGGGTCACAATTTGTAACACCGAGTACAATACAGTTCAAGTACTCTTTGACGGTATCGCTTCAAGTGAGACAGGCTGTGACTAGTGACCAGCACATCGGGTCCATGATGACCTGATTTAATACTTGACGTTAGGTGTCAGTGAAGCGATGAGGACCTGTTGCACTGCCTGTATTTTTTTGCGCTTCAGCGAGCGAGCAGACTGTCCTGGATCGTCATATACAGATACTTATGAGCGTGACTGGGATTTTTACGATCACATCCATCATACAGAAACCCTGAATAGATATTCCAGAATAGTCTCGTGCAACCAAATTCACGTAAACCGTCGAAAAGTACAAAGTGATGGGATCGACAGTCTGGTCCTGGACCGTCAAAAGATGGCCCTGACGGTCATCGCGGCTGTTGACGGTCACACTCGCGTTGACGGTCAACAGACGGTCAACCGACGGTCACCAGGCGGTCGCGACTATCGTGACTGTGCCAAAATATGTTTATGGAGGTCTTGAACTCCAAAATGGCAACTTTGATCTCTTCCTCTCAGTATTTTCCCATTTTTCCCTCGTTTCCTCATGTCCAGTGCTGTTGAATTGATTTACCGTACAAATTCAGCCAAGTTGCCCGTCATCAATGCTGGAAATCTGGCTGATGAGATTATTACGTAACTCATGACTCGAGTCGATTGTTGACAATTGGCACCAAACGTGCATGCGTTTGACCACTAATCGAACAAGTATCATAGTGTGTTCAAGCACTCTCATCATTGCATCATCCCACTCATTGGCCACTGTCTGTTGCCTACCACCAGGCTGCTATCATGGAGTCTCGAGAAGCAGCTTTGGGGTCGTATCAAAAGAAGAGCTCTCCGCCCGCACTGGAAGGTCTCGGGATCAAGGGTTTCTCAACAGGCCCAGGTGGCCAAGTCGTCAATGAGAGTCACGATCAATCCGTCGTCGAACTGACTGTACCCCAAACGCCGGACCTATTGAGCAGTGCTAGACAGTCTAGGGACGTTGATCGACTCATTGAAACGCCGTCTCGGAAATCACACTCTGCATTCAGACAGTCTCAATCATTGAACCCATATACGAATAGTCCCTTGCACCCGGCCTCTTCAGGTTCATCAACACTACTCCAAACACCTTCGTCTCCAGGGCTAGCTCTGAGTCCCTATGCCCAGCATGGGACAAGTTTACATTCATTCAAGGCTCAAAGTCAGATTCCATCATCTCCACAACTCTTTTACTCGCATGATGACCGGGATGCGGTTGATGGACGGTCCGGATCTCCAGCTCAATCACACCTGGCATATCAGCGTCTGGGATCGACAGGGTCGCCTGGTCTTGCCAAGTCAAGATCAAGCCGTCGAACGTCCGGGCAGTATACGCAAGTTCGCCGGATGGACACGGAAGCAGAGGAAGACGAACGTCAGTCGATACTTCCAGACTTGCCCATGTCGCCAGCACGGCTGGCTTTCCACAAACTTGGCGCATCCGATGCACAAAAGCAAAAACGAAGCTCTCTACATACATCCAATCAAGACCAGAACAGCGCAGACGATGACGCAGATTATGATTTGATGGGCGGACGGAATCCTGAATTCAATTCACCAGCTCATGCATCGTCGAGCAACAGCAGGGCCCACACTGCTAATGAGGGTAGTAAAGACATGGGAGACCTAGAAGGAAACGATACCAAAGTGCATGCTAGGAATCTTTCCCTCTTCTTCCCGCAACCCGGGAAAGGTACTGATATGCCACCGCCCTCGACGGATGCTGAGCTTGTTCCCATAAGTGATATACCTCCCGCCACCAAGAAGCGTAGACCGGGTGGAACGAGTCTTGGAGGAGGCATGAACGGGTTCACATTTGGTGCACCTCCAAAAAGTCCTCTGGTAGGGTCTGATAGCATGGATAGTGGCAAGACGGCAAGCAGGAGAAGGGGTCATCATGTAAGTTGCCATTTGTTCACGTCATGAGGTTTCGCAGCCCGCTAAACCTTTGAAATCCAATAGCACAAGCATTCTCTATCCCATAATTTCTTTTCCTTTCTCGATCCGACCGTGACCAATCCTCATCTTGGAAACGCGACGTCCGGCTCACCCTCCCCCTCCCTTTCCGTGCCAGGTTCAGGTACACTGTCCCCTTCACTTCCCGTGCCAGGCTCTTCCACCATGAGCGCATCTGCATCCTTCAATTCTACAGCCATGGCGACCCCTCGTCCCATGGCCACCACACACGTCGGTGGTACTCCACTGATCCCCAGCACCACGGCCTCTTCACGTCATACCGCCCTCCTCCCAAGCCCCATTTCCAACCCGAAGCGCTCACGGTCGATTCGCCAGCTTGTCTTGTCCCTTTATTCGGCGGACCGTCTCCGATTCTCATTTGGACTTGCCGAACTCTTGTTGGGTGTGACCATGTGGGCCAAGGGGCAGACGGGGGGCAGTATTGGGCTGACCGGGCTGGGGTACATGGTTGTGTTTGATGCCATGGGCGTGATGATCGCCTTGTGGGCTGAGGTCGCACGGATGGAAGGAGGTTCACTGAGCAGTATCCAACGGCCCTTTGGGTGAGTGATCAGGGTGGCCGATGACCTGTCTAGTCTCTACTCGTGTTGATGTGTGTGTGTTCCTCTCTCACCCAGCTCCCATCGCAAGGAATACCTCTTATATTTCACACAATCCATCTTTCTCTTATTTGCGGCAGTCTACATTACCAAGGAAGTGCTCGAGCGTTTGCTCATGTCGGGTGCGTCCTCTGAGCAGCATGAGGGCGGACATGGGCATAGCCACGGCGGAGGGTCAAGTGGAGATGAGACGTCTGTGACAACCTTGTGTCTGCTCACATTGTCTGCGGCTGGGACCGCGGCCACGGGCGGATTGTTTCAAAATCATTCGAGATTAGTCCAAGGTGGGTTCATCTTTTGTCCACCTCGAAACCTTGTCTGATCGCGTGCAACCTCCTTTTTCTTTGCTTGATCTAGCAACGGGCGGCCCAACGGCTATGCCTGTACTGGCACAAAACTCACTTTTTCGTTCCCGTACCACTCAAACTAAACGACCACCATTACAAGCATGGGATCATCTGAATGCTTTCCTTTCGAACCCTTTCTCATCCAGTATTACGCTATGCAATGTCGCCTTTTTGCTGGGCAACATCGTGTTGGCTTCGTGAGTTGACTAGCCCCGCATGCGACCGCCCAATGTACAAATCATTCTGATAACGTTTAAACGGATTCACAGCGCGCCTTTGACAAAATTCGAACGCATTCTAGCCTTTATCGAAGCGGTCGTCGCTTTCTGGCTAGCATACCCATGTACCATTGTCTTGGCCCAGCTGCTCCTTCAGACCGCTCCTCCGGAAAATGCAGTCCAAATGGTAGCCTTGCGACGAGCTATCCAAGACGTAGGTCGCGACTTGATATTGAGTCCTTGCATGAAGAAACAGCCACTGACTGCTGACATCTTGAGTACAGATCAAGGACCATCCGTCGGTTCTACGTGTGACCAATCTTCATATATGGCAACTCACAACACACGATCCTCGCCACCTCTTGCCCTCCTCGAGAAGTAAAGCCAAACTGTCATCAACAGCATGGTCCATGACGACCCCACCTCATTCCCGTCGACCATCATTTGACCCGGTCCATACAGCGACGTCTCCCACACCGCCCATCCCGGCATCTCCACTGGGCAAGAGTCCGCGCATGGGATCTTTCACGGGTGTCTTTTCTCCACCCGCCTCACCCTCGTCCTCGATATTCCCCCACGCCACTACGGGGTCAGCCGCGTGCCCCCCTTGCATTCTTGTGGTCAGTATGGTCGTACTCGTCGGGGACGAAACGGAGCACGAAGAAGTGTTGAGATTGACACGGTTTGGGTACGAGCGGTGCATGGAAGCTCTCGGCGTCGCGAGCCGGGGTGAAACTGGTGGGGGCGAGGTGACGGTGTGTGTCAAGCGGGAGAGTGAGGCAGATGAGGATGAAAAGAGGTTGGCGGCGGAACGGGATCGTCGGCATCACCATCACCATGACCATGATCATGGGCACCAGCACCATCATCATCATCATCATCATCATCATCACGACCACGGCCATTCGCATGACGGACACGATCATCATCACCACCATCACCACCACCACCATGATGGTCATCACTGTGTGGACAAGACATGACTCTTTTACCGCTGAATATGGCACAACGCACCGAGACCTTTGTAACATTGCTTTGTAAGACACGTCTAGTCTGCCCATCATTCATACCTGTGTGTGTCTGTGTACACAGCTAGTGGCAGAAGCTACCATGGTGTATCCACCAATGAAAGCCGACATCTTTCCATCAGATTGATATAAAAGAACATGTACAAACAAAGGACACAGAGAGGGCAGGTTAAAGGGGTACAACGAGCGGCACGGCAAGGTGCGCTTAGCGAGACCGAAAAGTTCGACCCCTGAGGTATGGGCATTGATGTTAGCATTGACCCTCTCGCCCATGTAGATTATGAAAGAAAGAGAAAACACTCACGTCGCCGTCCTCCGTTCCTCGTGAATGACCTCTGGCTTGGCTCGGTTCAAGATCCTCTGGAAACTCGCGACTCTCGCTCTCATTCTCGAGTGCATGTACGTTTTACTGGCTTTGATGTGATAATGCAAGTAGTCCCTAAACAGCTCGAGCTTGTACGTTGTTTCCGCTGCTGTTTCCGGGGTTGCAAAGTGACGGGGGAAAAGAACAAAGGTGATGTACCCCGTGGATTCGGTTTGAGGGGACGATGGGGCGACGTGAGATCGAATTTCGAGAGGCGGATCACGGGTCGTGTACCGGACTTGAGGAGCGGTTCCAATTGCCGAGGAACGACGACGGGCATCGACAAACTCTTGCAAAAACACTTTACCAAACACACGATCGGTCTCGTCGGAGAACAAGGTCGATACAATGACCGTCACTCGGTCGTTGGCGGCTTGGATATAATAGGCTTCATTTTCACGGTAATGAATGACCATCATATCCCCCCTTTCTTCGGGCGCTTGATCAGCCATACCCGGTTGAAATGTCGACTTGTGCTTGGAAGCAAGCTCGGTATGTTGTTCAAACGCCTTGAAGAACGGGGCCGAAAATGTCAGGGGTTTGATCATGCTGAAGGTTTCAATCAATTGTGCTCGTTCAGGTGAGCCTTCTTCGGGGATCTTTTCCAAGTCGATAGCCAAGGTGACGTCGTAGTCGGGTTCCTTGAGCTGAGGATCTGTGGTGATGTAGTCACCGAAATGACGTTGCAAAAGATCGGTCGCGCCGTACTTTGTCAAGTCGCCAAAGCAGTAGATTCCCATGGAGAGAACGAGCACGGTTTTGGATGTCGGGGTAGAGAAGTGAAATCGGACATTGTCGTAGTCTACAAACTGAATATCGAGCTTGGAAGGTCTACAAGATTTTCAGTGTCAGTGGCCCCTCGTGTGGTGAAGATGTATGTATGGTCGACTTGAACAGACTCACTTGACGAAGCGTTCCGTCAAGACGTTGCGGATAATCACATTGTGGCTCTGGTAAATGGACAAATGCATGAACAACGCATCCAGTCAGTAGACAGTCACCCACACTCACCTCCAACAGAATCATGGCGTCGGCTGTGTCGTTTCGTTTGGCTCTGGTATGCAAACGGGTCGACTTACCCCTATCCCACCTGCTGTCTGCTGCCAACCATCTGCCAAAGCGGTGGATGAGGGCTGGCGGTGACGAGGCATGCTTTGTACGCGTCGCCCTGACACAATGGATTTAAGAATCGCGGCTGGATTTAACAGTGTTTAAATTGTTAAATCTGAGCGCTGAGCCTTGGACCCCTTTCACTCGATTCGCCTGTTTTCACAAACGACCCTCTATCTTGTGACCCCTATTGACATTGTGATTCACCCACACCATGCTAGCAACAACGACACGCTTCACACGCTCGGGACTGGCATCCCTGGCCGGAGTCACACGCAGGACATTCACCTCTCAGCGTGTATTGTTCAACGCGAGCAACAGCGACTCTAATGGGCAACCACCTGCGGATGACCCACTCGCTAGTATTCTCAAGGCTTCAATGGATGATAAGCCTGCTGACACGGAGTCCAAGGCGTCGCAAGAACAAACTGGATGTGAGTGTGTTTCTTTCCCTCGGTTCTCGACATGTTTGAATCCCAGTCGATTCATGATTTCACTGACTGATCCTCCCTGATACAGCTGCCTGGACAGACCCCAGGAGCCGTGCACGTTTCCAGGCGTTCCAGCCCGGAGAGGCTTACAGTCCAACCGCACTCCTCCCACACAGATTGTGGCGTGAAAACAAGCCCAGTGCTCGTCGACCCCTCTTGGGTCCCATCAAAGCAAAGGCTGCGCTCTCGGATCCATTCCACATTCTATCTGTTGACCCACTCAGAGAGTGCATCAACCCGCAACTTGTGACCGAGTTTGTTACCCACATGGGAATGATCAAGACGAGAGCCGAGACTGGGTTGACGTGGAGGAACCAACGACGGGTAGGGAAGATGGTTAGGCGGGCGAGGGCAATGGGGTTGATCAGTCCCTGGACCAACAGAACTCGGAGGGCACTGGACGAGCAGCGATAGTAAACCTTGCATGTCAATGAATCAGGTGTCCTTACAGTACAATCAATGGTATATATACACATCTACATATACAGTATACACATGTCAAAACTGTCATCACACATGTGGGCATCGTCAGCTATTGCATGTGTACAAAGAGAATATCTGGGGAAAAACACAAAGACTCACCCGGATTTGATACGTCCCACTTGCCCGCGTCATGTATCTGACCCATTTCACACTTTGATAGTTGCCCTTTTCAAACACTTTGAGGAACCGTACAAGCAGACCCGAGGCCGTAAACATGACCACTGAGAAGTCGACTTGAATGGGCGGTCTCGACCAGTGCTGTGATGTTTGCTTGGACGACGACGTGGTCAAATCCGCTTCAGCTGTGAATGAAGCTTCTTGCGCTCCCTGAATTCGGGGAATCTTCCAAATGATTGCATTCTCTGAAGGCGAGTACTTTGCTTTACCCATCGAGACTTTGGGGCTTGCCCGGGTTGTATTGAGTGGGGTCGGGATCTTGAGGACGACATGGGTCGCGTTGATTTTCGGATCAAATGTAGCGCGTAATTGAATCGTATACTCGACCCGTGATTTCGAGGGTTCGACGACGTGGGATTGGAGCTTGAAGGGTAGGTTGATATTGTGGGTTGATCGGTACTTCATCAGTTCAAATTCACCGTCCGGAGGAATGAATGAGATGGAGCGGTCGGAATCGAATTTGCCAAGACGGACGCATTGGTGAAACTGACAGTCGTCAAGTTCAACGACGGCGGCAGAGTCTCCATCACCCGCCCTTCCACCACCACCATTCGAGGACGAAGGCTCTCCACGTTTATCAAGCACAAGCTTGTCATTGAGGCCAAATTTGCATTCCGGTGTGCCCGACAAGTAGGCCCGCATCATGATTTGACCATCGACATCAGCTCGCAAGACCGCGCCGTCCTTGCTCATGAGCAAATTAACGTTTTCAATCACATCGACGAATGCCTCGTTTTTGCGGTACTTGACGTCGGAACGTCGCCATGAGGTTGCTCCGGTGGCTTGAATGGTGATTTTCGAAGAGTCTTGAGCGACAGCGAGGTCTGAACGGACGGATTCGGTCGTGATATACATTTTGAGCGCGTCAATTTCGGCATTCTGAGGGTACCCAAAGTCGAGGATTTCTAAAAACCAATGGATGTGTGTCAGCCGCGCCAGGACATAAGGACAGATCGGAGCAGAGGGAAGCTCACCGTCGAGGAGTTCGTAGATCAGGATGAAATTGTTCTTTACCGACTCTTCATCGAGTTTGCCAAAGTAGGACCGCGAAATGGAAAGAAAGCGGTAGAGTAGCTCGAATACGAGCGCAGCATTGGCATTGCATCTGATTGCACAAGCATTTTCAGCCTTCCTTCTAAAGCTCCGACGGCTTGACGAAGCACTCACTTGGTCACAGCCAAGACAAAGACATTATTGACTCGAACGTGAAAAAATGACGTTGAGCCGAGGGTAATGATGGGTGACCGAACATCGGCATTGGAGATGACTTGGATTCGAAAGACATCTGCGATAGACCGTCTGGTAAATGCAACGAGTCAGCGTCCACCGTACTTGTCTTGTATTGTTCAGCCACACTGCCTACTTGAGATCTGACCGAAACAGGCGAGAAATGAGGACCTGTAGTGTGAGTACTCAAATGTAAGTCTGCGCGTTACTCTTGTCGAAATGGGATTACTCTTACACACCTCGCCTTTTTGATTAAACACGAAAAATGCCTAGAAGATAAATGTCAGCTTGATCCTGGCAAATTGAGTCAACTGGATCTTACCGAAATCATCCTTGCTTGATACTGCCCAAGTTTATGAGTACCTTGGGTTTCCAGTCTTGATGACAAGGATGACTCTGGTATAGAGGGGCGATCTGTCCAAATGACCCATTCAGAGTACTACAGTCATTCACAAAGTAAACAAGTCATCATAAGAAGAGTACATTCTATATCATATCGATAGCATCCTCAGCAAGGATGCCACAACGACCAGAAGCATCATGTGTAGCTCATGTTTCCACTCCAGCTCCAAGCCCTCATGACCTCGCACTGGCGACGGTCGCACTTGCCCTATTCAATCATGCGATACCGATCAGAGACCATACCTCTCACGCACTGTACCTCGCCGACATGTGTCGCTTCCTGGCTGTCGAGACATCCCAGTCAAGAGCAAGCACATCGTTTGAGCAATTGAAAGCAAGTATCAAGAGTATTCGGGGCAAATATGAAACATCCACGGCCGAGGCAGTCCTCAATCACCCGCTCGAGCAACTAGAAGCCATGCCACAAGTCTTCAACGATATTCAAGCCACATTTCAACTCGTTGACTCGATCCCAAGTGTATGCTGGGAAGACTCGACCGATCCTGCCACGATGTCTGTGAGAGAGAACACGAATCGGATCCATTACTCTTCCCCACTTGGTGTCTTTCTACGGCGCGTTCACCTGGGTTACAAGGTCTTGACATTTTCTCAAAGTTGTGTCTCAAGGCAAGACGTCTTGGCGTGGTGTGCTGGAGATCCCCAGCCAGAAACCCAAGACCATTATATGACGGATCAAGTTCATCCTGGGGAAACAGATGGCACACTTACAGTCAATGATGTTCAAGGACTGGGACATGGGTATAGCTTGATCAAAAATCATCGTCGAGTCGTGACCAATAGTAGGTGATGAAGACCTGCTCAACCAACTTCTACTTGCTCATCTGTTGCCCGATAGAACTCACCGAACTGGACAACTTGCTCGATACACGAGTTTCCATCCTAGAACAGCAAGTTCCCCATAGTCTTTTCCTCTGATTGCCCCATGGATGCTTATATACCATCAACAGATACCAACAAGCGTGTGAACGGGGGGACTATTCACTCGCTCTGTATTGCTTGGAGAAATTCTATAGCTACCGTTTCCCACCCAATCAAAAGTAGGTCCTTGACTGTTTGACGTGGTTCATGCGTCATGCCTCTGACTGTTTCCTTGTTTTGTAACCTTCAGAACAAGACATCACCATGCGTTGCTTCAGCTAGCCTCGTTTCACTATGCGACTGGCGGATTGGAACTTGCCGCAAGCGTGATACAAGAAGCCATCAAATCGGCTCGAACAGCTGGGGACGTACAATGCTTGAAACATTGTCTCTCGTAAGCTATCACCATCACCATTCTGCGTTTTTCATGCAGCGTCTCAAACCCACTTGTCCCCCAGCCTGTCCAAACGAATTCGCGCAGAATCTGAACCGGCTTTGACGACCATCACTCGCCCGGCCGAATCTCCTCACCCGTCAGACCTCGGAACAGACGACCCGACGCATTCGACGCCATTAGACGCTCTCTGGTCCATTCATCACCGTCTTGACCTCGGGGACCATTTGGTCACATCCGTATTCACTCACTTGGCCCATGCGCGCGGTCGACAAGATGTCGTACTCGGCACCAAGCGGGGGACTAGACCTGGGTTGATTGACGTCGCCAATCCCGCGAACCCGAACGGTGAAATGGATGCGTACGAGGTAGAGGCCCGAGCGGCGCAACAGAGGGACCGGGTTGTTCCCCAAGGAAGTATGGCCGACGATGCTCTCTTGAGCTCTGTCCAAGCGTCCTTGTGGGATTTATTGGGTGAGCACTGTCTGTCTTTGTCAGCTGGTTCACCGTTCATCCAACACTGATTGGTATCTTGTTCCCGTCCAGGCTCATCAAGTCTGGCGGGATTGTACGAGGATTTGGCCGTCGAAGCAAGCACGACACGAAAGGATATTCAGCTTTCCGTAGCAATAGCTCGGTCCAGACGAGTGAGTTTCTGTATACTTTTGACTCTTCCCGTTCGTCTCCTCACCTTGTGACTATCATCATCCGCGCCCAGCTCTCTCGAGCCAGTCGTACGCACGACGCTCTCGCACTCCTCCTTGACCCACGACTTACCAACACCATCACCACCCTGACCGAGTACCACACGTGGTCCGAATCCATTTGGGACATTCTCACCACCGATGCTACCCACCGTTCAGACCAGACCACGCTATCCCTTATCACCGCATCCCGTTTGCCAGTGCATACGTACCGACAAGTCGGCCCAGGAGGACCCGTCCGAACCATCTTTGATCCGACCCTACCCATCGCTCATGATTTCTTTGGACGCGATGGTCGGGATGCACCCAGACGCGGGGTCGATATTGTCAGTGGGTTGATTCACAAGGCCAAAGAAGCTGAAGTGAGTTTGTCTTTATCCTTCTTTTGATTTCAATCTCCCTCTCACTCATCTCCGCTCCCCCACTCTCCCGTACGTCAAGTCCACCGGCCCAGCTCCTCTTGCAGCACTGCCGTTCCTCCTCCAAGCAAGTCAGATTGCCTCGACGTGTCAGTGGTGGAGTGTCCATCGGATCGCGACCGTCAAGCTGGCTGACGTGATCAGTCGGTTGGAGGGAGCTTGGAATCCCATACAGCGAGCCCCCACGTCAACACCATCCGCATCGACAGCCACATCGACAGCGGCAAATACCAGCAACACCAAGGAAAAAGAGCCCCGTCAGGGAATGGTTCATGTAGCCGCCAAGCTCGTTGAGCCTCTTTGGGACCAGGCAAGTCTATTATCCGTGCTCCTCGTTTTCTCTCCACACACACTATGTCCATTATTCTGACCTTGACCTTGTATTGTCCAAACCATACGGCTCCACCGACTTTAACAGATCTTGAGGTCCGACGATGACGAACTGATTCACACGGCGAGCACGATCCTCTTGCGGGCACTTCGTGAAACCATCTCGCCCGTCCCCGCCGACAGCTCGACGACGTTCGATTCGACCTACACCACGACCAATGAAAAGTATCTATCCGCACCCCGGACGCAACAGTATTACCATCTCCGCACCCATTCGCTTCGCTCCGCTACCCGGCTCAATTCACCCCGAAAAACAACGGAAACGTTGCTGATCATGGGCTTGATGGAACATGCCTATGGACGCCTGGAAGCCCGGGACGCGTGTGCGAAATTGTGGGCTCAGATCAAAGAACGTCGGTGGGGTGAGGAGAGTGATGAGGATGATCGTCAAATGGCGGATATGGTGGTCAAAAAGTTTCCATGGGTTCAAGATCCGCCCAACATGTATAGTCGGGATGATAAGGGCGAGCTAGGGCTGGGATTGGGCATGCCCCTGGAGCCTACGACGAAGCAACGTTCGTGGGCGCGCAAGATTCGACTGGGGACCACATTTACCCAGCAAGTTCGGGATATTATGCTCGACATTAGTGTTCGGGTCGCGGCGTCTCCGTCGTTTGAGTGAGCAAGAGACGCTGCATTTGTATATGCCAAGGAAGCAAACGCAATCTGGCCATTTGTTTTATATAGAAGATGATTTATAATACAGGGAACAAATCCGAGTCGCCTAGCGAGGCTCATTGACTCCTTGAAAGATTCGCAATGTACACATGGGGCGGGGGAGTACTGCCCAGGCTCTTTAACGGTCAACTTCACCAAACACCAAGTCCATGGTACCAATGATGGCGACGGCATCGGGAAGGTAGCTGTAAAAGGAACAGTGATCAGTTGAAAAGCCCGTGATTCTATGCACATCGCGACTGGCACTCACTGGTGACGCATCATGAAATCGCAACCTCCCAAGTGGGCGAATCCGGGAGCACGGATCTTGCATCGGTACGGACGCTGCGAGCCATCTGAGACCAAGTAGACAGCCATTTCTCCCTTGGGTGCCTCAATGGCCGAGTAGGTTTCACCGGGAGGTACAGAGTAACCCTCGGAGAAGATCTTGAAGTGGTGAATCAACGATTCCATCGACTCCTTCATGCTTGCTCGTGGGGGAGGAACGATCTTGGCGTCATCCACCTTGTAAGCACCGGTGGGCATCTTGTTGAGACATTGAGAGATGATTCGGAGGGATTCGCGGAACTCTTGTATACGGCAGAGGTATCGGTCGTAACAATCTCCGTTGGTTCCAACGGGAATGTCAAACTCGACTTGATCATAGGCGTCATAGGGAGCGACCTTTCGAATATCCCAAGGAATACCAGATCCTCGAAGCATGACACCAGAGAAAGAGTAGTCCATGGCTTCCTTGGCAGTAACCCTACCGATTCCAATCGTTCGTCCCTTCCAGATTCGGTTCCCCGTGACAACCTCTTCGATTTCATCTACTCGGCTTGCAAATTGAGTTGCCCACTGGAAGATGTCGTCGAGCAATCCGTGAGGCAGGTCAAACGCAACACCACCTGGTCGGACATAGGCAGCGTGTAATCGAGCACCCGAGACACGTTCGTAAAACTCCATAAGCTTTTCACGCTCTTCGAAACCCCACAAAAAGGGTGTGAGGGCACCGACATCCATTGTATGAGACAAGACGGCCATCAAATGGTTGAGAATACGGGTGATTTCACCAAACAGCGTTCGGATCCACTTGGCTCGTTCGGGGACCTCGATGTTGAGCAGCTTTTCGACGGCAAGGGTGTAGCACAATTCGTTGGTCACTGATAGAGACGTGTGCGCATGTCAGTTTTTGCGTCCGCATCGCGATTGACAGTACACCAACTCACTCATGGAGACATAGTCCAATCGGTCAAAGTACGGCAGAGCCTGTGTGTAGTTTTTGTACTCAATCAACTTTTCCGTGCCTCGATGTAACAGACCGACGTGAGGGTCTGATCTCAGAATTTCCTCTCCGTTGAGCTCGAGGATCAATCGAAGCACACCGTGGGCGGCGGGATGCTGAGGACCAAAGTTGACGGTAAAGTGACGCATGGAGGCGTCCTTGCGAGATCCAGTCTCGTGCAAAATTTCAGCAGCAGTCATTCCATGCAACCTGGTCACGCAATCGGGCATCAGATTTGGAAAGACGTTGACGATGAGTCGCTTCCGCCACAGTCTACACTCACTCCTCCACTGAGTGGCTCTCGACAGGTCGAGGAGCCGCATCGGTCTTGCTCTGCTTGCCTTCAAGATCGAACCCTTGCTCTTCTGCCCGATCGGCCAACTCTTCCTTGCTGATGGGCTCAGGCTTTTTGAACTGATCTTCACGAGGGAGACTTGCTGGCCACTCAAAGTTGGATGGCGTTGCCAATGATCTTGTCACGACCGACGGAATGGCGGTCGTCCGGGGAGCGAGTCGCCTGGCGGCGAAGAGGGCGGATCTAGGCAAGGCCCTGGTAAGCATCGTTGATGGGAAAAAGAGAAACGATGGAAAGCGTGGCTGATTCCGACCAGAAAGCTAGGTTGAAATAGGGGTCATCGAGCACAAAGTCGGGGTCGATTGAGCGTATGGTCGAGCTCCGATTGGGCGACGCGGACATGCGCGGACATTCGGCGCGGACATGGACACGTTTCAGATTGTGTTTCGCCACTTGATTCCACTGGCAAGCAGGTCATCAGCATGTATTGGCTTACAATTCACAGATGTATTCATTCAGGTATGCAACCATCCATGGCTCGACCGACTAGACATTTGTCTCGTTGATCTTGCCCATCCTGTTCCACTGTAAACCTACCAGTATCCCAAAAGTCAGGAGTACACGACAAAAGGTAATCAACGATTAAGCTTGCCTTCTTTCGCTCCGGACTTTGAAAAAGAAGATGCGTGGTAGTGTATTCACCTTTGAGCAAATGACCACGTTCAGTTGTCGACACTTGACCCTTGTAAGGCTGTCATGAACTATCTGTACCAAGTATGCGATGTGTGGCAGGTCGACATAGGAGCATCGGACTCTTGTGCTTGCTTGCAACAAGATTGCGACTGTCTGTTGGTAAGGCCTATAGTTGTGAATCCAACTCAACACGTCAATGTGCTCAACCACAGAGACTCGGAGTGACACCATTCGTTCTTCATGCCTTCAGCGAAATGCATACCGGTAACAAAGCGCCCCACTGACTGACTCTGTCGATATTTCCTTCAGTCTGCGACTGGTCGATTCGTGCTAGATGTCAAAGTTCAAACGGTACGACTGTACGAAGCTGACCAACATCATCGCTACGTCGTAGTCAAGAAGGGATATTCCAAGAGTTCCATCAAGGAAACCAAGAGTAAAGCCGACCTAGCATAAACTCAGGAAGGCTCGGACGATGCATCTGATTCATATTCCGGAGTTTGGTGTGCATAGTGCGCTATTGCGCTATGCGGGTGAGCCAACGATCCGAATCCCATCGTATTACACGAGTAATAACATCATTTGCATCTCGAGCTCTAGCAAATTGGTCTACCCATCTCGTGGAAAATCCCATTCCCACAATCGAATCTTACACCATCAAAAGCATACAGTAAACAAACGAGTGCAAAAGACCCTCGTTTTGAAGAGTCCTTAGACCGGGTTCACATACGGTCTCAATGGTAAAACGAATGGTTTGTCTAAAGGCCTCGACATGTCTGTGTATCTCGAAGGTCATCGGTGCTTCAGCTGTTCAATAGGAACGAGTCCCGTGCGGTGCCCCCCCCCCCCCGGCGGTACAAAGTTGCAAAATTGCACATAAATAGACTACCGCCACTCAGGGATCGCCCCATCGTCTCGTATCCTGGGCCCCTGCTACCAATGGCCGGGTGGTCAATTTGAATCATTCATTTCGACATTTGGTGATATGGTGGTTGTACTTTTACAATACACTTGCAATCGCTTGGTTGACTATTCACACCTCGCAAGCTAGAATGCAGGGACAAGACAGTAAAAAATTACACATGCATGAGAAACAATGAGACCAAACACAAGGCCCTCTCCTGGAACCACCATCCGACCATCCTGCTTCCTTCCTTTTTTCACCGCCTCGAGTGTCTTACTTAGAGCTTGCTTCGGAGGTCGACCGGCTCGGCCTCCAAAAGTGGCTTAATGAGGGTCTCAAAGTATGGGTTAGGCTTGGGTGGGTTGCCACGTTGGACAGTCTCAAAGTAGGCATTGTAAATGTCTCCATCGTATCGTCCGAGCGGGCTGTTGAGGACATAATCATTGAAAAAGAATGCATCGGTGATGGGGACTGCAATCTTTCGAACTTGGAGACAGAGCTGGTTGACTTGAGTCTGAACCGACTTGATTTGGTCGGTAGTAAAGTAACCCGTGGAGAGGAAACCACCGGCTTCACGTTCAACCTCGTAGAGCGCATACAGTCGTAAAAGCTGTTCGAGGACCTTTGTCTCGGGACCGGGGGAAAGCTTTGAGATTTGCTTGGCGGCGTTACCGATCAGATAAGTAATGCAGTGCAGTCGGGCAGCGACGAATCGGAGGTTTGAGCACAACTCGAGAGCTTGGTCCTTGGGCTTGCCCTCCTTGATGTGTGACTTGTACTCGGCATAGGCATTGGCGGTAGCGTCGCTGGTGACCCGACCGAATCCTTTGATAATGTCTTGTACGCTGACTGATCCGTCAGACTTTGTGGGGGCGGCCTTGAGGTAGGCAAAGGCGTTGGGTGGGGCTTGGCCCTTTTCCAAACCTTCGGCGAATCCAATGAGTGCTCGTCCGGTTTGGAGCATCAGAATGGTATTGTCACCCTCCCAACTGCACTGTACGGCAAAGTCTCCAATCATGGAAGGGAAACCCGAGTATGCAGAGTATCCGTGTCCACCGAGGGTTTGCCTGCATTTTTCAAGAGCATCCAGACAAAACCAAGTCGAAAAGGCCTTGAGACCGGCTGAAGAGACGTGTAGCTCTTTCAAAAGACCGGGGTCGACCTTTTTACCTACACCCATGACTTCCTGGTAGGCCGTTTCCAATGTGAACGCAGTCAATCCAATAACCACCGATTGTGCTAAAAGAGGCATCAGTCGACGCTGGTGAATAGGATAATCGAGGATTTGTGTTTCAACCTGGTTGTTCCCTGACTTGAACTGCCGTCGAACGGCACCGTATCGAATAGCAATGGCAAGACCCTTTTTCGAGATCAAAGCTCCATCAGCGACCATGTTGACTCGTCCCGAGATCAAGGCATTGTAGGCCATCTGTGGAGAGCCTCGTTCAGTGACTTTGCCATCGACAGCGACTTCGACGTGCTTGCTCAAAAGGTTGAATCGGGGCACTCTGACAGAGGAGAATTGAATGTATCCATTGTCGATACCGTCCCGTCCGTACTTTCGTCCAATGTCTCCGATTGTGATACCAGGAAGGGTCTTGAATGTCTTGGGGTCCCGAAGAGGCACAATAAAAGTCCTCGTTCCGTGGCTCTTTCCATCAATGATGAGTTGAGCAAAGACGGCGCAGTGAGTGGCAGACGAGGCAGCTCCTCCGATCCACCACTTGGTGGCACCGAGATGAGGGGTGTGAATGATAAACTCGTCCGTCTTCTTGTCAAGAGTTGCCGTGGTCTCGAGTCCAGCAACGTTTGATCCGTGGGCCAACTCGGTCATACCAAAGCAACCAATGATTCGCTGGGGCATTTGAAGAATACCCTTGTCTACCCAGTAATCCCATTGGTCTTGGGAACCACCGTTCCTGATAGCCTCAAAGAAGAGACCGGTAGAGACACCCAATCTTGTGAGAACATTGGGATCAACAAAACCAGCAACCTGTAGGTTGAAAAAGCAATGTCATGAATTTGTCAGCAAGAGTCTCTCGAGCGTCTGCTGGGTGTTCTCAACAACAAAAGACGACAGACTTACGTGGAATCGGTCACTAAAAGCGTTTCGATCTTCAGTAGCGACAAAGTTTCCGAGTTGAGCAATCTTTTCCATTGTTCGTTCACGAGTCTCGTCCTTGCTGTTATCATACATATCCTTGGCGGAAAATACGGGGTCACGTTCCATTTCGACCAAGAGCTTTTCCTTGGTCACCAAGGCTTCCTCTGATCCGTGAAGGATAATACCGAGCTATGTGTTTTTGAACCCAATAGTCCTGGTGAGCGTGTTGTAAGCTGCCTCTTGGCCTAAAGTCAAAGACTCACCTTGCGAACATCAAAGGGAATGTTCTCCCGCTCTTTGAGCATGGTCTCTTTCTATGAATTCGGCAGCCCCAAGTCAGTTTCTCGATCTCCAAGTGGACCATTCATTCTCGACCCGTTTGACTTACAGGTGAAGGGTTGACCATGATGGTAAATGTGTGTGCCTGTATGTGTGTGTGTGTGTGTCTATATGTGTGGGCGTTGACGAGTGACTGTGTGTATGTGTGTCTGTCCAAGTGCAATGCAAGACAGGGCGTTGGCTGACCGACCAGTCCAGGGCTTGTCTGTCTCTCTCTATAAAGGCGAATACAAAGCCGGGTATTCCATTTCCCTCGCTCGGCAACTTCTCCCACCGGTAATTCTCGTTACGCGCGCCGACGACTGGCCGGATTGCTTCCGCGGTGAACCAGCAGCATGCCATCATCAGTTCATCAGTTCATCCAGGGAGTTGGAGAAACAAAGAGGTGACTGGGGTAGAGTCTGGTAGAGTCGTGGGTTCGAAAGAGAGAGAGACTCTCGACAGACTCGTCAAAGGGTATAGATATCGAGGCATTTGGCAAGCCTGCTTTGTCTTTTACCAGCCGGCAAATGCAGAATGCGGATTGCAGATACAGGGCACCGAATCATAGGGAATAGTAGAGACAAACACCACGACGGTCCATGTCTTGTCAAATTCTGAATCGCTGCTGTACTAGCAACACGAGAGAATGTGTAAACTGTTCAAGATCAGTCATTGCATGATTCAGAGCTCGAGGTTGACTTGGTCGCTCGAGCCAGCGTGCGTGTACGCTCTGTCGTTTTTGACCTTGTGCCAATCGTCAATCCCACACCTGGGAATGATCATGTTTCCCCAAGAACATGGACAGACGGCGTATCATGTCCAGCCAAGCATGTCAATTGTCAAACCTAAACCTCAAGCAACGACTCGACGTTGCCAATGACAGTCGACAGTCTATATGGCCTTGCTGGTCCCGGATCCTTCCTGCACGACTTCACCCCGCTTTCCCCGCAAAAACAGACTGCAAAGACTCCGTGGGGGACCGACGACGAGAGACCGTGAGCGACCGGAGAATCCACCTTGTTCGGTTTTGGGTCTTTGGGAGGCGGAGGCCCTCAGCAGGCAGCAGTAGGTCTGTCGTCGTTTGTGGTCTACAACCACTTTGTAACCGGATGCACTCTCGTGCTTCCAGCGGCACAAGGCTTTGCTTTCATCGCTGGCATCCCACCATCTCCATATTATCGTGTTATGACTAAAGTACACATCAATGCGAGAACATCCTAGACTCGGCCAACTTCGGACTCGGAAATAGTCTGGAAGGATATTGCCTGCTGCCCCTTCATCACCTGCTCACATGTACTGCACAAATGACCATGTATGAATACCTTGTCGGCATCTCTAAAACAGCCGGTCGGGTTCGCTCAACATGCGTTGGGACACCATCATGTCCACCCACCTTCTGTACATAGCGTTACAAAGCAGCATTTGAATGAATCACAATTTGCCGCGAAGGTCAACTGGTCCAGCCTGCAAAAGCGGCTTGACAAGCGATCCAAAGTAAGGGTTCGGCCTAGGAGGATTATACCTCTGAACCGTTTCAAAATACGCATTGTACACGTCTCCGTCGTATTTCCCAAGAGGACTATTCAGGGCATAGTCACTGAATCCAAATGCATCGGTAATGGGGATGGCCACTTTGCGAACCTCGAGACAGAGCTGATCGACTCGAGCCTGTACTGCCTTGATTTGCTCGGGCCCAAAGTATCCCGTGCTCAAGAACGCAGCGGCTTCACGCTCGACCTCGACAAGAGCATAGAGGTAGACTAGCTTTTCAACGACCGTCCTTTCGGGACTCGGATCCATCTCAGAAGCTCGTTTCGAGGCTTGGTCGATCAAGTAGGTTATGCAGTGTAATCGAGCAGCCACAAAGGAGAGATGCGCACACATGTCAAGCGCTTGATCTTTTGAGTGACCTTGCTTGACAAGAGTCTCCATTCGCACCAAGGCGTTGTGTGTCGCGTCGCTGGTGACTCTACCAAATCCTTGAACGATGTCCTGAACACTGGCCGAGCCATCTGATTTTGCGGGGCAAGACTTGAGATAGGCGAAAGCAGCGGGAGGATTCTTGCCCCTTTTCAGACCCTGAGCGAATCCCAAGAGACCCCGTCCGGTTTGTAGCATCATAATAGTGTTGTCCCCTTCCCATGTGCACTGGACGGCAAAGTCACCAATCAAGGAGGGAAACGAAGAATATGCAGAGTAACCGTGCCCACCCATTGTCTGCCTGCATTTCTCCAGAGCGTCCAAGCAAAACCAGGTGGAAAAGGCCTTCAAGCCGGCAGAAGTGACGTGGAGTTCCTTCATGAGCTCGGGGTCGATTTTCTTCGTTTCCATAATCCGCTGATAGGCAGCTTCGAGAACGAATCCGGTCTGTCCAATTACCACAGATTGAGCTAGTAGCGGCATGAGTCGACGTTGGTGGATGGGATAGTCGAGGATTTGAGTCTCAACCTGGCTCTTGCCTGCACTAAACTGCCTTCGCACGGCGCCGTATCGAATGGCAATGGCAAGCCCCTTTTGAGAAACAATCGCACCGTCCATGGCCAAGCTGACTCGACCCATGATCAGGCCATTCAGAGCCATCTGCGGTGAGCCCCTCTGCGTGACTTTACCTTGCGCAGTGACCTCGATGAATTCATTGAGTAGGTGAGATCGGGGAACTCTGACGGAAGAAAACTGCATGTAAGCATTGTCGACCCCATTTCTCCCATATGTAGGGCCAATGTCTCCAATGGTGATACCAGGCAGGGGTTTAAACGTCTTGCGGTCCCGAAGGGGGACGATAAAAGGTCGAACTCCATGTTGTTTGCCATTGACCATTAGCTGAGCATAAACCGCGCAATGAGTGGCCAAATCTACAGGACCACCAGTCCACCATTTAGACGCTCCGAGGTCAGGGGTGTGAATGATGAACTCGTCCGTGGTTGTGTCTAGAGTCGCTGTGGTTTGGAATCCAGCCACATTTGAGCCATGGGCTAGTTCGGTCATGGCAAAACACCCAATGATGCGTTGAGGCATCTCGAGCAGACCCTGGTGGACCCAGTGATCCCATTGTTCTTTTGAGCCGTTGACCTTGATGGTCTCGTAAAACAGACCGACAGAAACCCAAAGCTTGGTTACAATGTTTGGGTCCACTATTCCAGCGACCTGGTGGAAGAAAGGACGTTTAGCATCAGATATCCGGGCCGCCTCGAGCAAACCAGACGATCAATACTCACTATCATCCGTCTTTTAAAACTCGCCCTGTCCTCCAGCGGGACATATTGCGCAAGCTGAACAATTTTACGCAACGTTCGTTCACGTAGCTCGATCTTGCTCAGATCGTGAATGTCATTCACGGCGAGCTCAGGGTCACGTTCCATTTCAAGCAACACGGTTTCCTTGTGAACCAATGCCTCCTCGGATCCGTGGAGAATAATGGATAGCTGTCATGATCCCCTTTCAGTCTAGGCACATTGCGTTTACTGTGTTGGCGGTACGTACCTTGCGAACATCAAATGGGACATTCTCGCGCTCCTTACGCATTGTCTCTTTCTGATAGAGGAAGTCAGCATCGTACCTAGTTGTTACAAGACACCAAAGTCATTTGCCGAACTCACAGGTGAAGGGTTGGCCATACTGATACGTCTAGAGAGCAAAGTTGACGTTCCAATGCCGGCTTTGAAGCTGTCCTACCGGTCGACTGGTGAAGGACTGGCAAAATCGTCCATCCACAGCAAGTCCTTTATGTTCGATGCTGTGACCAGGCCAAGATATGAACCTTGCTGCCCCCCTGGCGCCCCACGGGGACGTTTGACAAGTGACCTTGATCGCTATGTGCACCATGCATGCATGTTAGCATGCTAATTGACATGAAATGCCTCCGAGTGAGATTTCTGCTGATATCATCAGGCAGAGTTTCGATGCCGACTTGTTGAGTGTTCGACTTTATTCCCCAGCGGTGGACCTGAAAGTAGTTGCACATGCCGTCTTGACTGCACATGTGAGTCGTTTTCCAGGACAGAGCAACATGGTAGTACCTGCCAGAAATGTGCAATGTACACCGAGTATTCCGATGCTCCCCACATTGCCACATTGCCGGTCACTCTACTCGGACGGTCGGACCATCTCTCGGTGAACCCCACGCAAGCATATTAGCATATATACCACTGTATATACAGCTATACAGTATCACAGTAGTACGGGACGAATACTGTATGCATGACATGCATGATAACGAACAAAATGTGCCTAGAGATTGGCCAAATACAACAACACCACAAATTGACTATGTAGCTACCACGAGCAGCGGCTCAACCTCCCGCGATCGTGCTTCCTCCAGCCCCCTGGTTCTCCTTTTTCCATTCCTCCCATTGCTTGACCGCCACACTGACCAAGAGTTCTTGATACTGTTTCTCAAGTAATAAACGGTTAGGTCCTCCACGTCTAATTTGTCGGGATAACACGGCCAGCATGTCTGCAGGGAGGATGTTGGGGGATGGAGCGGGGGGAATGTAGGGTAGTCGATGCTGCGCCGGCTGTGATGAAGAAGTGAGGTCTGTTTTGGCCCGTTTCAACATGCCCGACGCATCTCCGCCGGGGGAGGCTGAGCCATCTTCGTGTCCCCGTTTTTTGCCCAAGTGGTGGCTCCCGTTGACACCGCCGAGAGGCCTCGACCCGGCCGGACCTGGCGTTCCCGGTGCTGGAGACGCTGATGAGGAATTGATGGTGACTTTTCCGTCTTGCATGCTCGCTCGCTTGTACTTGCTCCCCAGAGGACCTCCGAGTCCTGAAGCCCGACTTGGTGTTCGTGGGCTTCCCATACCGGACCCGCCGCCGGACATCCAGGAAAACTTGCGGCTTGATCTACCGAGAACCATATTCAGTGCTCGATTTGATTCCTGTTTCTGAGCTTCGGCAAGTCGTTTGGCTTGGATGTCCTGGTCTACCTGAGGGTTCTTCTTGGATGACTTTTTCTTTGTCGTGGGATTCGCGACTGGTGTATTTGATGAAATGGAGGGGGTGGACAAAGCAGACGGGGAAGAGGCAGCAGCAGCACCGGGACCGGGAGTGGCCGGTGCTGTCATTCCACCCGATGTCTCAGAGCCTGCTCGCTGCAAACCATCCGGCTCCATCGAACCCGAACCTTCTCTGGGCCTTGTAGCATCGCTGCCATCTTTTTCCGCCTCAGCATCTGCAGCAGCTTGTTTGATGGCCCGTTGACGTTCCTCTTCTTCCGTTCGTTTACGCTCATCATATTCAACTCGTTCACGCACCCGACTACTCTTTTTCGCCTTTTCAGACTCTTCAATCTCGGCATGAGCTCGAGCAATTGCTGCAGCTGGATCATCAATGATTTCCACTTTCCACATGGGGATACGATCATGTCTGGTTTCATCAGAGTCGACTTGCATGGCGTCAGGGTCTTGTTTGCTGGCGGATGAAGAAGCTCCTGCTGGTGTGTCTGATGCAGGATAGAATGGAGGTGGGCGAGGATGCGTGCACGAGACACGATGGTCCTTGACCCTGACAACTTCCCTCAATAACCGCTTCACGAGCTCTTCGGTCGCGTGATCAGCAACCACCATGCTCTTTGGTTCGACTACGCCCTTGTTGACTCCCATAGTCTCCATTTGAGCTTTGGCCTTTTCACGAGCTAGTTGGTCTGTAAACAAGTGACCTTGAGAAGGCACGTTTCGGTCGGATTGACCAACCATCCGCAGAGCCGTGGCCGAGGCATATTGCGAAGCCATTGCGACAGCTGCTGATGTGGCGGAGGCGATGCCTGGTCCAGCTGCACCGGAAACATTGCTTCTTGGATAAGGGTAAGAGGCTGATGGGGTAGTCACAGCATTCGCTTGTGGATATGGGTATGAATTCGAGCCAGATCCTTGTGGAACCGCAGTCGAGGTCGGTGTATTGGCCGTCGAGCTTGCTGCTGGAGTATTCGTCCCTGAATTAGGCGGTTGATACGTCGAGGATATATTCGATGGGACTGAAATGTTGGTAGGCTGCAGTCATATCTCCACTGTCAGCGCCATCACGACAACTAGCAAGAGGACATTGTCCACTTACTCTCGATATCTGAGCTGAAGCTGGTCTTGCTGCCCCTGCAACTGTGGGAGCAGAGTGAGGTAGGCCCGCTGTGCCAGCAGACGGTTGCCCTGTGGCAGCCTGTGGCTTTGGGGTCTGCATCCCTTGCTTCCACTTGTCCAAAGCAACTCGACTCGACCAGCGGTATTCGAGTAATGTTGTCTTTACAGGTCTAGTGCTGTAGTGTTGAATGACGCGCACTCAAGTCAAGTACTAATGTTTATTAATCGCGGTTCAAATGATTCTAATCCGAGAATCAAATCATTATAAATCGCGAATACATGAAATTGACAAATTGTACACTCGCGAGTTAAGCAGGTGGGATATAGGTGAGAGCGAGTCGCTTCGTCATTGCATTACATTCATCGAATTCGTGACCATTCAGTCGTTCAAGCAAAGTGTTCAACCTTACAGTCCATCCACTATCTACTACTTCTCGCCGTCATGTTCCTCACCAGGTGAATAGGTTTCGTTCAAAATTGCGACGACTCATTTGACATCGTTCTCATCTTATCGTGTCTCCCTGCAGATCCGAGTATGACCGTGGTGTCAACACCTTTTCCCCAGAGGTATGTGACAAGCAGAAGGACTGTTGGACCTAGCTCGGAGTGATCTGACTTATATTCAACTTGTTGCTGGATCTATAGGGCCGATTGTATCAAGGTGCGTGTCGTATTGAACAGCTCTCAGCGACTAGTGAGAGACTTACCATAGATACCACTTGATCAACAGTTGAATATGCCATGGAAGCCATCAAGCTTGGATCAACGACTGTCGGAATCACCACGTCTTCAGGAACCATTCTCGCCGTAGAGAAACGTATCCAATCCACTCTGCTTGAAACCTCTTCGATTGAAAAAATCATGGAAATCGATTCTCACATTGGGTGTGCCATGTCTGGTCTGACAGCCGACGCAAGAACAATGGTCGAGCATGCCCGAATGACGGGACAGATGCACGCTTTCACCTATGACGAACCCATCAAGACGGAGAGTGTTGCTCAAGCCGTATGTGATTTGGCATTGAGGTTTGGAGAAAGTGTAGAGGACGATGAGGCGATGATGTCCCGGCCTTTTGGGGTGGCACTGCTGATTGCCGGAGTGGATCAAAACGGACCAGCCTTGTAGGTGACCCTCCCTGTCTACAGTGTCTGCAGACACTATCGTTTGGTGTATGATCAAAGAGCTCACACTCAGGTCGCAGATTTCACACTGATCCATCAGGTACCTTTACCCGGTACGACGCCAAGGCCATTGGAAACGGCAGTGACGCCGCACAAACGTCGTTACAGGATGCGTACAAAAAGGTGAGAATGCCCGCATCTCTGGTATCGTGCCAATGGTTTTCGCTCACCACCCCGTGCCTTGGCTGTAGACCATGTCCCTCGACGAAGCTCATCGGCTGGCACTCAAGATTCTCAAGGAAGTCATGGAGGAAAAAGTGGACGAAAACAATGTGCAGCTTGCACAGGTGACGACGACAGAGGGTGGCAAGGAGGCCAAGTTTGAGATCCTTTCGGCTGAGGCTACCAAGGAACTGATTGCCCAAATGTAGATTGATGATGTCATGTTTGTTCATTTTATCTGATCGAGGACTACTACTTGTCTTTTGTCCAATCATAAACCCCATGCCTATTGCTGAGCCAACTGCAATGTCCAGTTGAAAGGCTGGAACTCGTTGCCCAGTTTAGCTTTGCGAGCAGCTTGCTGATTGGCCTCGATCCGCCGAGGTTTGCGCCATCGTTTGCTAGGAAGATTGAGCAAGTTGCCGATAATCTCATGCCCAAAGTACCTAATGAAGAGACGTTTAATGACTACTTGTCGATGCAGATGAATGGTTGACCGGCTCACCTTGTATACTCCCCTCCACCCTTTTCGCCTTCATCTACGATCCCTTCTTGATCCTCATCGAAAGCTCCCCCTCCCCCTTCACCTGACCCCTCGATCACATGCCCATATCCACGTTCACCTTTATGATCGAATTGAACCATAAAGTAGGGCAATCGACTCGTCAAACTCCTCCTGAACCCACCCGGTCGGTCGGCGAAATCGATAAGTTTCTTGTGTTGCGACCATTCGGATTCAGACGCGAGGATGGATTCTCGAAAGTAGGCTGGGGCGTCGGAAAAGGTTGCCGCCGGAAGTGGGATTGCGGTGATGGCCGTATGAGCGTGATACTTTATGTTTGAAGGGAGCACGGTCTCGAAAAACACGACGCCCTTGTTTTGTTGAGCAAACATTTGCATCAAACATTTCATAAAGTTCTGGGGTAGACGAAGATTCATTAGCTTGGGGAAAGAGCAACATGGCAAGTTGAATCTAAAAATCACCTTGATCTCCTCCCATTCATCATCGTCCAAATCGAGCGTGCTCGTGTAATGCTGAACGGGCACAATCAAACAGTGCCCATCGACGAGTTCCTCATTCAATGTGCACGAGAGGTAGGCTCGGTGTCCGATAGCGACGATGGGTGCCTTGGGTGGGCCTGATTCGGGGAAGCAATAGGGACAAGTGTCCAGTGCTTTTTTGGTTCGGGCATAGTCTTTCAAGCACAGGGAATGTCGACATCAAAAGGTGTTCAGGGGAAACCCAAAAAAGGAGTCTGACTCACCATTGACCGCAAAAGCCCTCTTCATGGCGTCATTTTTCATTTTCCGTCTTGCCAACCTTTCAACATTATCGTCCATGTAATCCAAATCGTTTTCATACTTTGCATCACCCGTGATGGCCGTCGCCATACTCGCGTCCATGCTCTTTTGATCGCTGGACCCGGCTCCGAATCGTTCTTGCCGGACAAGCTCGCCCAACGTTGTCGAATCGTCGTCGGCATTGTACCGCGTCACTTCACCCGTTTTAGAGTCTCGGGTCTCAAACTGTATGGGACAAAATGGGTTCAACGTTGGCTAATATGGTCAGAGGGCGCGAAATCCCGAAAACAGAGACTTGCCTTGCCGTTCAACTTGGGTCGCCTGTTACCGGGCAACAAGGGCTTCTCGGTTCCATCCCCGGTGCCAACATCGTACAAACGACCCTGAGCGTCCAGTGTTGGCAGGACTTGAACTTCTGTCCTTGATCCGCCAGTCTGCGCTCCGGCATCCTCGTCTCTCCCCAACTGTCCTTCGACGCCGTCCTTGTTCCCGGTCCATAGTCCACCTCCCTGGTCGCCACCACCGCCAGCACTCTTGTTTCTCCGCTCAGACTCTTGTTTATACTCTGCTTCGAGTTCCGCAGCGTGAGGATCATTGGATAACTTGGCTCGAAGGACCTTGGCTTGTAGTGCGTTAAGTTCGGACAACGAGAGCGGCGGTTTAGATGCTGTCGTATCTGGGTCTTGATTCGCTAGGGGTACCGTGTTCGAGGACAGAGGATTACGTTGCAGCAAATGGTGAGGCGTCAGGACCGATGGGATTGGAGTGGAACTCTTTGATTGATTGAATCTGCCTGAAGGTCGGACGGGTTGAGTTGGAGTGGAAAACCCGGCCGAGTCATGGCCCCCGCCAGTTGCAGACGGTTTGCCGCCACTGCCCCTTAGGCCGAGAGCTTCATCATACTTTCCTTCCTCTCCTGGTCTTCTGAACCCGGCTCGACTACTGGGCCTACTGCTGGCCCCTTCGTCACTCGTAAACATAAACTTTCTTCCACCCGGAAGCCCGCCTGGTGTGCTGAAACCACTACTGCCGCTGGCGTCATGTCTACCTCCTGCATTGTCCTGGGCCGAATGGGAGGGGTTGTTGCCTCCAACCGCTCGCCCTTGTCGCCTGGAAGATCGTCGAGAATCACGCTCGTCCAGTACTCGCCGCTCCTCCAAAGCTTCTTCAAAGTCGTCCATGTTGCCGTATCTCTCCATCGCAATCGCTTCGACCGACCTCGACTCATCTGAAGCTTGTTCGTAGACTTTTCGAAGCTTCATCATTCTCCATTGACTTCCCGAGGATCCAGGAACGATCTTTTTCTTTTCGGTTGCGGCATACTCATCCACCGTTTTGCCCTCCTTGAGCTGCTGGTTGAGTTCGAAGCGAGAAACGACCAACTTGTCTGGATCAGGCTTGTCGGTGACTTGCTTCTTTCGAGCAGTTCCCATTCCAGAAAAAAAGTCAACGTCGCCCATGAGGTCGGGATCGCCAGCTGTTCCGTCCTCGTGGTTCTTGTTTGAATCTCCATTCGCGGTGTCCGTCGTTGGAGGGTTCACGGTCTCAAATGGCTCCATCATCCACGAGTCTCTCGTAGCTTCCTTTTCATTGGAAGCTGGAATGGATGCATTCAGATGTGACCCAGGAGGAATCGTGCTGACGTTTGATCGGAGAGGTAGGGAGTCTCGAGTCGGAATGGTTGACACTGCATTCTGTGATCATTGTAACACATGTACTCAACAGGCTGACGACTGTCTAGGTCAAATATGTGAACATACCTGAATGCCAACCTGATCCGTATCCTTTTCTACCCACCCATCATCCGAATCATCGTCATTAACCACCTTGAGCCCATTCTTTTCTTTGTGCTTGGTTTGTCGTTTCTCATCGCGCCTCTGTCTCCTCCTGTCTTCTCTTTCAGGGTCGTCACGTTTCTCATCCCGGTGTCCGTCTCTGTCCCTCTTTCTAGATCGATCCTTGCTCTTTCCTTGGTCATGCTCGGACTTGGCGGACTCGTTTATATCTCGAGACCGAGAATGTGAGCGGTGTCTACGTCGATGTTTGGTATCTCGGGACGAGGGCGACCTTGAGCGGGACGACGGTCTCTTGTGAGATGATGAGCCCATGACGGTCAATTTGAGCTGTGTGAGAACGTTCCTGTCTGTGTCGTAGTTGATGAGACTGGAGTAGAGAAGATGGACAGAGGAAGTGAGTGGTTGATATCAAACTCATCGCAAGCCATTGACCATGGACAGACGATGACATCAGATCAAGCAAGCGACGAGGGGCATTTCAAAATCGAACTTAGCGAGCCAAAGCCAACTTGGGATTTTGAAAGCCATTTCTGGGAAAAGTGAGTTTGTATCTTTCATTCTTAGTCATTCATCAAAGTGTGCCCATCATGAAGCGTCGTTTCTACAGCCGAGGTAACAACCTTGCATCCACTGGTATAACGGCATGAACGTTACCTGGTAAGTCATACATGACAACGACTGACTGTTCAGACTGGTTCATGCAACACAACGGGAGAGTTGACAAAACCATGCAAAGCCATGTATTGATTGTGCCCAAAAGTGAAGCATGCATTCGACAGGTGTGTGATGGTAAAGGATTCGCTATGACTGCAGTACTTGACCGGGAAACGTATGGATCCCGATGCCCTCATGACGGAAACACACCCTGCCTGTGTACCGTTGGCGTTGGTCCCCTAGTGACGACTCCTCAATGAGACAGCTGTTTCCGTTCATCGAGTCCAAGACTCAACCTTTCTGCCCAAGGCGTCTTTCTTGCCACCTGCGTTGGCCTTGTCTTTGGCAGCTTCGGCCCTATAGGCCTTCAAAGTCTCCAAACGCTCTCGTTCCTCGGCCTCTTTCTGAGCCTTGGCGGCTTCCTTTTTGGCAGCATTGTTTCGCTGCACCTTGGTGGGAGCTGAGGTATCCTTGGGCTCAGGCTTGCTCGAGCGCGACGAAGGGACGGTTCGGCGTTGTGATGAAGATTTAGAGGCAGGGGAAGAGTTGAGGAGGGAGAACCGGTTGGCCGACGCGTAGCCTGCAAACAGCACGGGTTAGTGGGTAAGGCTGTTAATAGTTGACAATTCCACTCACTCTGACCGTTACCAGCAGCCTGGGCGAAGCTGGCGCCCGACTGGTTGCTCTGGCTGCCCACGGGCTTTTTGGGCATTTGCCAGCCATCATCCTCGTCGTCGTCTTCCTCTTCCTCTGTCTCTTCTTCAGATGTTACGGCTTGAGCTGGCTGTTCCACCTTGGGTTGTTGGACTGCAGGTGCTACCGGCTTTGCGGGCTGAGGAGCTTGCTGGGCTTGAGCGGTAGCACTGTATAGAAATGATTCGAGGTCAGCAACAATCCATCTCACTTGAGCCACCGCAAAGACTCACCTAGCCTCCTGCTTCTTGGCCTTCTTAGCCTTTTTCGCAGCCTTGCCAGAGATAGCTTGTTGAGGCTGAGCAGCAGTGGCTTCCTTTGCGATCGGCTCGTCGGCACTTTCATCTGCTACGGCAGCATAAGAAGGTGCTTCAGGTTTCTGCTTTTCATCTCCCGATGAGCTAGTCGAAACAGCAGCAGCAGTAGCCTTCTTCTTCTTCTTGTCTTGCTTCTTCTTCTTCTTGGCTGCTTCTGAAGAGGCCCCACTGCTTCCACTCTTGACGGCCTGGTCCAGATCGTCAAATAGGTCCTTGCCCTTATCTCGCGCTTCATGAGCCGCTTTCACGACCTTGCCCTTGGTCTCAGGGTTGGACTGGACATAACGCCAACCAGCGACAAGCGCTACCAGCAGGGCAGCTGAAACGATGGTTTCTGTCGGAATGTATGGCATTGTCTGGACGAGACTTTATAAGCCTATATATGGGTTTGTGATTGTTTCGGCGCTCAACATCATCGATGAATGGCAAGCAAGCACGCAGGAGACGTGGCAGCATTAAGCAGATTTAAGGGTTTCACCCATTCGTTCCTCGACATTAAAGTTGTGGCGTGAAATTTAAGATTCTGTGTCCCATAGATTTCGCGACTTTAGAGTTGTGGCGTGAGATTTAAGATCCTCCGCCAAATAAATTTCGCGATTTAAGGTTCCCTCGACGCAACGGCTTGCTGAATCCAAACAAATTTTCGACCAATCCCCTCTTGTCACCCACTTTGATACAAAAAAAAGATGCCCAAAGGTCCTTCTTTGTTTGCTGGGCTCAGCTCAGAAATCAGAGCAAGCATCAAACAACATCTTGGAGATCATGTACCCCGTGATCAAGGGCAACAGTCAGCCAAGGATGGACCAGGGCCCTCGACGGAGCAGGCCAGGGCAAAAGCTGCGAGTGGTGAGTCCGGATCAATCTTGGACTATATCTAGCCTTGTAGGCTCTGACCTCTGTTGCGGTCCACAGTAGCGGCAGGCGAAGTTCGTCCATCGAAAAGAAAGCGGGTTGAATCTGCTGTCAATTCCAGCAAACACCCTCACGATGCTTCTCACCTCGCAACCCGATACACATCGTCCAATTGGGAGTCTATGCCTGCCGAAATCCAACGGTATTTCCCTCAGCGCAATTCCTTGTTCTCGCGGTACACTTCCCATGACATTTTGCTCGACCACGTGGGTTGGTACAGCGTGACACCTGAAAAGATTGCTCAACATCAAGCAGAACGATGTCAATGTGATACCGTCCTTGATGCCTTTGCTGGTGTTGGAGGTAACGCCATTGCGTTTGCATTCACATGCGAGCGGGTGATTGCTATGGACAAATCTATGGAGAGACTCAAGATCGCAAGGCATAATGCGAGAGCGTATGGTGTGGAAGATCGAATTGAATGGATATGCTCCGACTATGTCGAGTTCGTAGAGGCATGGGTCAAACGAAAGAAGGCTGAACATGTCGATGGAGAGTTGGGTAACGAGATAGATGTAGTCTTTCTGAGTCCTCCATGGGGTGAGCCTCTGTTTCTCAGATTGTCTTCAAGTCAGGGTTGTAGCCTAACCTCGTCACTCATAGGTGGAACAGATTACCTCACAGCTGAGAGTGCAGCAGGCCCCGAGGCATCGGCACCGGTCATAAAAAATGATCATCAACTACCCAATCATCTTCCACCGTTCGACCTATCCCACCTTTTACCCCTGCCAGGCTCTCAGCTCTACAAGCTCACCCGAAATCTCTCACCCAACATGGCCATGTTCCTGCCCCGAAACTCTGATCCCAACGAGATTGCTTCTTGGGCTGATCTTCATCACGGTGAAATTGGATCGGATGGGGAACCTCTGAAAGAATGGGTTGAAGTTGAAGAAGAATGGATGGGCCATTCCACCATGGATCCTTTTCAAGAGCCCACGAGCAATCGACAAAAAAAGAAGAAACAAGCGAGAATGAGCGCGGGAGGGCAAAGACCTAATGAGGGCAAGCTGAAGGCGTTGACTGCCTATTTTGGGGGCTTGGTTGGCGGTAACGAGGCTATATAAAGAGCATATCGAAACGCAAACCAAATCGTGAGTATCGTCGCTTGCTCGTCGGTTTCATACCCCTTTTACTTTCCTGTCATTTCCCGACCCGACCACAAAGAATGATGACAACATTAACTCAGCTCACCTCGATGCCAAAAAGCACATGAGATGAACTTTCTCAACACAACGCAAAATGTTTACTGATTCGCGCTCCTGATCATCCGTTTTGGAATTTACGAATATGACGTGAAATGTGACGCTGATCCGTCTTGTGTCTGTTGATTCACATAGATACATTCTTCGGCAGACGGATTTGAACGTAAGTTGGTCACAGCTTCATTGTGCTCTCGCTGGTACCTTCTTCACTCTACCCTACCTCAAAACGTCGTCAACTTTGGTCACTCGGCGTTTACCCACCTGACCACACCTCGTCAAACCCTTGAATGATGATAACATTAACTCAGCTCACCTCGATGCAAATACGCACATGAGATGAAATTTTCCAATACAACGCAAAATGTTCTCTGAACTAAATCTCATTTCACTACACACAACAAAACTTTGAGCCACGATCTTGATCCGCTGACTTGTTTGTTGTATCACTTGTTTAGTGCTTGCTCTGGCTTGTCATACAAAGGAAGTCTCCTCCCCAACAGCACAAGGCCGGACTTATTTGCCACTCAAGGTACGTGGCTGTGTGCCTTTCTTTGATTGCTTCTTGCCCTCGACGCTTGTACGTCATTATCAAATGACTGCTAGACAAGAACCGAGATTCACAAGATGAAAAACATTAACAAGTTTGATGCTACTCGCACATGAGTACATATTTTTACCTCATTCGGATTTCCACCCCTTTTCCCCTTTTTGCCAGTCTCATTCCAATGTTCAAGTCACTGATTTCATTTTTATCCGTATGACACCGAAAGCGTTTCAAGGAATACCCAGCAAGGGGATTTGTATGAACTCTTTCGTAGATAATCTGAGCTGCACTGGGATTGTCATTGAAGGTACGCTTTCTTTCGGATCATGATGTGTATTCTCCCTTTCGACGAGCACAAAAAACCACTTGACGCCCATCCACACCTGATGACAACATCAACTCAGCTCACCTCGATGCTATCCGCACGTGAGATGAAATTTTCCAACACAACGCAATCATGTTTTCTGAAATTGTCGCCCTTTATCCCTCTTATCACTATTCTTACGACCACACGAAGTCTCGGATCATATCAGACATTTGCCATACATCGCAAGCTGACATTTCCGATTTGCTTTCGAGCAGGATTGAAGTTCAAGAACGCTGGTATTGAACGATCACAAAGTCACTTCGAACGCCCCGGTATGGCGCAATGTCAAGGCGAGCCACTTGTATCCATGATGACGCTATGATATGCATGATATGGTTGTACTGTACACGAGCAAACTGGATAGGGTCCCTCTTGACCTTGTCGCTTTGAGCTTGGTTTTCATTTGGCATACTGCAAATCATTCGTTAGTCTCACAAGACATCAAGCGTTGAAATGGTAACGCGCTCACCTTGTTCACATACTCCTTGACGATCTTGTCAAACTGAGCTCTATCATTGTTATATTGCTCCGCCTTGCGCAGCGAGTTGTATTGAGATTAGATCGATTTCACTGAGGCCCCTGAGCGATAGCAGGCAGATGAACTCACAATCGAGGTGACGAGAGGGTCATCCGGGTTGGGGTTGCGTATGAGGTCATATAAAGCTTGCAGGACTGGATTTGTAGAGACCATGAGCGATGGGCGTTGTCGACATGGCTTACACACTCTTGACTTACCTCCCGAAATTTTGCTAGCGGGTTTCCAATTCTCCGTTTTCAAGATGCCAACACAAACGCTATGAGTATGGGACAATGTGGGGTTTAGGAAAGTGTCTTTTGAGGTTGATTATCGGAAGTCGATGGCCTTGATGGCGCATGTCAGGTACCTACTTTCCATCACCATCGACGTTGGGATGGTACATCTTTGTCTTGAATTGGAACTATATTGGGTGCCCACATAGGAGTTGAAAACCGTGATTATCCACAACGTCCTCACCAAGGAAAGCTCACCTTTGGGGCTTTGAATGGGTATCCGTCGGAAAAGTCAATGGTAGCGTGAAAGATGCCTCCCTGGTAAGGTGTGCCATCCTGACAAACCATGATGTTGACCGGATCAGTCCACCGTGATCATTCTCCGCTGGCATCAGCATGTATACGAGTACCTACAGGGCCCTTCATGACGACCTTCCATTTGGTGACGTCGGATTCATCCACTTGGATATCAACGCCATTGATGGGCGAGTTCTGCAGTTCCCCGAGTTCCTGTCAATGACCACGTAAGTCAATGGCTATGCTCGATGATCACGATTTGACGACCTACCTTTTGGATCCTTCGTGTATTCGTACTAGCCATGATCAAAACTTATGTCGTAGCTATTGAATAATCTGGTTTGTCGGGTGGAATCCAAAATCTATTCGTCTGTTGGGAGTTGGGTGAATGCTGTGGATGCTTGTCTTTCGGGGTTGGCCGATGACAGAAATCGTCATCTTGTACGCTTGTACAGACCCCTATTTTCACCGATGAGGTATCGCATCACACTCAACGACGTCGGGCTTTACGACAACGAATCTTGACTCCGGTTCAAGACGTCAGAAGATGATGGAAGGACATGGATCTTTGCGCATTGGGTTTGTGCACCCTGATCTGGGAATTGGTCAGTCGATCCTAGCAATACCAGCTTGACATTATCCAGCAGCTCATTCTATACGTCTGTTTGGTGTGTGCGTATGTGTGTCTGGACACCGACAGGCGGAGCAGAAAAACTCATCGTGGATGCAGCAGTCTCTCTCAAGGACAGAGGACATCAAGTCGTTCTTTTCACCTCTAGACATGACCCCAAAAGATGTTTCAAAGAGACTAGCGATGGTCAGTGGTATAGCAGGTGAATGTGATTGATTTACTCCGCCTGACGCTGATATTCGTACGGTTGACCACTCTATAGGCACACTAGAGGTCCATGTCTTGGGCGACTCTCCGATCCCAAGGACATTTCTAAACTCATTCCACATTGTCTGCGCTATACTACGTCAACTCCATCTCACCTTTCTCCTTTTGGCATCCATCTATCTGCCCTTCCGGATCCCCTACATCTCGCCTCTTGCTCGCCTAGAGCCATTTGACGTCTTCATTGTTGATCAATTGTCTGTATGCGTACCGCTCTTGAGATGGTTTGGTCAGACAAGAATCGTCTTCTACTGTCATTTCCCCGACAAGCTACTCGCCGGCGGAAAAGCTGTTGAAGTGGACAGCGTCGGCAGGAGCAAAATGAACCCGAGAGACGGAGAACGACGTAGCGAAATGTCTAGACCTGGGATCCTGAAGCGATTATACAGACTTCCATTTGATAAGCTGGAAGAGTACACAACTGGCAAGCTTTTTCGCTCTTTGGTCATCGCCGCGTCTAATCCTCAAACTGACTCGTTCGTCTCTTTTCGTCATGTAACCCTTTAGGTGAAGCCGACATTGTCCTTGCCAATTCGCAATTTACCTCTAGGGTATACGCAAGAGCATTTCCGTCCTTGAGCAAAGGAAAAGCTCCCAAGGTGGTTTATCCATGCATCAAGATCGAGCAATACGCAGGGCTCGATCCTGCCATGGCCAAGAGCGATAAAAGCATTCGAATGGTCACGTCGTGAGTGGAATGACCTGACGCCTGTCCTGACACCCTCATTCGTGCTCATCAACCATGATGTCCCCTCACGCACAAAGACAAAAACAAACGTTTGTTTCGCTTAACCGATTCGAAGCGAAAAAGAACATACAACTCGCTGTCGAAGCATACAGCCTTGTCAAGAAGTCACACGACAATGTCCGACTCGTCGTAGCGGGCGGATATGACAAGGCACTCAAAGACAATGTGGATACCTACAACAACCTCGTCGAGCTATGCAACACTTGCTCTCTTTCGCACGTTACCCTTTGCCCCTCAGATCCGCCTGAAAAGCAAGTTTCGCAGCAAGCCATCGATGACGCAAACGTTGTATTTCTCTTGAACTTTACCGACAATCAACGTACGACTCTCTTGACGGCTTCGTCATCCGTCGCACTCTTGTACACCCCGCAAAACGAACATTTTGGCATCGTTCCCATTGAGGCCATGGCATGCGGCCTGCCCGTACTCGGCATCAATAGCGGTGGCCCCACCGAAACGATCATTGACACCGATTCACACCTCAAAGAACAAGGAGCCACGGGGTTGTTGCGCCGCCCAGACACTGCTCTCTGGGCCGAAGCCATGTCAAACCTGCTCAACCTATCCCCTGAAACACGAGCTCAGGTGGCGCAAAATGGCAAGACTCGAGTGCAAGATCACTTTTCGTCCACCAAGCTCGGTAAACAATTGGAACTCGCTTGTCAACAGGCCCGATCAATGGGCAATGTCGGCTTGGAGGATGGGCTGTTGATGATTATTGGAGGCGTCGGTTTGATGACCATCATGCTCGCGTTGTCGATATTCGTGGGGTTCCTCATGGATTAATGAATGCGGGACGGTGTGAGCAAGTGGAAAAGCATGACTAGAGATGGCATACAGAACGTTTACAACATGATAAGGCCTCGATTATTGTAGTCTGTTTGGGTGATCATCGTACGAACCAGGTTCGAGCATTTCCATTTGCTGGCTAGACCTACTTGAGCGCCCATGCACTTTTACGAGTATCCCCCGATTCTTCGGGATACTCGATCACTCGGTCTTCTTTGAGTAGCTTCCCGATATGCGCCAACACGGAAAAGGCAGCCATAGGGAGGACTTTGGCTGGCAAGTCGACATAGATGGATTTGACAATCTCAGTCGCCGCCAGTGGTTGCTTGGATTGTCGAAGCACTTCGATGATCTGAGTCTCACGTTGTATTCGATGATCAATATACTCGTCAAGTTTGGCCTGGACACTGGCGGGGTTGTCAAAGTGAACCCCATGACCCGGGAAGATTGTGGAAGTGTTTAGCTTTTTGAGTTTGTACAGGGTGTCCATATCTGATCGAGCCTGGTAGTGAGCTTGTCCGTTCTTCCACATTCGGATGCACTTGCCGACTGAAAACTCACATGATGCCATGTCGTTGGTGATTGTTGTTCCCGATCTTTATTAATGGCCGGCCAAGTTTAGTACACTACGAGTGAAATTCGACACACGGTTCCTTCACTCACCCCAACACTGTGTCTGCCACAAAGACCTCATTTGTTTCTTGCAGCAGCAGACTTATTGAATCGGCCGTATGACCCGGCGTATGAACGACCTTGAGCGTTGTTGACGTCGACGGAGTTTGCTCCCCCTGCTCTTCTTGCACCACGACTGTAGCACCGTCTGTCAACCAATGGATTCCATTACCCGACGCGGAGAGTTTCCGTACAACCTCATCCAATTGTTCGTCGGGGATTAATGGTCGATCCCACCTGAGATCCGCCCCAGCAGGCACCTTGAATTTATATATTCTAGGTTCCGGTAAGCCTTGGTGATTAAGCGCCGCCAACAAGTGCTCGAGTCCACCGATATGATCGAGGTGGTGGTGAGTCAGAATGATATTCCGGATGACTCCTTGGGTCGATTGGAGGTGGTCGGTGAGGATCTTGATGAAGGGAGCCGCTGAAGGGAGTGAAGAGCCGGTGTCTATCAGGGTCAAGTTGTTTTCTCTCACTGCTGACACGAGATAACAATTGGTGCCCTGTCACATTGTGATAGTGGACTATGAGCATTGTCAGTACTAGTGTGTTACATACCACTCACTTGTAAAGTCATGACACTCGGGTTCTGCATTGTGTGTGTGTGTAAGTGCGTGAAAAAAAAGGTCCCAAATGTGAGCCTCCGCAAGTCCCCCCAATCTGAAATCCAACGTGAGCCATACGGACCTGTGCGAGCACCCTGACAACTCGACTAGTGAGCTGTGGGCCCTCGAGTACGATGAATCAGAGAAGATACCATGTCACAGTGGGCATACACAAGCCCCAAACCGCTGGCTCACTCGGGTCACATTCGCCAAGGCTTCCATTTTCGCGGCTGGTTGGTCAGAGGGTATCTGAGTGGAGGTGCTCATGTACGACGACAGCGGATGGTAGGAGCCAGGGATGGGATTCCCTTCTTCGCAACTTGATCAGAGTCTGTAACTCGTGGACCCTCGCTTTCAACAAGTAGCTGTGGAAAGCTGTCACTTTTGAGAATAAGGGTCTAGACTTTCCGGTAAAGCAGTGACACCATTCTCACATCATCACGGGCAACCCCGACGAGCGATCGGCTATCATTGCCAAATCCCGAGCTTGTTGACTTTGTGATTTGCTTCCGGTAGGTCAAGACGAGACGACGACTGGCTGGGTGCAAAGGCCGGTGGGTATCTGTTCATTTGACATGTACAAGTGAGTGTGTACAACGACATCCTTGAATCTACAACGATAAAGACACGGGAATGAGTCACAGGGAATAATCGCCCGTCTGTCCAAATGCACACCGACATGCAGTGACTTTTGGCTGTTAGAGTGCGCCAATTCGAGCATATTCAAGTTTCTAAAACGGCAGCAATCACACACCATTGTCAAAGGACACGAATCGACACACCCATCGTTTGTAAACAGGGTCCTCACCTTTTTCTCTAGATAGCGCTCGCGTTTGTCGGGGTTCTCGAGATCAGTCAGCTAGGTACGTCGAAATACTGCCAAATTAGCAGCAGGCTGAGGCAGTGAGCTCGGCAGATTGGTAGGGACTTGCTTTCTGGGAAAAAGTCTTGTAAAGCGCTTCCAACTTGTCATCCAGCGATTTCAGTTCTCTGATGTCTCTCGACTCTAAAAACGGCCAAAAGTGAGTTGCGGAGTACGGCCCGCGGAGAGTGCAACTCACGAATCTTGCTCATTTCCTTTCTTCCATTTTCCAGAATTGTCATCTTTCTCTTGATAACCTCGGTCAATTTGGCTTGGACCGCATGAATGCCAGTCTGGAAAGCGCACTTTATCAACAACTCGAAATCCAAAGCGTCTCGAGTGATACACTCACCTCTACCTCTGCCACGGATTCCAACGTGACGTCTACGACCTCACCCAAAGCCCCAATCTCTGTTCCCACAGCTTGACAATACATTTGCTGCTGCAGCCTGGCTTGTCTGACACGGTGAGCGGATTTTCCTGCTTGTAAATTCGCCAGCTTAACTGACCTCATTTGATCATTCATTGACCCTTGCAGTTTGATATAAATGTTTTGAATTTCATCGCAAAGAGGATTCAAGTCCTTGGAGATTTCTTCCATCTGGGCTTTCTGAGCCGAGCTCAATGCCACGTCTCTACGAGCAAGTAGCTCCACTCTAATCCAAGGCGATCGAGAAACTTGACTGTCAGCAGACCGTTTGATTTTCGATTTCAAGCACGAAGGCGGACTCACATGGATTTAGGCGACTTTGGTTTTCTCAAAAAGAACGCTGCGGTTGGATCCTCTGCTTCACAATCTGACGAGTCAATCTCTTCTCGCGCATCGTCGTTATCGAGGCACTCCGTCACCACTGTTTTGGCTCGAGATCTTCTACCTGAAGGAGTGTACCCAGACTTTTTCGCCCGCCGTGAGGCCACCGCATCATTTCCAGTCCTATTCCCTCGCAAGATAACAGGGGCACCGACTGATCCCATACGATCGCTCATTCCAGTGACTTCCCGTTCGGCGCTCACTTCTCTCGCATCACCTCCTTCATCCTCACTGGACTCCAGCGCCAGCTCCTTGGCTCCGGAGTAATTGTCCAGAAAACCATCGGAATCATCTGAGGACATGCCTTGGCTGCGGTTGCCATCTTCAAAACCTTGGTCTTCAATGACAAGATCATTCGATGATTGTGAGTCATCCAAGTTATAAAACGGCACTTGGGCCCCGTTGTCGGTATCATGATGCGTGAACGCCTCGTGTCGCCATTCGCTTGTTTGAGTCGGACGTTGGGGTAAATGAACGTTGCCCGTGTTGATCATGGCCGAACCGGTCACAGCTTTCGAAGAGGTCAGTCTCGCATTGTTGAGAGTTTGGCGTCTCAAGTTGCTTTTATCTTGGAGAGGGTTTTTTCGACATGAATTCAAACGGGTCTCGGATCTCTCTGTGTTTGACAAGAATCTAATCAATTGTCCCGATCCTTAGTAGGTGGCAATCTCACTCACCTCGCGCCTTGGATTTGGGTATATAGTCCAACAAAAGGTCGACATTAGGTGCCCTGGACGGCTCAATTGCTCTCGGTGCAACTGCATTTCCTCGACGATGGTTTGTTTCCCAAACAGGTGCCGGATTCTCACCGGTCGATCGAGGCATGCTGGTAGTCGTTTGCGTACTGAGCGCTCGACGGGAGTGATGATGGCTCACGTCAGAGATTGTCCGAGTCGAAAAGGTTGAATAGATTGAACAGGCAAACGACTTTGACCCCTATTTCAAGAGTTCGAGGATACGATTCATCATTGCTTTCAAGATGTTTCAACAAGTATCGCGCATGGCAATCATTCCAAGATGAAACGTCATATACATTGATTTTGGATCGTTCACTCTTCCAGCCAATGTACTCTGGTCTATCCAGGCAAGCTTCTGGTCTACAGTCGAAGCAGGCAAGCCGCATCTGCAGGACCTTGATTGTTCACCAATGTGACAAGCTCAACGTGAGTGAATGGACTGGCCGCAACGCTCTCAATGGTCGTCAGCCGTGGAACACAACAGTGTCACTCGCATTAATGCGCCAAGCAAGTCTAATGTATGCAATGACTCAATGACCCATGATATACATACAACCTCAGACCTTTCAACAACACAGATTATGACACACTGCTCTCGCAAAGATCTGATCTTGCGCGCAACACTACTACTATAACAATCACTGAATTTTGTACCCTCTCTTTGAGACTCGCATCTTGGCATTCAGATGAACCCATGATGTCGTGGAATTGCCTGTGTTCCGGAAGCGACTGCAGTGGGAGGTGGCTATTCCATGTTTGAAAGATAGCCAGTTTCGATTGTAACAACGTCTTCATGCTTTACATGGCTGTTTTGATTGTATCAAGCATTTCGTTGCAGCGCATCAGTATACCGTTTCTCGCGTACCCCATTACTTGGACAAACGTACTGGAACAGCATCCCTGTTGAGGTGGTGCGTATGGATCTTCACCCTTGGGAACAGGTCCCCAAACGGATGGAACCTATGAGGGAGACCATCGTTTCAATCAGCGACTGATCATACATCAATAGGACTAATACCAGAGACAAGACTCACCAAAGGATCCTTGGTCTCTCGACAAAATCGAATGAGCCTAAGATGAACGATGGGTCAGTTGTTGGAAAGTATACAGCGGACAAGGTCCAGTGACCATCTGGTGTGTGCCTCACGAATTACTAGCTTCGCTCACTCTGATGCGAGGTCGATTCAAGTCTTCCTTGAGTCGAAGGTTGTGTTCTGTGAGCCTTCGAAGCTTGAGCTCCGACATGGACTGCTTGTGTGGTCGAACAGAGGACATGCTGCTTGATTATTGCGAGGTGGGACACTTTGGTGGTGGTAAAACCAAAGGTTGTGCCTGTGACAAGCTGAGTTGTAGCGTTCAAACTTATTGTAGCAGCGAGAGTCAGAGTAAGTAGTAGTCGCACGGCCAGGTGAATACACACAGAATCGACTGCTGCCTTTAGAAAATCAAGTCACTTTGACCATCATGAATACAGAATCTGCCGCTGCGTGCAACAAGGTTTCGAAATCAAATGCCCCTGGATCAATTGTTCTGATAAGTTCGGTCTTCTCCGCGCCGCGTAAATCCACGTACCCGTGTACTTATCGCTAGGACAAGCACAACATCCACAAACCCTCGACCCTGAAACTGTATATACGGTGGCATGATGAAGAGTCTGCCAGTGGTTTAGTCTGGTCAGCTCCTTGATCCTGCAGACAGGCTTACTCTAGTGACTGTACCTGCTTTGAATAAAATGGACAAGGGCACAAGGCGACGCGATTGCTGGCAGACAAGGTTTGACGCTCAAACTCTATGTGTCCAACTCAATAGAGTTTGCTTCCGACCGTCTCGACAATGACCGCATCCATTCCGTCATCTGAGCGTGCCAGTCCCATTTCGTTGACTTTTGCAGTTGGTCAACAAAGTTTGTGCCCTGTACCGCCATGCAAGTCATGTCACCGTTTCTTCTCATCAACAAGCCTGAGAAGGGATGGCCTGTCCCAAGTTATATCTCGGCTGCGTTGCCTTTAAACACCAGCAACTCTTTGCGAGATGGTATCGTCCTTGGCTGTCCTTGGATACGGTATGGTTGTAGCTTCAAGTGTCAGCTTGATCAACAAATTCGAGTAACATAGTACTCAGACTGATAGTAAACTCAGAGAGAGAAGCAGTCATCCGCCACGGCAGGATGGGTATCATCAAAGCGCCCGACAGACGAAAAGATAGTGTCGATACCATGGCCAGCATCGATATCACACCCATTCCAAAAATCAACTCTATCGGTATCAGGGATGATTTGGATGAGACTGCTTACAAGTATGCGCTCAGAACAGCGTGAGTCATTTTGATCTTTCTGATTCAAGTGCCAGCCAATTGACTAGAGTTTCGCCCGTTTCCAGCTATATTCATGCACTCATTCGTTCAAAGGCCGCGCATGGATCATTCTCTTCCTCTCCTTGTTTGAGTGACCCCGGGATTTTGAAAACGGAGAAATCGTCGTATTTTTCTCTCGGTACTAAATCTGCCCCCTCTACGCCTCCTGACCCTTCTGATACGCTCTGGGGGAGTCCCCCTTCACCGGCAACTCTTAATGGGACAAGGAGCCTGTTTGGCCGCAAAAAAGACAAGGAAGAGGCCAAGTTTCCCAAAGAGCTCATGACTACTATTTGGGATACTCTGGACAAGGAAAAAGGCGATGAGGTTTGGAAAACGACTGTCACCACTTTCTTGACCCACCTTCCCAACCGCAAAGCAACCAAGACAACGGCCGGTCTCAATCTCCGAGAGATACCTGTCTTGTTGAAACTCTTTGATTCAATCTTGCCATCGGGTACAAGCACCAAGCATAAACATGCTTTGCACTTCCTCGCCATTGTTCATAGCTGCGTAGAGCAACACTACGACCCTATGAAGAAGAAACTCAAAGAGGGAGAAAAGGAGATGCATGTGCGGATCACCAACGAGCTCGATTCTTGGAGCCCTCGTTCAGAGCCTATTGTCGAATCCAAGCCACCAGTCTCGCCTCTCACTGCTGGAATTTTGGGCAGCTCTTCCGTTGATCTCGGGCGACAAGGTGCTTTACCCCTATCTAGGACGCTCTCCACAAACACCACCAAATCGATTAGCGGTCACTCATTTGCCTCGACTCCACCCTTGTCACCGTCCCTGTCGACGTATGGCTCCAGCCGCATCAGCCTGTCCAGTCAGAGCTCGGGCCTCAGAACGCCTGATGGTCTTGATTCGAGTTATGAGGCGCAACGTCGAGTGGGATTTGCCACGCTGGGTAATGCTTCGGTGGATTTGGTCGACGTTGTGCGAAGGGTGTTTGGCATTTCCAAGGAAAAGTTTGACCAAGACTTGGGGGCTCTCAAGCGGTTGGGATTGGACGAAAAGGTGAGAGATCTTGTTTGAAAATCGTTACAAGCATGTTCGACAACTGATCTGCCTCTTACAGAGCTACATCTCCGACGTGAGACAACATTTGGCACGACTGAAAGCTGAAGCTACAGTGAAGCCGTCGGCCGTCAAGACTAGACGAATTCACCAGATTGAAGCAGAACTACATGAGCTCGTACACGGTCGCCCCGACTTGGTAGGCCTGGCTGCACCTGTGGATCCCGATGCAGCCGCATCCCCGATGGAGTTTTACTTTTGCCCCTCTCACGACCCGGAAGAGATATACACCAGACTTGTGAAATCCATCAGAACCACTTTGAGCCATGATACCCCGCTTGTTGCGAGGACCACGGGGGAACGAGAACTCGTCGAGCTCTGCGCTCACGTTTGGTGCATTCAAAACAAGAGCGTCTTGGAACTCCGAGTTTCATTTGGATTTTGGACGTACTGTCTCGGCAAAGAGTCGGAATCGGAAGAGAGCATCGGCAATCGAAGGATGCTTGCAAGCTCGAGAAAAAGAGAGGGTTATGCGCAGGAATTTGGGTGGGGAGAACGAGTGCTCGAGGACTTGTTGGAAGTAACCATGGAGATGAGTGATGGCCTCGAAGAACAACAGGTTTGTCGCTTTTCATCTTGACTAGGGTTTCGAGTTGATCTGACTCGAATTTATCGACAGGAACGAATCTTTCAGGAGACAGTCTCACAAATCTATGAGCAACTCGTCTCGTACAATGAAACTGCCGTCTCATCAATCTACCCTTTGACCGCCCTTCCTCCTCCAACTCCACCCCCGTCGAGCTTCAACATTCTAAAGGTCTTGCTCGAGTCGCCAGAGCTTTCTACTCTTCTTTCAGACCTTCTCAAGGTAGACAAATGGAAGGACATTGAAAATGACCTCACAGCCGCGGCCGTGGGTGCATATGTCGAGAAGCGTATGGGTTTACTTGAATTGGACGATGGAGACGCTGTGGTATCTGGCACGGAGCACAAGAACCAGTCTTTGCAAGGTTACGAAAAGCTGGCCGACTTTATCGAAGATGGTTTGCGCAAGATTAGCAGATCGTGGCCACAAGACAGGCTTGAGGGGTGAGTTTTTGATTCATGGTCTATCAATTTGAGGCACGTGTGTGCTGACTTGAAAATCATGTCGGCTCTACAGACGACTTCATCCCCCTCGGGTCGTATTGTCAAAGCAGTTGCCTCTCTTCTTGGTCGAACTGCAAGTCTTGGAACATCCTTTCCCAGGCACGACAGCTGATTGCATCTTTGGCCTCTATGAGCGAACGGCCCGCCTGATTCATCTGTGGGAAGACGTCTGTCCGAATCTCAAGGTTCAGTTTGACATGGACAAGTTCTTTGAACCTCATGTCCGTGAGTGGTTACGGGGAACCAACGAGGTTGAGACCCATGAATGGGTCTCTCGAGCCGTGGGCATGGATAGCGTGAGTTATCTTCACTTGGTTTAATCGCCGCAAAGTCATTCTTGAATCATTTCCTGACTAATACCTGATCACGTTTGCAGTGGGTCCCAGAGGGATCGCTTCGTCACAGTCAATCCGTCCTAGACCTATTTCAATTTATCCGAACCGCGGTGGGCACCATTCTGGCCGAATTGCCTCTGGGAGAGTACACACGGGCCTGCTATCTTATTGATCTTTCCAGGGTGAGTGTTCTTCTTTCTTTGTGTGGACACCCATGGGACACTGAGACTGCTGTTGTCATCCCCTCATAGACGGCTGCCATAACCGTGAATCACTATGCTTCCACGGTCGAAGCTCTATTCATGGCAGAGATGGCACGCACCGATATCCATTCATTGCCGATCGAAATCACCACTGTCACAGGCAAAGCCGGTGCTTGGCTGGCCAAGGGCAAGCAAGCGCTTCAAATGCTAGAAAAGAAGAAACTCGAAGGTTTCCATATACCCCCTACCGCTTGCGTTAAACTGACCAACATGAGCGCGGCCAAGTGTTGTCTCGAGGACCTTGGCATTGCCATGGAGGCAGATGAAACCGTTCGAATTGTCAGGGAGCATCATCTCAAGACGACTGGAAGCGCTGAAGTCGTTGGCAAGACTGGTCAGCAAGTGTTCATTGTGACCCTTGCTAGAGGAGAGAATCTGCTCGGGAAGAATTCTGGTCAAGGTGCAGACACGTTTGTGACCGTCACAGACCCAGGTGCTGAGAATCGCCTGTTCAAGTCTCATACGGTGCTCGGTCAAGCTGATCCTACATGGGAAGCTGCGTTTGAACTCACGATTGGCAAACCCAAGTTACTCGAGGTGTCCTGCTTTGATCGAACGCTCATGGGCAAACACGACATGATTGGGAGCACTAGTCTCAAGATCGACCCTTTGATGTTTTCGGAACACCCGAGCCAGGAGTTTGCCTTGACTCTTAGCCCTAGAGGGCGCGTGTATGTTAGAGTCGATCTCAAGGGAGGTGAGAAGCACGAGATTCAATTTTACATGGATCAAGCTGTACGACACTTGGACCGATCAGCAGAAGCCATGACCCGGTGCATTGTTGACAGGGTGGGTACATTTTTTTGAACCATGATCAATTTCAAAAGCTGACACTTGGAAAATCTTTCTGTATTCGTGTGTCAAAGATGGGCGAGTTTATCAAGCTTCAGTTATCCAAGCACACAATCAACGAAGTGTTGAAACCTCTTTCGGTCAAGCCGAAAAAGGGCATGTTGAAGCAAATTGGAGTTTCTCAAGAAGAGTATGAGCAGAGTCTCGCTCCCCTTTATGCCTACTTTGATGCTTGCGTAAGTGGATGTTGACCTATGGTGGATGGTTGACCAGAGCTGACCAGTCTTTCTCAACGCTTTGTAGTTTTCAACATTTGCGGTGACTCTACCTGATACGAGCAAACACGATATCATGGATCGACTGTGGAAGCGAGTGTTGAACACTCTCATTTCGCTCCTCATTCCACCTCTGTCTGAAAAGGAAATCACGGTTGAACCATTGACCTCGCCGCAACTTGCCGTGGTTTTCAAATGGCTCAAGATGTTAAAAGCCTTTTTCAATGCCTCTGAAGGTGGTGTCGAGTACGGACTACCCTTGGCAACACTTCAATCTGGTGCATACAGAGACCTCTTACTCATTGGCCAGTACCTCGATTTGTCCGTGCTCGTGTTGAAGGAAAAGTGTTCAGCCGCTGTCAAGGGGATTGGTAGAACGTCGAGCAAGGTCATACAAGGGCAAGAGATTGATGCGGGATCCGGTTCCCACCCAGGCTCTCTAGAAGATCAACAACGAACAGCCGAAATTCTCATGAGAATTTTGAGGACTAGGTAAGCTCTTTCCACATCATTAGATCGCAGCGAGTACATTCGTTTTGACAATATGACTGTCTCTTTTTCAAATCGCAAGGCCGCATACTTCTGAATATTTGCACAATCAGATGGCCACGCTCAATGACATCAAGATCCGTCAACGTACCCTGTGCCAGAGCTGAGCACTTGCTGATGGTTTCTGACGTGTATTTGCGACTCTCTTTTGGTTATTCTGTTCTGTTTTATTTGGTATGGGCCCTCCCTCTCTCTGTTTCCCAGATCCTGAATTATGTACTTGCTTGTATTACCCGTAAACCCGCTTTGGGCAATTTAGAGCCTTCAAATGTCTGTTTTTTGTTTACGTAATCATTTGAATGTTGACACTTTAATGTTTCTCACGCGACATTTGGCTCCACTCGTCTTCTCTCTTCCCTCTCAAGCAGTCAACCTTGTTGTGAAAGAATTCTGAATTTTTTGGGCTACAACTCAATACTAGACTGTATACACTTTGTTCCACCAAAAAAAACTTGTGAGTGTGGATGGTTGCCTGTCCTTTACTTTGTGTGCTGGCTTGTAGCCGCTCGTTCAATCCTGAGCTGAGGTGCATGGGAGCGACTAGAAACAATAGACGATCGCTGACACAATAACATTTTGATCGTTTTGTTTGTTTTGGTGTAATCTGCCACCCATCCGCCGTCGGCCACCATTCGACCAGCTTTACATTCGCTGGAAACTTATAGAGCTAGCTTTCCTTCTCGACATCCGGCACCTTTTGACCTAATCAACTCGCACACCCTGAATTACCTGCAATCATGTCTGACCGAAATGTCGATCTCCGAAGGGCCAACTACAAGCAAAAGTCCCAATTCAATGCTGCCGACGTGAGTGGGCCATTCGGAAATCAGAAAGATTATCAAGTGCTGTCGTTGGGCAGCACACAACGGGAATTGGGATGCTGACGGTCCATATGACTGAACTTTTGTATAGCTTCGACGACGTCGTGAGGAGCAACAAGTAGAGCTTCGAAAACAAAAGGTTTGTCGAATTGCATACAGTCTTCCTTCCACACTTGCTGAACCCGGTCCACTTGCAGCGTGAAGAGAATGCCGCCAAGCGACGACAATTTGTCTCCGAGGAGACTGACATCGAGAGCGAGGATGAGATGGGTGGTACCGACAGGGTGAGTAGCCATCCATGGGTACGAGCTGCGTGAAACATCGCCTGAACAATTATTTTTTACTATTTTCCAGTTGCCTCAAATGGTCCAAGAGGTCTTCTCTGACAACATCGAAGCGCAGGTCTCTTCAACAACGCAATTCCGAAAGTACGTCCCTTCCGACGAGACGGTTCATGATAAACCTGCTAACGGCTTTATTGACCTTGTCAGACTCTTGTCCAAGGAAAAGAACCCACCTATCGACCAAGTTATCAACTGCGGGGTTGTCAACCGATTTGTAACGTTCTTGTCAAGTGAAAACACCATGCTCCAGTTTGAGGCTGCGTGGGCATTGACAAGTGAGTGTTGTAATCGATCACCAAGTTCCCCCGTCTCAAACACTGAAACGCTTTTGTAGACATTGCTTCTGGAACATCCGACCACACTCAGGTGGTCATCAACGCCGGTGCTGTCCCTTACTTTATTCAATTGCTCAGTGCCAACAACTCTGACGTCAAGGAGCAAGCTGTTTGGGCATTGGGAAACATTGCTGGTGACTCTCCCAAGTACCGGGACTACTGTCTGAATGAGGGTGCTCTGCCTCCTCTCCTGGCCTTGTTGAACGAGAACAACAAGCTTTCCATGCTTCGTAACGCTACATGGACCCTGTCAAACTTTTGCCGAGGCAAGAACCCCCAGCCTGAGTGGAGTCTTGTGAGTATCTTGTGTCACTAGTCATTGCTCAACTCAGCCGCTGACTCGACTCTTTGTATCAGATCTCCCCTGCTTTAACAGTCCTTACCAAGCTTATCTACTCGCTCGATGACGAGGTTTTGATCGACGCATGCTGGGCCATCTCCTATTTGTCCGACGGCACCAACGACAAGATCCAAGCCGTCATCGAAAGCGGTGTCTGCAGGCGATTAGTCGACTTGCTGATGCACAACTCTACATCTGTCCAGACCCCGGCTTTGCGATCGGTCGGCAACATTGTCACTGGTGACGACTTGCAGACTCAAGTAATCATTGCCGCTGGCGCTCTTCCAGCCCTCTTGTCTCTCTTGTCGTCTTCCAAGGATGGAATCCGAAAGGAGGCTTGTTGGACTATCTCCAACATTACTGCTGGAAGCCCTCATCAAATCCAGGCAATCATTGATGCCAACATCATGCCCCCTCTCATCAATTTGTTGCAGAACGCCGACTTCAAGACCAAGAAGGAGGCCTGTTGGGCCATCTCCAACGCCACTTCTGGAGCTCTCTCTGAGCCTGCTCAGATTAGGTACATGGTTTCTCAAGGCGTTATCAAGCCTCTTTGTGACCTCTTGAAGTCTATGGACAACAAGATCATCCAGGTAGCATTGGATGGACTTGACAACATCTTGAAGATTGGTGAAATTGACAAGGACGCAAAGGGTGCAGGTGCCGTCAACGACTATGCTGTTTACATTGAAGAAGCTGGTGGCATGGTTGCCATTCACAACCTCCAACATCACGAGAACTTGGACATTTACAAGAAGTGCTTCTACATCATGGACAAATACTTCCCCGAAGACGAGGAGGAGGAGGCTGGTGACGAGGGTGTACCATCAGTAGATGCATCCGGCCAGTATGCCTTCAACTCGGACCTCGCTGCTCCTCAGGGTGGATTTGCTTTCGGTGCCCAGCAATAAAAGTTGGGGCATCCTATCGCAGTTCCCTCTGCCCGCGGGCGCAACCTCATCCTTTAATCCAATCATCCCCTCTGCACGTCTCGCACTCCTCTGCTCTCTGACTCGACAACTCCGACGCATTTGCGCAATTTCCATCGCTTTCAAAACGAAATGATCATTGCCCGTCTGCTACGTGAAACACTGTTACTGTTCACCCCAAAATAACGACCGCCTAGATTTCCTCAAGGGATATTCTGAAGACGGCTATCAAGCTCCCTTCGCTTCACGCCCCATCAAAATAAAAGAGGCCAGAAGAACAACTCATGGATGATATGGAGCCATCCACCCTCGACCACGATTTCCACGGGAAGCACTTGAGAGACATTGCTCAATGGCGTCCTCTCTCCATGTCACATACCCAACTTTCTTTCATATATCGAAATAGAGGGATTTTCTGCAGCATCTACACTACTGTTATGCATCCTTGCGTGCATGACCTTTGTACTCTTATAGCGTCTAATGGTGTATACAAAAAAATCATCATACTCTAATGATGACGCAACGAGGTTGTGTTGTTGTACGTTGTTGTGCCCGTATTGGTTGAGCCAAATAAATGACACCTCCCTTCAACGCCAAAGGCCCATTTGAAGGTTTCAAATTGAGTAACATGCATGAAGAACGAACACTGCTGCCTATGGGAGCGATAACAACATGATCGCCGTCCAACCAGCAGATAGGCAGAGCGTCTGACATACAAGGTGACGCACTCTCTGCTCTGCATTGAACAGACGCCAGTCAATCCTGACATATTTTATCACTGTCAGCTGTCCCATCTAGTTCTGGTGATGCGGTCTGAATCAACAAAATCAATGGACACAGCGCCCCCATTGATTGGGTACCGCAAGACGTTGTTGACACTGGATAGTATTGTCAGCTGCTTGAACAAGACGATATTCGATCCGAGAAGCTGTCTGCTATTGACGCTAGCACTAGGGGTAGCCAAGATTCAGTTGAACGGGCACTCGGGAGGGAGACTGCTACTCGAGCGGATACCCTTCAAGTTTTGTCTTGGGTGGCTCGGAGTTGTCGGAGCAACAAGTCAGTGCGAGCTGCCTCCCAGAGACGAAAGAGGGACAGATGGGCTCAATGCGTTGTTTTGCTTTGAAAATGGGGTCAGGTTTCTTGAACTATCTGGGCCGGAGTTGGAATAACAGGAGGAACCCCTTGACAAGACGGAAACCATTGGTATGGTCGGATCAAGTCGTGGTGATTACAGGAGGTCAGTGACACTAGACCAGGGTCTGACAGGGAACAACACCATTGACGTGTTGGAGACCAAATGGCTCCTTCGATTGACCAGGTGCCTCTGGAGTGGGGGCGCTGCTAGCTCAGGTCTTGGCTGCCAAAGGGGCCAAGGTGGTTGTCCTGGATATACATGAGGCGGAGGAGAAGGATACAGGTGCGTCACCAACAAAAGTGCTCAACGTCGTCATGCTATGAGGCTGACTTGTTTGCGACCCATTATCACACCGTAAATTCGGTAGAAAACATCACACCCTATCTTTGTGATGTTTCAGACTACGAAAAGGTCAAGTCAGTGGCAGACCGTATTCGACAAGAGGTGATTCGACTGATCATTCCCAACCACTGTGAACTGACGGGCGTGAGACTAATGAGGATTTGGGGCTCTCCGTCGCAGATCGGACACCCGACCATCATTGTCAACAATGCAGGGGTCGTGAAGGGAAAGCCCATTCTAGATTTAGAGGACAAGGACATCACCAAGTAGGTCGGATCGATGACGATGTTGGTTTCACGGGTTCAAGATCTTGTCATCAACCTAAGCATCGGTCTTCCACCCACAGGACGTTTGGCGTCAACACATTGTCTCACTTTTGGACCATCAAGACCTTTCTACCCGACATGTTGACGTCGGGCACGGGGCATATTGTCATGGCGGCAAGCGTTCTGGGATTGGTAGGCTCGGCTCGAATGAGTAGGGTCAAAACCACCGTCATCAATGAGTACGCTATCAAGGAGCTGACAGTTGCTTTGAATCATCCTCTGTACAGCTGATTACTGCGCCTCCAAGGGAGCGTTGATAGCCATGTACGACGCTCTTCGCCACGAGCTTACGACGTACTACGATGCCCCCACCATTCATGCAACGCTACTTCTCCCAGGTCATATCACCACACCATTATTTGACAAGATCAATCTTCCTCGCTCGCCCTTGTTCCGGTTCGCTGCGCCTAGCCTCGAACCGGGTCAAGTCGTCCAAGGGATCGTGGATGCGTTGGAGGCGCAAGAAAGTCGGGTGGTGAGAATGCCAGTGTATACGCACTCTGCGAGGCTGTTGGGTGTCGGGGCCGGGCTAGTGCCGGGGTGGATCAGGGACATCTTACAATGGGTGAGTTGGTTGGAGCAGAGGTGTAGATTGGGAGTCTTTTGACCGCTGACAATCATTGAGCTCAATAGGCGAGTAACGCCGACCATGCCATGGACAAGTATGACCAGAAGCTGTAGATATCCGTCCGAGTCAAAAATGCCACACGTGTAAATCTTCCATCCATCCATAGAATCATGCACCCGAGCGCAGTTGTAATGACCGTTGCATTGCAAACGTCAAGCGAATATTGTATAGAGATCCAGCATGAACAAGGTACAAACGGGGGTCACTACTCAACCGATGATCCTGCTCAGCTTTTGAATATCTGAAAGGTATTTTCGGCTCAGCGTCAGGCATGAAAGGACTCCACAGACAGACTCACCATTGAGCAACACATCGCCCTGCTTGACAACCTGCTCATAAGCCACCGTTTTGTTCTCCGCCGAGGTCTTGGTTGTCGTGATGACGCCCGATACCTTGTCGATCATGCATGCCAGTCGTCCGTTGGCGATGAAACGGGACAAGTCGCTGCAAAGACGTACGTAACAAAGAGTCGTGAGCGGCAAGATCTCACCAGTAGCGGGAAAAGTGTTGATTGAAACTTACTCGTCAATGTACGCTACACTGACACCGAAAGCCTTGGCCATGCGTTCGATAGTCAGAGACTTGTAACTCTCGAGGATTTGGCTGTAAGCCTTGATACGCATCTCGCGTACATAGAATCTTGCGTGCGGAGCAAGGAGAGGGAGAGGCATGAGGTACGTTTGCTCCACTTCAGCTGTGATGATGACGGTCATCTATCAGTCAGGTAAACTGTCCAGATAGAGTTGGGTCATATTAGAAGACTCACCAAGGGCCTTGAAGAACTCGGTATAGTTGCACTCATACAGTGATTTGGTATATGTACCGAGGTTTGGCATCTGAGGCAGCAGTGAGTTGATCTCTGCATTGTTTAGGACCTGTGATTGACAAGAGTCCCAGGGTACTCATACGTCAGCGGAGACTAGAGATGCCGAAATTCCTTGCAAACCTACCTTGGTCTTGATACCTTTTCGGTCACAACCCACTCCGGTCACTACAACTGTCAGCGCGACAAAGTCCTCATAGCTCATGAGTTCAGAGGCAGTAAAGGTGCTAAGAGACTCCAGCAATAGCTCGGCAGCCTCCGAAAACTTTCTCATTGACAAGAAGTGCAACGCAGAGTAGATTTTGAGTCTGTTCCTCCTGTCCCAGTCGCCGCCCTTTTCAATGAGCCTGTGTCAGACAGAGAGAAAAAAGATCAGCTCATCGATTGGTCGTCACCACCCGGGCTCAGATCGTGTCCATAAACACCAACTCACTCTTGAGCCGTCTTGATGTTGGCCTCTACCAAGTTGTGGTCATTATAAAACATCCCGAGCCTGATCTTGGCCAGCACCAAATCTATTCGTGCTCCCACCCCTGCGGTTTTCTCAAATGCAACGTCGATGGCGGGCAAAGCCAATTCCTTGTCTCCAATCGAAACCAAGTACCCGGCCTTTTCTCGCAGAGGTTCAGACACATCTGTCTCTCCGAGGCTGGCTTCTGCGTCTTTGATTTTGGCCTCAATAGCTTCGAGCGCTTCAGCGTTTGTCTTTTCTAGCCGGCTTTGCAGATCCGCTGATGGTGGTTTGATGGAAGATGGCAAGGTCTTGATGTATGGAGCCATTGCTGATGAGTTTGAAAACACCACTTCAGCCCAGGCAGATAGACAAGAAAGGGGTCATCTGAATTTGTCCAAACCATTGACGTACCATTCTTTTCCACACTTTCCCAAAAGTTCTTGGAAGCCTCGGCATGGAGCGACTCTAGTTCAGGGTCTTGAAGCTGGAACGCGTAGTCTTGGAGCTTCAGATCGAGCGGAATAGGTACTGCGTCGTCAGCCATCTTGTCTGTCTTTACAATCGAGTTGAATCGCGACGAGTAGTGTTGGGTTGGACTGACCTTTCAACCAGATACCGCTGCTCAAGTTGCCCACGAACACGAACAACGGACGCTTCGTCATGCGGGGCGACGTGTAGAAAGAGGTTGGGGGTTTCAAATCTGAGCGTCCATACAAAACACTGTGAAGCCTCGTCTCACAGAACAAGTCAACATCCAAGGCACTCTGCGCCCGATCATTCATGATTTGAGCTCACACAATCAACATACAAACCGACCCTGATATTACAAAAGTACACAATCATCTACCAGTTGGCCAAGTCCGCAAATGGATCTTTGGCCGCAGGCTTTGCTGCTTGTGGTGCTGCGGTCTGTTGTGTTGACGTGGGCTTTGCAGGGGCAGAGTTGGGCAGTGAGATCCCCATGCCAAACCCAGCGGGCATAGGAGACGAGGTACCAGAGTTTTGACCGGAAGCCGATGCTTGTGAACCCCCAAAGTTGAGACCAGCAAACATATCTGTGACTTGTTGCTGCTGGTTTTGGATCGGTCGCTGTGTTGATGGCGGCGGCTGGTTGTTGAACAAGGCCATGGGGTCTTGGCGAGCTTTGCCTGTAGATGATGAGCCTGAAGTAGCTGGGGTAGAAAACAAGTCCAGAGGCAGTCCACCTGCCAAGGTAGGCTGCTGAGGCTCCGATTGCGTGCTTGCGGGTCCCCCCGATGGAGTGCCCGGACTGAGGGCGTCCAAATTGCTGTCATCACCAAACACATCAAAGGAGATGAGATCTGGAGGCTTGTTCTGAGGGTTCAGCCTGGGCGAAAGTTGTCAGAGCGTCAGGACCAACCAAAAGGTGCGAACAAGCGGATGACAGAGGACTCACGTTGCGTCGATCTCTTGCGCCTTGGCCCAGTCTCCCGTTCTGATAGCCTCATAGCGATCCAGGACATTGTTGATGAGGTCGTTCATCAACAGCAGTCTATCCATCAATTCGGCATTGTCCTCTCCAGCTTCTGCTATCCACTTTTGGATTTTGGGTCTAGCCATTCGACACACCTTGGCAACTTGCTGCAACATTACTTTTCCATTAGTCGTATTTCTGCTACCTAAGAGGGTCTTTCACTCACATCATATGCATCACCTTCTACACCGATACTCTCGTCCTCTGCTACATTGTTCAACATGTCGTTGAGTAAGATGGCCTTTTGCTGCACCTTCTCCAACTCGGATTTGGTTTGTTCTTGGTAGTCGGGTTGTTTCTCGGGTTCCTAATGTATGACGATTGCATCGTCAAACGAATGTTACATGAGCTGCAGTGTGATTCTTGACTTACAGCTCCGGACAATTGCTTCATGAGATCCTGTGCCAACGCTAAATCTCTCGGTGATCCCCTTCGAATTAGTTCTTGGAGTTTCTGTTGGTGTTTTGATAACATCAGCAAAGTTCGAGCTGGGTCACTCAGGGGAGACTCACAGCTGATTTAGCTTCCCGGTCTTCTTCCTCGAGCTCCTCGGGTGACTTTAGGTTCTCGGTCGGGTTGGCCGCAGCCATGGCACGGGTGGCGTCGAATGGTTTGAATCGATAGCCTGTCGTGTAGTTTAGACTATCAGTCACCCACAAGCCTGTTGACAGATAGATGGATAGTTGCCTTACCCTTGTACGACAGTAGACGGTGCATGTCTCGAATATGGACCAAGTCCTCTTTGTGTTTCGACGTCACACATATGGTGTTTTTCCATTCATGGATCAACTGAATTGCATCAATGGCAAGCATCAGCTTGCTTCTGAGATGAGTAGCTCAATCTGATGCGCCCTCACCTCGAGCGTCTTAGCCATGACGGGTCCCATGAGCACGGGAGGCCTCTCTGGGAATCTTCGGACGAGCTCGTTCAAGAATTCCTTTGTAGAGATCTGTAGGTGAAAAGGGTAACCACATTGGTTTGCCAGCGTTTTGAGCAGCTTATCATGGAACAAAAGGTCGAAAGTCAACAAGTCATCCAATGTTTAGCGAGCATCACACCATAAAGCTCACGTTTAGACCAAGAATCGCCGAATGGGGATTTCTGTCATTGATCTTCTTGACCGTCTCCATTGCCGCTTCTCGTGGGCTGAGATGATTTCCATATCAGCTCTTTTCATGGTCTGATGCAGAACATTCGTCTGAGGGGAACGCAGTACTGACGTGTTGGCTTTTTTGTTATTGATCAACTCCGCCAATTCAAGATTCACAGCGTAATCAGGTCCTCGAAGCATGGGATCACAAGCTCTCTCTATCGATGTGTGAGTTGAGAATCAGTATGTCGCATGACAGCTAGGACGCTCCCTGCTCTCGACATATCACTTACCAACCAGGCTCTGTACAGGGCTCATGGATGCCCATGGTCGTGGATTTGCCATCATTGTGACCAGAAGTGGTGGGCTCTGCAGCAGGGAACAGTATCTGTGACAGTGTTCAGTCGACTTTGTATCTTTAACCCCTCTAGGGTCTTTGACTTTTGAAATTGAGCTGGTTATCACACCAAGGCAGAGAGTTCGTGCATTGGATGGCTAGCCGGAGTCAATCAGCAGCCGCGAGCAAAGCCAAGCGTAGCAAGCAATATATAATGCAAGCAGCAAATATATAAGAGCACAAAACGGTAATTGAACAGCAGTCTATCGACAATGTTGAGGGTCTACTTGAATTCTGGGCATCCTAAACCCGCCTTCCTTGCCTCCAAACATGAATGTAACGAACCTCTAACAACGTTGGTAGAAGGATATACATCCAACAAAAGCGGCAAGTAGGCCACGTCATAACTCTTGCTCTACTGCTCTACTGCTCTACTGCTCTACTGCTCTACTGCTCTACTGCTCTACTGCTCTACTGCTCTACTGCTCTACTGCTCTACTGCTCTACTAGCTCTACAGTATGTACCACATACATCAGCGAATGCCTTCAATGTGTTTTGTGCGATCCCGTGTACTTTGACTCTGGACAGTCATCAAGCGGAAAGATGTCAATGCCATCGCTTCCATACATCTAGTATGTACAACACAACATCGTTCCGAGACGGACCATGCCCATACGACAGCATCATTGCCTAGAGCCAAATCCACTCGCCGCCGCACCGGTCGACCCACTCTTATCTCCAATGCTGGGACTCGCTCCACTCCTCTGCTGAGAAGCGTGCCACACCTGGCCACTACCCCCAAAGAGGGCTGGGCCACCTATACCTGATCGACCGCTCGTCGATCGCTGAGCACTAGGTTGGTTTGAATTGTGTTCCATTGGGCTAGGACGGTGGTGACCTTTTGTATTGTGGGAGTAGCCGGGGCCTACACCGCCTGGCTGTTGCTGATATGAATGGTTATTTTGGAGCTGTGGTTGATAGGAATGATGTTGCTGGTTGGATGGTTGGACATGCTGTTGAAGAGGTGGCGCAAGACCACCTGGCGTTATTCGCTCTTGCGTATACACTCCCATGTTGTGGTTCATAAATGGACTATAGTTGGACCCAGCGCCGGTCGAGCCACCGAAATCCGATCCTGCACTTGAGCTCGAGCTGCTATATGCTGGCCTCGACGCACCCATGTTGCTGCTGTTTGCCAAATTCGGCCAACGTCCCGGGCCTCGTTCCTGTCCTGACAAGACCGGAAAACTTGGATTACCCCCTTGGGAGGGTCCATCTTGAGCTCGAATGGTCATTTGAGAAAGATTGAAGCCAACATGATCCATATCACCAGGGCCCATAGGTTGCCGTATTGGTCCGGTCGGATTGGATCCAGGCTGCTGTTGCATGCTTGGACCGCCATTATTGAGAGTATGATACGCCATCAAAGGTCTGTTGTACCCTGGTTGTGATTGTTGCTGAGGTTGTTGTTGTCCTACCCAAGGCTGTCCGGATTGTTGCGAAAAAGGCGGTTGCGTCTGGCCGTATCCTTGCGTCGCACCAGCAAACAGCTGTTGCTGCTGTTGCTGTGTACCCATATACGGCATTCCGGGTGCCATGCCCATTCCATAACCAGCGCCAGGTGAGTCATATGGTGAAGGTTGTGGCGGGTACATTGAAGGCATTGGTGCATATCCGGTGGGAGACATGAGCGTGGCGCTGTTGCTATTGCTATTGCTATTCCACAGACCTGAAACATCTCGGTTCAGATTACGTGAAAATGTGGGATCTGGACAGTTCGATCCGGACGGCGGTCTTAGTGGCTCGAAATGACTTTCTCCTCTTCGCTTCGAGGAAGTAGTTGGACCACCCCTACTCCTGCCCGAGAGATCCCTCGAATCGGCCCCGCTACTGGGATTAGTCGATCCTCCGTACGCCAGACTTTTACCCGCACCTTGCGTTGAAGATGTCAATGAACTGGCACTTGACACTGATCGGGCCGGAGTCACAGCACCACTTGTACTACCGCATACACTAGCCTCGGATCGATTGTCTGCGGGAGAGCAATCTTCCGTCGTGTCCTCGGCTTTCCCAAATATTCTCTCCCGGGCCCTTTTATAGTCTTCCTCTCTCTCAGTCAGGGTCTTTCCACGCCTGGAATCAGGTCGAGAACTTGATGAGCCTGGAGTTCCGACGGATGGGGCGCTGAGACCTGTTCTGCCGGGTGCAGTACCACCTATGGCAGAGTTTGCAGTGGACGAAGATGCGGACGTCGCAGGTGATGGACGCCGCAATATGCGGAGAGACGCATTTGGAGGCATCGGTGGTCCATTCATCGGAAGAGCAGGGGCTTCAGATGTTGTTGCCGTGTTACTATGCAAGACGAAAAGACGTGTGAATATGCATGCCACCCATGGCCAGCTTGTGTAGAGTGTCAATACTTACGCATCCTCCCAGACCTTGGCATTGGGCTCATTATTCGCCGTCGGATCTCTGTTCCAATCCTCGTCATCACCAAAGGGAGAATCACTGGCTTGCGTTCCAGTTTTCGAGTGTTCTGCCTTGGGAGTACCAACTTGGATGGTTCTCTTCAATAAGACCGGTGTGGAATTCGTGACTCCCTCTGCTTGTTGGGCTGCTTTCTCTTGACCACTCTGACTATCGGTTGGTTCACTGGAAGATCCGGCTTCGGAACCACGAGAGGAGGACGCATTACTCGAGTCGATCGTGTCCTTGCCGGATGACAAGGAGCCAGGCGGCTGTAGGATACCTCGACTGGTTCCCCTCTGGTTATGTACACTTTTCATCTGCTCCGATGTTGTCTTTGAGGAAGAAGAAGGCGCTGTAGGCGGATTGGGCTCCCAAAGTTTTGGAGCTGGAGGCTTCGCCAATCGAGGTTGAAAAGTAGGAGCCCCAGGTCGAAGATTCAAGGCCTGATCATGCATGTCTTCCGTGATCGTTGTGTCGACCTTTTCAGATGCTTTCGGGTTGGAAGTGGTCCGGAGCTTGCTCATTGGCTTGCTCTGAGATATGTTGGAAAAGTCGGCCTGTTTGAACAAAAGCAACATGTATCGAACCAGATCGGAACCATGAGTCAGTTGGGAAGGTACGCCATACCGCGACATGTTGCATTATAGCTCACCGTTTCCCAGTCGTCATCGGCTGATGCATCCACAGGGAGACCTGACATGATGGAGCTTTTGTTCTTCGAGGAGTCAATTAGAGTAATTCATGTGATTGTCAAACTGGTCTTTTCTTCCAATGCAGGTCCAACGACTGGACTCTACTGAGGTTCAGGTTCCAGGTTACGATGTCGGGTCCAGCGAATTTAAGAGCTGTGAGGTTCAGATTTAAGTGTTGCGCGCTTGAGCCCCAAGTTGATCCCCACTAGCTTAAATCAAGTTTAAGAGGTTGAATGACGAGTCGTGCTTCTCACTCGCCATGAACATGGCGAACATGGACGTACAGCTGCTGTTCAGAGTCTATCTCACATACGGATTCGAGTACAATAGACAGCCATCATGGTCGCTCCCACCTCCCTTACTGAGAAGCTGTCCAAAGCAGATTCTGTTGCAACAACCGATCCCACTGGTGCAGAGAAGTTGTACCAGGAAATCCTGAGCGAAAGAGCCAACAATGATGAAGGTCTTCGTCACCAAGAGACAGCGCTGCTCAAGCTCGGTGGCCTGTACAAATCAGCAGGGTGAGCTTGAGATTTCCAGTCGCCCTTTGTCGTCTGCACCTTCATACATTGCTCACGCTCTGTTACGTGTGTAGGAATGCCGATGCACTGGCCAAACTTGTGCTGGACTCCAGAGCTTTCATGGGAAGCATCGCCAAAGCAAAGACCGCACGACTCATTCGAACATTGATCGATTCGTTCCCTGATACGCCCGAAGGAAAGGCTAAGCAAATGACGGTGCTGCAAGACAATATCGATTGGGCTACCAAGGAGAACCGAGTGTTTCTGCGGCAGAGTCTGCAGGTCAAGCTGATCGGTCGGTAAGTCTCACTGCGGGATCTGTTTTCGTTTCATTACCAGTGTCTGATGGTCCTATCCTGCAAATCAAATGCATCAGTCAACTGGACACCAAGAGCTATCGACCGGCTTTGTTGCTCATTGAGTCGCTACTCAAGGAGCTTCGAAAACTCGACGACAAAATGATCCTGACAGAGGTACACCTTTTGGAGTCCAGGGTCAACCATCAGACCAAGAATATGCCCAAAGCAAAGGTAGGATCTTCTCGTGATCGGTTCACTGCGGTAGTCCGGAATTAAGGGGCTCATTGTTTTTCTGATTCGCCATTGCAGTCCGCCCTTACTGCCGCCCGAACAGCAGCAGCAGCAATCTATTGCCCCCCTTTACTCCAGGCCCAACTCGATTCACAATCTGGAACACTACACACAGAAGATCGTGATTACAAGACTGGATACTCATACTTCTTTGAAACGTTTGAAGGATTCGCTGGCCAAGATGATGACCGGGCTTTGCCTGCTCTCAAATACATGTGTTTGTGCAAGATCATGATGAGCCTTGTAGGTCAAATCAAGTCAGCCATATATTCTCAACGCGCTGATCCAATGGCTTCTTTCTCTTTTCATAGCCTGACGACCTGGCACCGATTTTCACGATGAAGTTGGCTCAAAAGTATGCCGGTGAGAAGGATCTGGAAGCCATGCACGCTGTTGCCAAAGCCTTGAAGGAGAGAAGCCTTGACCTCTTTGAGAAGACTTTGAAAGAATACACGAACGGTGAGGACAACATTGACCCCTAGTCGGGCTCTGGGCCACTTTCTGACCTATGCTCGTACTGATGTCTATAACAGAACTCCAACATGATCAACTCATCCGCACCCATCTTGCCCATCTGTATGATACTCTGCTCGAACAGAATTTGGTGCGGGTGATAGAACCATATTCCGTTGTGGACCTGACCCACATCGCCAAAGAGGTTGGCCAGCCTGTCTCTAGCGTAGAATCAAAGTGAGTTGGACAGAATGTGGCCGAAAGTAGGTATGGCATCAATTTATTCATGCTATTGTCTTCCCCACAGGTTGAGTCAAATGATCTTGGATAAGGTGTTCCACGGAGTGTTGGACCAAGAAAAAGGCAGACTGATTGTATATGACGAGCCGGTAGAAGATGTGAGTCATGCGTTGACCGAGCTCCAAAGTTGTCCAAAATCAAGTGCTGAGACAACATCCTCTTATCTCACCAAAGACAACGTATGCTACGACCCTCGACACGATCAAGGAGATTAGCTCAGTCGTTCAAGGGTTGTATGAAAAGGTCAGTCACGCCGTCAACTCAAAGTGTGATCACACAGCTCACAAGTGTGGTTTTCCTCGCGTCGTTTGACACAGGCTTCACGTTTGGCTTGATCAACAGTTGTACGCTTTGCCCTCGATGCATCATCACATGCTCCTTTCCCAGCGTTCTCACGACGTGGCCCAAAAACTTCTGGATCTTGCCTCACTTGTTTTGGCAAGCACTGGCCTGCGCTAACCATCCCCGAGCACCGAGCAGGATCCGTATCAGATGCATACCGACTTGCTGGACTGGGAACGGCCCCATGAATGGACCAGGCACATACGGTGTAACGAGACTGACATTATTTGAGCTGATGGCCGCATGCATGTACTCGAGTACGCAGGCATGCATGATTTCTTCGTGATGCCCTATCCCATAACCTTGGAGGCGGGTATACGGGATTTTGCAGTAGGTACGGATAAACTCTGCATCCTGCCAGATCAAAGTCCTTGCGATCTCTGCCGTCAGCACCTTCAGCGCGGTTTGACACTCGATCAGTCTCTACTGGGAGTATCGCCCCTGGGCCGGTAACTGGTAACTGAATGCAAGCAGGAAATGGCAGTGTTCAAGTTGGTACGTTCCAGACGGGACAGCACGACCTTTGGTATACTGGCACATGATCCCATGCCGTAGCCACGGCTTTGATCTTTTTTGTGCCTCTTATGTCATGTCAACATGGCCCAACAATTGTGTCGCTTTTCGCCATTTTGTCATTCTTGCTCTGTAGAAAGCCCCTTATCTGGTACCGGGGTCTCCCTGCCGCCATTGTGGCCTGCATACAAGGTAGGAAGGGGGGTGGAGGATGAGCGGATGAGCCAGCAACACAGGACGTAATCTCACGAAAGCACGACACAAATGGCCAGGAATTGTCGCCGACTTGCCGTCATTCTGTCGGGTGACTAGCGCCGTAGCGTGAGCAGCAGCTGCTCGTAGCGCGGCAGTTATCAGACTGAGCCGGCATGGGGAGCTAGACGTAATGCGAGTTTACTTTGAGCTCTGCCATTGCTGCACGTAAGTTGCATACGTGATGATGATCTCACCCAGGGGTACTCAGTGTACCTGTACACAGGTTTATAGTCGTTGCCATCGTAACATTGCTTTTCTTGCCAGAATGTCTGAGCCAAGTCTCATCTCGGAATCGTCCAACAAACGACAAGGGTTTCTGGGCTCGACCGACCCGTTTAGGACAAGACCATCGATAGCACTTGCTCAGTATGGCTACTTGGGGTATTCCCACAAACCATGACAGGCAGGCGCAGAGCCATGGTATTGGTGGTGCAGCGATAGGGCTGTACAGAAAGGCACGAAGCAATTCGGAAACACCTGAACCCATCACTCTCGGACCTGCAGTCAATGTGCAATCAGATGGACTACAAAACGCCGACGCACAAGACCCACAAGAGGCCTCTGACAATCACATTGGGGAGCTAGCACGTAATCTCACCCGACAGTCATCGAGACACCAAGGCGATGGCGCTTCTCAACGAGGAGGCGGCGACCAGGGCGGTGACGATGGAGGAGACTTTATTGTTGAAAAAGATTCTGAACTCGACCCTTTTTCCAAGAATTTCAGTGCCAAGGCTTGGACAAGAAGAATTTTGGGTGTGACATCTCGTGACCCTGAAAAGTACCCCCATCGAACGGCTGGTGTTGCTTTTAGAAATCTCAATGTTTTTGGTTATGGTTCCGATTCCGGTTATCAAATGACTGTCGGTAATGCACCTTGGGCCATCTTTGGGACGATCAAGGATTTTGTCATGGGTAACAAGCGTAAAGTCGACATCTTGAAAGGTTTCGACGGTGTACTAGATGCTGGAGATATGCTTGTCGTGTTGGGACCTCCAGGAAGGTGAGCCTGGCGGAACAAAGTCAACACACGAACTCGATTCCTGACATTCACGACTCTTGCAGTGGTTGCTCAACCTTTTTAAAGACTATTGCAGGCGAAACTCACGGTATCAACGTCGATCCTGACTCGTACATCAACTATCAGGGTATCAGCTCCAAGCAGATGGCCAAGAATTTCCGTGGAGAGGCCATCTACACTGCCGAACAAGATGTTCATTTCCCAGCCTTGACCGTGGGGGACACTTTGGCGTTTGCTGCCGAGGCTAGATCTCACAAGAACCCTCCTCCTGGGACGACCCGAAGGCAATATGCTCATCATTGTCGTGATGTTGTTATGAGCATTTTGGGTATTGCTCACACGATCAACACAAAGGTGGGAAACGAATACGTTCGAGGTGTTTCTGGTGGAGAGTGAGTCTCATTAACGCCGTTTCGGTGCTTGTCACTGGGTGCTGAAATTCATGCTTACCCCTATTTTCTCTGTATAGACGTAAACGTGTGACTATCGCCGAAGCACTTCTATCTGCTTCTCCTCTGCAGTGCTGGGACAACTCCACTCGTGGTCTCGATGCTGCAAACGCCATCGAATTCTGTAAAACATTGAAGACATCGACCGAGTTTGCGGGATCGACTGCTTGTGTTGCTATCTACCAGTCACCTCAAGCTGCCTATGACGTGAGCCATTGTCCTGAACATGGTACACTAATTGACGAACGTGACGACTAACTCTTTTGTGGTCATTTCCATCAGTACTTTAACAAGGTCATTCTGTTGTACGATGGATATCAAATCTTTTTCGGGTCTGCCACTGAGGCGAAGAAGTTCTTTGTAGACATGGGATTCCACAGCCCCGAGCAGCAGTCGACACCCGACTTCCTCACGTCTCTCACATCTCCCAAAGAAAGACACCCTCGCGAAGGATGGGAAGATAGGGTTCCTCGAACTGCCGAAGAGTTTTATCAGCGATGGAAAGACAGCGACGTGTACAAGAACCTGCAGAAACAGCTGGATGAATATGATCAAAAGTATCCGTTCGGTGGTGAACAGTTGGAACAATTCTACACCTCTCGACGTGCTCAGCAATCCAAGCACACCAGGCCCAAGTCTCCCTACACTCTTTCCTACGGTGAACAAATCAAACTGTGTCTCTTGAGAGGCTGGTGGCGACTCAAGGCGGACCCGAGTTTGACTCTGAGTATGTTAATCGGTAACACTATCATGGGTTTCATCGTCGCTTCAATGTTCTACAACATGCAACCCGTAAGCCGAGCCACGATTCCAGAGGCACCTCGGTTTTTGATCTAACGATCTGTTGGGATGGATCGGGTTACAGGAAACAGGTACCTTTTATAGTCGAGGGGCTCTGTTGTTCTTTGCTATTCTGCTCAACGCCTTTGGATGTGCTCTCGAGGTATGTTCTGATTTCAGTGATTGGACAGGGGTGATATTGTTTCCAAATGAGGACTGACAACCGAAAATGCATGTTCTTTGTCATGTTTCAGATTCTCACCCTGTACGCCCAACGTCCCATTGTCGAAAAACACGAACGGTATGCATTTTACCATCCCTCGTCAGAGGCATGGGCGTCCATGCTGGTCGACATGCCCTACAAGATCACCAACGCCATCATCTTCAACTTGATCATCTACTTCCTGCCCAACCTGCGACGAGAACCCGGACCATTCTTCTTCTTCCTGCTTGTCAGTTTCCTGA